>NW_004624764.1:22886566-22899951 GCF_000247695.1 Heterocephalus glaber | reverse complement strand
AGGGGGTGAAGGGTGCACAGGTAATGGGGGAAAAAATAAGAACCAAGATACATCATGTTCAGGTACAAGCACCCAATGATAAATGTAAACAAATTGTATACCTAAAATGTGCCAATAAAAGAATTTAATAAAAAAGAAAGTTATATTCTCTGGCTAAAGGTTTTCCCACATTCTTTACACTTATAAGATCTCTCGCCAGTATGAGTCCTCTGGTGTTGAGTTAGGTATGTGCTATGGCTGAGGGTTTTATCACATACGTTACAAATACAGGGTTTTATACTAGTATGAATAATTTCATGTTTTCTGGGGTGTTTAACCTGGAAAAGTGCTTTTGGACAGTCTTTGCATGCAAAAGGCTCCTCTCTAACATAAGTTCTCCAAGGTTGGATCAGGCTGAAAGCTTTCTCACATGCCCCACATTAATAGGTTCTCTTCCCAGTAATACATGTAATATACTATTTAGTTAATGCATTTACTAAAAAGGACAGCCTTTCCTATTTGAAACTCCCCTCACTTTCTAAAGATTTTAGAATGTATCTATATTACCCAATAATTAATATATATAGACATATATATTTGAATGTATACATTTATGTATACTGTATATGGTCAGCAAAATAAGGGATCACAGTAAACAATTTGTGCATGTGTGTGTGTGCTGCTAGGGATTGAATCCTGGGCCTCACACATGCTAAGCAAACATACTACCACTGAGCTACCTGTTGTTTTACAACAGGCCATCTCATTCTAACAATTGCATTGCATTCTATTGTATGGACATCCCATAACTTGGCATTTCTCTACTGAAAAATATTTAGGTTGTCTCCAATTTTTCACTATTACAAGTTACCCCACAATCTATGTCAATACACATGTATTCGTCTATACTCCTGCCAGTATTTCATTGGATTTACTAAAGAATTGTTGGGTGGTAGGTGTGAGTATACTCAGTAAAAGCATATTCCCTAGATCTGACCCATCTTCAAGATAAAAAATTAATTTGTGACAAAATACTAACTATTCTGTAAAATCTATAAGGACAAAGACTATCTATTCCCCCTATAGTGTGCCAGCAACAATATTCTTGGATGATAGTTTCCCTAATATATGCTCTTTCTATTCTTAACCATCCATTTTGGACCCTTTTGTGCTAACACCAGGACTTTCTGTTCACAGCAAAATCTTATTTTCTAGGATTTCTAATCACACTTTAGTAATAGCTCCTACAAAGTCCTCAGTGACAGAAAGATACATTTTGAAGTCGGCTTAAAAAGCCAGCAGAAATGTTTAGATTATTTCAAGGAATAAGGAATCTCTTAATTTGTGTGTGTGTGTGTGTGTGTGTGTGTGTGGTATTTGGGATTGAACTCAGGACCTTGTGCTTGTAAGGAAGGTGCAGTGCCAATGGAATCTCTTAATTTTTAAGGTAAGAACAAGACTGACAGGTGTGGTGGTGTATGCCTGTAATCCTAGCTCTCGAAAGGCTGAGGCAGGAGGATCATCATGAGTTCAAGGCCAGCCTGAATCATATAATGAGACCCTGTCTCAAGAAAAAAAAAAGACAAATATGATATTTAAAGTGGTTAAATCTGGTAGTAACATTCAAGATAATTCAGAAAAAGAAATTATACAGCTAGGTGTAATGGCTCATGTCTGTAATTCCAGTGCTTGGGAGGCTGGGCAAAAGGACTGCTGTGAGTTTGAGGCCAGTCTAGGCTGTACAGTGAGACCCTGTCTCAAAATATATATATAATATATAAATAGAGAGAGAGAGAAATTATAGTGATTTGGGAATAAAATGTTGGGAACTTGACTTACCACCATATGTATAAGATGAGGAATAGAAGTGGATCTAACAGGTAATATCAAGGAAGAAACTACCTTTTTGGCTTTCTGAGCAACACCGTGGCGGTGGGCAAGAACAAGCGCCTTATGAAAGGTGGCAAAAAGGGAGCCAAGAAGAAAGTGGTTGATCTATTTTCTAAAACAGACTGGTAAGATGTGAAGGCACCAGCTATGTTCAACATAAGAAATGTTGGAAAAACCTAGTCACCATAACCAAAATTGCATCTGATGGGCTCAAAGGTCCTATGTTTGAAGTGAGCCTTGCTGATTTGCAGAACAGTGAAGTTGCCTTTAGAAAATTCTAGATAATTACTGAAGATGTTCAGGGCAAAAACTGCTTGATGTCCAGGGGATGGCTCTCACCTGTGACAAAAAGTATTCCATGGTCAAAAATTGGCAGACTGTGGATCAAAGCTCATGTTGATGTCAAGACTACTGATGGTTATTTCCTTCATTTGTTCTGTGTTGGTGTTACTAAAAAAAATGTAACAATAAGATACAGAAGACCTCTTATGCTCAGCACTAACAGGTCTGCCAAATCCGGAAGAAGGTGATGAAAATCAGGACCTGAGAGGTGCAGACAAATGACTTTAAGGACATGGTCAATAAACTGATTCCAGACAGCATTGGGAAAGACATAGAAAAAAACTTGCCAGTCTACTTATCCTCTTCGTGAGATCTTCGTCAGAAAAGTAAAAATGCTGAAGAAGCCCAAGTTTGCATTGGAAAAAATCATGGAGTTTCATGGTGAAGGTAGTAGCTCTGGAAAAGCTACTGGGGAGGAGACTGGGGCTAAAGTTGAACAAGCTGATGGATGTGAACCACCAGTCCAAGAGTCTGTTTAAAATCTAGATTTTTGGGCCGGGGATTTAGCTCAGTGGTTCCGCTGTCTGCTTTGCAAACACAAGGTCCTGAGTTCGATCCCCGTCAACAACAACAACAAAAAACTAAAATCCAGATTTTTAATAATGCTAAATAAAATCCTATTAGTGTGGGGAAAAAGAGGAAGAAGACATGAGGAAAGAGGAAAAAACTAAGCAAAAGCATGATACATTCTTGCATGATTTTCAGAGAATGAAAGAACATGAATGTCTTTATTCACACTGTATTGCCTTTCTCGATGTCCTAAATCAATTCAAAACACTTACCTTTCATGGGTCATTTTGAATTTGGGGAAGAATCAAAAGTTGCAGAGTGCCAGATTATGAGCCTGCCTTTCCACTGGATGAAACTCAGAAGTAGCATTCACTGTAATTTTTATCATACTTTGAAAGCAACTCACAAGAAAGGACTTCCAGACTGCTTCAGAAAATGGCAAGAACAATGGGATAAATCTGTGTGAAGTGAGGGGGAATTTTTTAGGGAGATTAATAGTAATGTGCCTTTTATTGTAATAATTTTTAAAATTTGCACATTCATCATATATTTTTATCACAATGTGTATAGGTATGGAAGGGACAATTAATACCATGTGAATGTCTTTGTGGAAGTTTTTACAGAAATAGAATAACAGTGTAAAATAAACAGTCTATTTAAGAGTTATGGCAGAGATAGCTAGCTGTTACCTAAAATTTGTTTTCCTCATTTATGGCCATACCACTAGATAATATTTCCCAATTTCCTTTTCTTTTTCTTTTTTTTAGTACTAGGGATTGAACATCGGGACCCTGTGCTTGTGAGGCAGGCTCTGGAACCACTGAGCTAAATCCCCAGCTCAATTTCCTTTTCATTAGATTACGTAAAGTAACAAAGGTCTTCCCTGTTAAGTGAATGAAAGTAATGGGAATCACTCTTGTTGGCCCATAAAAACTTCCCAAATGAGCTCCTTTCTGCTCTTGTTCTATCCTGGCTAAACACAAATGATGAAACACTTCAAAGGATCCTTGGTGTTTGAACTGCCAGACAGAGAAGAACTGTCAACTGACCTAAACAATTTCTCCAGGCTGGTATATGATCAAGAAACAAATTCATATTCTGTGTGAGGTAATTTATGGCTCAAAATTTGTTGTAGAATTTTGGAGTACATTTGTAATAGCAGTTTACCCTCTCCTAAGGAAGGCAGAAATTATTGATAAGAAGCATTAAAATAGGAGAGGAGAAGGAAGAGGAAGGGAGGGAGGGAGACAGACAGAGAGAGAGAGAGAGAGAGAGAGAGAGAGAGAGAGAGATTCTTAATCTGTTGGTGGAGGAAAGGATACCAACATGGCAAAGCCTGTATAAACTAATGCTGCTATATAGAATACTGCTATAAGAACATAGACTGCGGAGTCAGAATGACTAGATTTAAAATACTAATTCCCCCCAATACTGACTGCCCTGATTGAATTTCTTAATTAGCCTTCTTTTCTCCATTTGTAAGATAAAGTTAATATAGGACTCACAGAGGCCAGCATGATATTTGCCTGTCATTATTAGCATTCTTAGACTGTGTGTTGAAGAAGACTGGTAAAAGCCATCAGATTTGGTAAGAAGGAATTCTCAGGTGATTTCTAAAAGAGCCATGAATTATCCAGCACAAAAAATTAAATTACACAAGTGTATCAAAATAGAAGCTGTGATCGTGGACTAAAATTTAGAAAGAAACTAAAAATGGAAATTACTGAGAGAAAATGAAACAAAGGATAAAATGATAGAAAATCCAGTGAAGTGGATGGGTTTTAATGAGGAGAGTTGTATGTATGTTAGGTGTACACAGGAAAGAAACTACAATCAGAACAAGAGTTAAAATACTGGGGAAAGATGAAAAACAAAAAAGTCAGGTCAAGAGAAAAATGAAATTAACCCTGATAAGGAAGGTACCTCTTTCTTCTGACTCCAGAAAGACTAACAAAAAGATGCATGCTGAGGAAGAAGGTGATAGATAGTGGAATGGGCTTTCTTGTGCCCACCTTCCATTCAGAGCCTGAAGGTTTTGAAGGAAATTGTCCAGTCAACATCACAAGGCCTTACTGCCTTGCTTTGACCTCAACATAGACCTTCTGAAATCTATCGGCCATAGTTTGTCTCCTTTCTCCAGTTGGCAAAGCACACCAGGTTTACAAAGCTGACATCCTGCTAACAGGGGAAGAAAGGACTGTTAGTGTTGAAGGCAGAGAGTCATCCCAAGAATTAAAAAATTTAAAATTAGGTCCACCCAGCCCTGTGTGCAGAAAGGAGGACCGAGGAACTGTGTGCCCTACAAGACCTGGGTGGGAGAGGAGGAGAGTGGCCAAACTATCAAATCCTATCCAGTTCTGCTCTTGGGTTTTCCACAGCACGGGGCAGCAGAAGTGACAACCAAAAGACCAATCTGATTGAAGAAGAGATCAACTCCTAGGAGGCGAGACTCGCTTCAGGACTAAAGTGTTACCCTACTGTTGATGGAGAGTGTGGTGTCCAGTGGTTCCCAGCTTTTGTTCCTTTCAAAGAATTGGACAAAGACAACTGATAAACCTAAGAGTTTAACATTTATCAAAGAAATGGGGAGGAAAAGAAGAAGAAAGAGAAGATATTTCCGGCACCCAAGACAGCCTACTATTAGAACAAGAGGGCAGTGCCATGAAGTCAATGGCTGCCATCTTCTATATCTTCTTTTGACATCAGATCTGGCCGTCCCACGCAGGGCTCCAAAGCTGCTCTGCACATGCATCTCAGCAGTCATTTGACCACTCTCCATGGCTGACAGGTCATGCCCAGTTGCCCAGCCATTGTTGGCCATGCCCTGGTCTCCTACCTCACTACCACAATGACCAGGTGAGAGAGAGCCTTGGGAAATAGACTTAGAGAGGGTGAGAGCTAAACAGGGATCTCCTGAGATTCCCCTGGGAGGCCCAGGCTCAGACCAGAAAGATCACATGGGCTGTATTCTGTTGTGGGAGGCCAGGTTTGGTGGGTATAATTGTCAGAGGGAGTGGACCTGAAGGAGAAGGCATGTAGTCCAGAGGTATGACTGAGCTCTTGCTGCCTACATCCAGAAGAAAATAATGGTCAGAACTACAATAGGTCAATAAATGGATGGCCTAATTGTCTTCCCTAAAATCATAGACCTCCTTATTCTGGTTAAGGCAGTTCATGAGTGGTTCTTGGGGTTGGTCAATATCTAGTTGATATTTTGATGTCACTGTTGTCGCTGACTTTAGTACTATAACCAAGGTGATACAATAGTTGTTGACAACTAATTTTCTCTCTATGCCAATATCTGGATTTTTGTGTGTTTTAATATATTTCCTACAAAGAGATTATACTGTAATGTTGTTTTGTTGCTGGGTTTTCTCTCCTCAACAAAATGGAAGCACATCATTCTAAATACTGAACTTTTCTTCATTAATAGCTTACGAAAATAACAATGTAGAAAAGAGAAGAAAACTATGGTTGTTGCTAACTGCTATGAACTCAATGTGTTCCACCAAAATTTATATTGAAGCTCTAACCCCCAGTGTGGCTGAATTTGGAGATAGGACTTTATGGAATAGAGGTTAAATAAAGTCAAAGGATGGGCCTCTGACTGACAAGATCAGTGTCTTTATGAGAAGAAACACCAGAGAACTCTCCCTTACCCTTCTGTCTTTCCATGCAGACCAGGCACTGAGGAGGAAAAGCCATGGGAGGATTTAGGGAAAAGCCTTCAGTCTGCAAGTCAGGAAGGGACCTTAGTTAGAAACTAACCATGCCGAACCTTGATCTATGATATCTAGTCTTCAGAATTGTGAGATAATAAACCTTCTTTTGTTTAAACTACTTAGGTCAGGTGTGATGGTGCACACCTGTAATCTCAGCATTCAGGAGGCTGAGGCAGGAGGATCACTGTGAGTTCAAGGCCAGCCTGGGCCCCATGGTGAGTTCAAGGCTAGCCTGTACTATATAGCAAGACCCTGTCCAAAAAAATAATAATAAATTACTTAGTTAATTGGGTACTTTGTTATAGCAGCCCAAGCTACTAATACACTAGTGTATAGTATTTACAGAGTACAAAACTTTGTTCTAAATGCATTACATTTCTGATTTAGCCATTATAACTACCTTTTCAAGTAAGTTCTATCATCATTCCCACTTTACAGATAAAAAAAAGTGAGGCTTGGAGAAGTTAAATAGCTTGCCCAAGATTCTATAGCTTACAAGTGGTGAATCCAGACAGTCTATGTTCCTATCTGCTACTCAACCTATAGCATAATATATAAGTAAATACAGTAAAGTGTTAATAGTGGAAATTAGGTAATGATATATGACCAGTGAGCAACCTATAAAATGCCTTCAATTTTTCTGAGTGAATATTTTTACAGTAAAATGTTGGAAAATAAAACATAGCTAAGAATAAACAGTAAATATTATAAGAAATTATAAATAAAAATACAAGATTGTGAATTTAAATGGAGATTATGTGACTTACAACATTCACGAATTAGAACATTCTAATTATGTCTCTTTCCCTAATTAGTATAAATTTCAATGCACCCCAATCAAAATCTCAACTTTCCCTTTTATTAAGCTAGATGAGCTGAGGGTGTTGCACATAGTAGTGCACTTGCCCAGCATGTCCAAGAACCTGAGTTCAATCCCCAGCACTGCAAAACAAAACCCATATGATTCTAAAGTTTAGTTGGAATGGTAAGTATTCCAGAATGGCCAAAAACATTTTCCAATGATAGTAAAAGCACATTTTCCCTACCAGATATTATCTTGTTCTATGGAGGTGCACTAATCAAAATACGATGAAGCTTATGCCAAAAAATTCTCATAAATTAGTGAAATAAAATAGGAAGCCCAAAATGAGCTTGATAACTTATTTAAATTTACTATATTATCAAAGTAGCCTTTCAAAACATTTGAATAATATGGATTGTCAAATCAATGTCATTAGGAACTATTCAGGGAACTGTTACTCTTCTTGGGCTACACTGGGTTGCCTAAACAATAGAAATTTACTTTCTCGGGATTTTAGAGGCTGGAAGTCCAAGAGCTAGATGCCAGCAAGGTAGGCTGCATTCTGAAGCTCTTCTCTTGCTTTCTAGGCAGCTGTGCTTGACTTGTATGTCCACATAACCTCTTCCTGTGTGCTTTAAGGAAGAGAGCTGATCATGGTGAGGTGTGCCTATAATCCCAACACCAGGGGAGGCTGAGGCAGGAGGATCAACAGTTCAAGTTCTGCCTGGGCAATTTAGCAAGACTCAGTCTTTAAAAGGGGTTGGGGGTGGACCCTGGGGTTGTAGATCAGTGGTAGGGCAACCCTGAGTTCGATCCCCAGTACCTGTCCCTCAAAAAAAAGGTGAGTGGAAGAAGAGAGCTCTCTGGTGTCTCTTTTTATAAGAACATTAATCCTATCAGATAGGCCTCATTTAAGCTTCATTGGTCCCATAAAGGTCCTGTCTCCAAATACCGTCACATTGCAGGTTAGGACTTCTACATAAATTTGGGATAGAAACATAAACATTCAGTCCATAACAAGAACAAAAAACAAAACAAAAACAAAAACAGAAAAAACCAAAACAAAACCAAAAAACCTAATGTTGGGGCTGGGGATGTAGCTCAGCAAAGCTGCACCTGTCTGGCAAGTGCAAGGTCCTGAGTTCAGTTCCCGATACTGAGGGGGGTGGCAGGGATAAGTCAAGTTGGGGTCCTGCCACACGTGTTACATAACATCTCAAGTGAGTAAAATTTGTTTTAACATAAAAGCAAAATTATTAAAATGTTCAAGGAAAGGTGATTTTAAGTTTAGGCTAAGAAAATATTCAATACATAGCTTTGTGTTTGTGGCTCTTTTATCTGTAAGTTAGCTCACCAGAATTAACTTCTAAGTTTAAAAAATGTGATTATTAGAAGGATTCAAAAGAATGTTGGAATCAAAGGACGAACTGATCAGCCTGTTGTGTGACAGGTTAGGAACCAGTGTATTTCTGGGCTCTTCAAAGCAAGGTTCCCCCAGAGATGCCCTCTAAACCCCTACCCATACTATGATTCAGTTCTAAAAACGCCCAGTCCTTATTGCTCAACTCAGATTCCAAAGTTTGGTAAGATCATTTGATCAGTGACCTGTGCCTGTGGGGAAAGCAGAGTCATTGTAGAGAGACTTGGTTTTTGGGTACCCACCCTCACCAGCTGGGAGCAGTTCAAAGGGAACAAAGGCAAAGTGTTTCAGACTGTCGAGAAAGATGACTACTCCATAATTCCTTTAATGACACAAATAGAAATTTAATATCACATTAATTCATTTCTACAGGTACAAATAACTGATTTTTTTAAAATGTTGTAGGGCTGGGGATTTAGCTCAGTGGTTCCGGAGCCTGCCTTGCAAGGGCAAGGCCCTGAGTTCAATTCCCGGTACCAAAAAAAAATTTTGTATTAGTACATGTTTGCCATACATAATGATCACATTCATCATAGGGAGTTTATACCCATACATAAGGTACCTTATTTCTTATTTTTTTCCATTCCCCTCCCCTCCCTTCAACCTTTCTTCTCTTCATTTACAAAAGCTTTATTTCCATTTTTCCTTTCATTCTTTCTCTTTTTCAATCCCTTTCCCTTCCTTCCTTTCCTCTGCCTCCTCCCTTGTTCCCCTTTCCATCTGACATGTTCTTCCTACTTTCCAATATCTATTCTCCATCTTGGTCCTTATCTACTCTTCGGGTTTCTGACACAAGAGAAATAATGCAATATTTAAACTTGTGTGTCTGATTTATTTCACTTAAAATTATATTCTTAAGGTGCATCCATTTACCTAAAAATGTCTCAAATTTACCCTTCTTTATGGCAGAGTAGTACTGTATTATATATAAAAACCATGTTTTCTTTATCCATTCATCCATTGATGGGCATATGAGCTGTTTCCCAAGATTTCGCTATTATAAATTGTGGTGCTATAAACATGGGTATGCATATATCACTGTGGTATGATGCTTTTAACTCTTTCTGGAAGATTTGATTTTTTTTTTTTTGGTACCGGGGATCGAACTCCAGTCCTTGCGCTTGCGCAGCAGGCTGCGAAACCACTGAGCTAAATCCCCAGCCCTGGAAGATTTGATTTTTTTTTTTTCAGACAAGGTCTCTTTATATAGTTCAGTTTGGCCTTGAACTCACTATGTAGTCCAGACTGGCTTCAAATTTATGGTGATCCTCCTGCCACAGTCTCTTGAGTGCTAGGATTATAAGCATGCACCACTATGCCCCGTTCTAGGTACAAATATTTGAAATAAAACATTAGTAAATAGAACATCAAAGCATTAAAAATATACATATGACCAAGCAAGGTTTTCCTAGGCATATAAGGGGGTTTTAACACCAGGAAATATTATAGCCCATAACATCAATTCAAGAGGAAAAACCATAGGGTTGTGTTAGTAGTACTCAAAAGAACTTGAACAAATTTGAGTGCTCATTCCTAATATATCATTATTTCTTTAACTAGTGGTTATAGTGTTTACTCTTTGCCAACTATTGTTCTAATTTACATACTAAAAACTTTAAAATTGGACTAGAAGGAAACTACTTGCCATAGACTGAATGTTTGCATCCTCCTAAAATTCATATGTTAATTATAACTCCCAGTGTGATGATGTTTGGAGGTGAGGCCTTTAATAAGTGACTGTGTCATGAAGGTGAAGCCCTTGGGACTGGGATTAATCTCTTCTTTAGATAGGAGAGCTCCTTTGCCCCTTTCTTCTGCCACAAGAGAACACAGCCAGAGGACAGGATGGCCTCTCTAATCCAGGAAGTAGACTTTACCAGACACCAAATCTGTGACAGCCTTAATCTTGGGCTTCCCTACCTTCAGAACTGTAAGAAGTTGTTTTTAATAAGCTATCCAGCCTATGGGATTCTATTACAGCAGCCCAAACAGTTATTACTTATATATAATATACACTATTTACCCCCCCAAAAAAAGCCCTCATAATAGTAAATAATATCCTAAATGGTACAACACTAATACCACTTCAGTTAAAATCAGAAACTTGCCATCATGTTATTATTATTATTATTTTTTTTTAATTTTGGTACCGGGGACCAGTACTCAGGACCTTGCGCTTGTGAGGCGGGACCTTGCACTTGTGAGGCAGGTGTCGGAACCACTGAGCTAAATCCCTGGCCTGATCATATTATTTTAAAACATTGTCTTGGAGGACTTAACACATTTGATAATAAAAGGAAGCACTTTTCCTGTTGTAGGCAGCAAAGAGTGGGCTCATGGGTCTCCAAGACCCAAAATTTGAGAGTTTCTTCATACCCTCAAGGCTATATTCGGTGGCTCTGCAGCTGTCAACAGGTGACAAAATGAATATACTGAATTACATCATCGACTCTATGGGTTATGTTTGGATTACTATGAGAAGAAGAAAAGGAAAATCGAGAGGCTCGTAAACGTTCCACGAAGGCAGACAAATAAAATTGTCTGAAGGCTAAGTTCTACCACAAACAGCACCATGCTGAGAAAGTACAAATGAAAAAGCCCATGAAGCTGCGTGAAGAGAACCCCAGACAAAATAACTATGAAGAAGCCACAGGGAGCAGTACCTGCCTACCAGCTCTCAGATAAAAATAGTCCCAAATTAAAGTACTTTCTAAACGACTAGACAAAAACAAACCAGAAGGGTAAATTGGGAAGCCCCTCTGCCCAGAGTTCATGCACAGAAAGAAACAGAACTATTAAAAGTTATTCGGACAGGCCAGGTGTGGTGACACACACCTGTAATCACAGATACTCGGGAAGCTAAAGTAGGAGGATCACAAGTTTGAGGCCAACCTGGGCAACTTAGTGAAACTGTCTCAAAAAAAAAAAAAAAAAATACTTATTCAAATAGGAAAGAAAACCTGGAAAAAAAAGTGTGGAAGAAGATGAACATTCATGAACCTCGCAAATGAAGTCTGCTTTGTTGGAGATGGTGTTAGAGGAAAATAAAAACAAAGATTCATTTGGACAACAGAACTTTCCAAGAAGGCACAGGTAACACATCCTGATCTGAAATTCACCTTTTGCCTGTCAAATACTTGGCATAAAAAATCAATTCCTCATTCCCACTTGACAGAGAGACTCCTGGAGAGGTGATTGGATCATGGAGGTGCTATAATCATCGGTGGATTAATCCCCTGAAGTTCACAGATGAATGTGCTGTTAGGAAGTGGGACTGGTTGTGTGCCTTTGGAGGGGGAATCTCTCCTAGCATTCTTCCCCCGTGCTCTGCTTCCTGGCTGCTATGAGGTGAGCAGCTGCTTTCCACCACACACTTCTGCCATGATGCTCCTGTCTTAGCACCAGCCAATCATGGACTGAAATCTCTGAAGCCATGTAACAAATTAAACACCCATTATACAACTTCAGTTGGTCTCACTGAAGTTACTATCATTGAGTGGAACATGAACATATTAGACCTTCTAACACAAGAAGTAAGGTTACTTACGAAAAATATATCCAGATTATCAACAGTCCTGAAAATGGTAGATGCATAAATGTAATGCTACTAGTTGGAGAACAGTTTCATTCAAGTCATGCCTTGTAATTATTGAAGACTATAAACTAGGAAGACCAATATTATTGTGATGTTTCTGTTCTGGGTTTTTTTTTTTTGGTACTGGGGATTGAACTTGGGTCCTTGCACTTGCGAGGCAGGCGTCAAAACCACTGAGTTAAATCCCCAGTCCAATGTTTCTGGATATACCAAACAACCTTACATATCTGCAATCATGAAGAGAATTACTGAGTTGTAAAAAACATTAAATGGCTCAGTCTTACAAAAAATTATATGTATAATATATATATATATGTATGGAAGCTATATGTAATATAATGGAAACCATATTTGCCAGCACAAATATTGGGAGAGTTAAAGCTATTTCTTTTTGCTGATGACATGATAGTATATCTATGAAAACCAAGTCTCAAATAAAATTATTAGAATAGGACAATTGATGTGAGGTAGTTGCTTCATAATAAAAAAGTAAGTATCTTGTACTAGCAATGAGAACCTAGAATAAAATGAGGGTATTTATCATGAAGCAACTACCTCACATCAATTTAAATAAGTGAAAAGGCACATTGTTTTTTGAGAAGGGTTGATACTGCACTAATGTCAGATAACATAAACTTCATTGCAATTCCTACTAAACCCTGAGAAAGTTTTGTTTTGATTTTGGAACTAGATTTTTAATAGATCTTAAAATTTATTTGCAAGAATAAAGCCAGGTATGTTGGCATGTGCTTGTATGTCCATGAGTATCCCATTGCAACTCAGGAGGCTGAAGTGGGAGGATCACTTGAGCCTTGAGAACTTCATCTCAAAAGCAAAAAACAAAAGTCCAAGTGTTGTGCCCAGTTTACGAAGTCCCAAAGACCACCAGGAGGCCGTTTCCGATGTAAGCACACGAGGGTCGTTTATTCAAGCTTAAGCAGGGACTCTCAACTGTCACCAACACAGCCGATCGAGATTGAGAGCCCCGAGGTCCAAATTAGCAGGGTTTTTATAGAGGTTACAGCAAGCTTCGGTCATTAGCAGCCATATGATTGGTTAACATTTAGCAAGTATGAAGTGTAGAATTTTGATTGGCTAGGCTCATTGGGGGTTGAAGGGGATTAC
>NW_004624764.1:22865777-22886440 GCF_000247695.1 Heterocephalus glaber | reverse complement strand
AACAGATGGCTGAGTAATGAGTTTAGGAATCTTGAGTTACAGATCATGTCTTTTGTCCCAGATTAAGCACATTTAATCATTAATTTGAAAGAACAAAGGAGACTGCTCCATTTTGGACAAAATGGAGTCATTCTGGTCTCACATTAGCAAAATGGAGTCACTTTTGGTCTCACACAAGAAGAGACAAGAAAAGTAAGGAGGAAACAGTGATGGAGGAACTTGCCTTACCAGTTATCACAACATACTAAAAAGTTATTATAGCTAAATAATTAATGACACTGCTATGAGAAATGACAAATAATCAGTGAAACAGACTAAGAAATCCAGAAGTAGATTTGAGTATATGTGAGAATTTATTAACTGACAAAAATGGTAGTTCAATACAGTAAGAAATTAATGAATTATATAATAAATATAGATCACAGAATTTTAGTAAGAATTGATCTGGAAGAAAATAAAAATGAGCACCCTTTCAAAACATATTCAGAAGTAATTCCAGTTGGATTAAATCACTAAATGTAAAAACAGAACAAAAGCCTTTTGCAAATCTGAAAGAGGACATACACAGACTAACAGTGAGAAAACCAAACTGTAGAAAAATATATGTTAATTAAACCTTATGAATTTCCTAATCTTTGATCAGCTTTGATACTCAAAAAGGGCAAAGTCATATTATTCAGCCTAAAAATTACTCCATTAATATACATACATACAAGCCCAGGGATTTAGCTCAGTGGCACAGCGCCTGTCTGGCAACCGTGAGGTCCTGAGTTTGATCCCCGGTAGCAAAAAAAAAAATCCATACACACAATATACAAATTAGGGAATGATGGTGCACACACACATATATGTATACACACATACATTGATAGTATTAGGGAATGTACTTTATGGGTGTGTGGGACTGCATAACTCTGTAATCATAAAACTACCCTAGCCCCAACTGTGATTGAATGTGAGTAAACAGATAAAGATGCTTGTTAGTTCCAGGACACTGGATAAGATCTGTATCAGCCATAAGGTCCCAAAGTAAATTATTCAACTCTTTGTTTGAAAACTGAGGTTCCAGGACACCAGTATCTACAGAACAATCTACAAACATCTGCTGGCCATCAGTACACGTCAGGCTAATTAACATACAAATGTAAGACCACTAACCTTTGTTCCCTCTTCTGTAAATTTCGCCTGTTAACTTCCCTGCAACCCCCTATAAAAAGAGCCTCGGACTCTGGGCTGATGGCCTCTCTAAGCTACTTTGCTTTGGGAGTGCCGTCTGGCCAGACTAAGGTCTGTTTTACTTTCCAACTTGTCCAGTGTGTTCCTTCTCGGGTGTTCGGGTGTTCTTCACTGCAGTCAGCTCCTCGGAGCGTTTGGTAAGGCCAGCGGTCTTACAGGTGCATACACACACGGACACACACACAAATATACATATGAAGAAACATACTAGGTTGTTAAAATGCACAAATTAAAATAAATACAACATTATCTGAAAGCAGGCTATTATCTCATAATAGTGAGTTTGAACCGGGGACTTATGTCAAACAATGTTGGCTGCATTAGTTCAAGTTCTCAGCTCCCTGTTTTCATTTTAGAAAATATATTAAAGAGAATAATTTGTCTGCTGTAAGCAGGAAAGCATTACATGTCATAAAAAACAGTTAATATTTCATCCAAGAAATTCAACTTTTCAATAAGACAAAGTAATATATTGAATGAATTTTAAAAAGTATATATCTGAAAATTCTTCCTCAATGAGAAGACTAGAATTGTTTAGAAATTTAAAAGGGGAGAGATATTTGACTTGATGTCACTTATTTAAAAAAGAAAAAAAACCCCAGGAGGGATGGTGCAAACTTATGATGGTAGCACTCTGGGAGGCTGAGGCAGGCAGATTATAACTCTGAGCCCAGCCTGGCAATTTAGTGATTTAGTGAGACCCTGTCTCAAAATTAAAAATAAAAATAAAGAGGGCTGGAAATGTAGCTCAGTGTGAAAGCCCTGGGTTCAATCCCCGGGGGGTGGGGAGGAAAAGAAAAGCTAGCTAGTTTAATAGTATATTGTTTACTAATTATCTTGTTCCCTATCTCATTTCCCCCACTTCCCTATTGCTATTTCCTGTGTTTCTCACATAAACTATTTACATTCCATTCCTTGCCTCAGGATCCGAGATAAACTAAATCAGACAATCACTGAGTGCATGGACAATGAGCCTGTAGGTCATACAATCCTTATAAAATGAGTTATCATGTCTGACCAGCCTATACTACCCTCACCCCAAGCAAAAAATATATTTGAAATGTCATACTTAATGTACCAGTTATATTTCTTTGAGCACACATTAAAAATAAGCACATAAATAATTATCGATTTGTATATTTTCCTATATGCAGGATACACTTCAATTAAATAGGCAACAGGAAAAACCATAATGGCTAAAATGGTCTTTTCAGAGTCACAGTCACCCCTGGTCCTGAGCTTCTGCTTCTAGTGAATTCACTGGGTTTACAGATCATCTTCCTACTCGACATAAAGAATCCAGACTTTGCTGTAGTTCCTTATCTTCTAAGGAACAACCTTCACTAACACAAGAAGATAAACAGAAGGTCCTTCCCCTTCCCTTGCTTTCTCTGGAACAATTGTCCGGGGTCTTTATCCACAGCCATAAATCCACAGGGACAATTTGAATGGGAGAAAAACAGCATCTTGGAAACTGGAAAATGGGTGGATGAGTGGCAACAGACTCGAGTCCTGAAAAGTCTGTATTATACACAAGCAGTAGGAAAGGCTCAGAAACAACCCAGATTCCTTTTCAGAATCCCAAAAAGCAAAAGAGGGCTGGGGATTTAGCTCAGTGGTTTCACGGCCTGCTGGGCAAGCTCAAGGACCAGAGTTCAATCCCTGGTACCAAAAAAAAAAAAAAGCAAAAGAGACAGGTTTCCTGCAATATCATTGAAAATGGGAGTGGAAGCAATGCTATGAATTTGGTGGCAAATCTGTTGAACCAACACTTAGGTTCCCAGTATCTATGCTATTCCACAATTAGGTGACTGTCCTCCTTGTTCTTTTGTAGGAGACTGGAAGAGTAGTCCCAGAGGGGTCTTGGAACAGAAAGACACAGGCACAGTGGAGAACAGGGTATTATGCTGAATACAGAGGACCAATGAGGTGAGGATAAATGAAAATTTACACACTGAACTTGAGACTCCCAACCTACCCAGAATGCTCCTATGCAGTATATGATCCTATATTCTCTGGGCAGCAAATGTGGAGGAACATCTCTGGTGACTCCAGTCAGCCTAAGAGAAAAGATCTAAAGATACTGTGTTAGGGTCAGTCAGCTTTTCATCCCTATTACAAATACCTAAGATAGTCAACTTTTAAAGAGAGTAGGTTTATTTTGGCTCACAGTTTTAGGGACCCAGTCCACGATTAGTTGGAAGGAAGGAGCTGAGGTTCCACTATCAAGGGCACACCCCAGTGACCTCCCAGTAGGCTCCCCATTAAAGATTCCACCAACTGCAGGAGCATCACTCTAAGGACCAATCCTCTAACATATGGCCTTTTGGGGTACACTTCTATAACATGGATACAGTGGGTTCCCAAGGACATGGACCAGGCAGACCACCATGCAGTTCATGATGGAAAGTTCTGGTTGCTGGGTACCAGTGTTCTCATGATCTGGGGTTCGACCCCACCAGGCCAAGGGGGAAGTAGTCACTTGCCAAAGAAGGCAACAGTCAAAAACCATAGCTGCCTCTTTTGTGATACTTTCCTTGAGGTTTGTTAGAATCTCCACACAATGTGTAGATCTGCTACTGATCTGCTGAGCTTCAGGGCTGTGGGCATAGTGACCTAAAGCCTGAACAAGAACAGTCTTCCATCATCCTGGGATCCACTAGAAACAGGCAGCTTTTCAGGACACACCCAAAACTGGTTGAGCCAACACACTCAAGTATTACACATATATGTCACAAATCCAGAGACTCACCAAGAACTCATGATGACTCACCAAGAAATAATATGCTTCACTTCTTTATTTAAAAAAATTTTTTTTCAAACATGGTCTTGCTATGTAATTCAAGTTGGCCTTGAGCTCACTATATAGCACAGGGAGGCCCTGAACTCGTGGCAATCCTCCTGCCTCAGCCTCCTGAGGGCTGGGATTACAGGCATGCGCCACCACACTCAGCCTGTACTTTTTTTATATAGAGAGGGGTAAAAAATTCAGTAACTTGTTCTTTCTTTTCTTTTTTCTCCCCCAATCTTTCTCTCTCCTTCTTCTTCTTCTTCTTCTTCTTCTTCTTCTTCTTCTTCTTCTTCTTCTTCTTCTTCTTCTTCTTCTTCTTCTTCTTCTTCTTCTTCTTCTTCTTCATCCTCCTCCTCTTGTCTTTTTCTTTTTTGCTATCAGGGATGGAACTCGGGGTCCTTGTGCTTGAAAGGCAAGCAACAGAACCACTGAGCTAAATCCCCAGCCCTCCTTGGTTTTTTTTGAGACAGGGTGTTGCTCTGTCGTTCAGGCTGGCACTGAACTCACTATGTACCACAGGCTGCCCTCAGATTCACAATGGTCCTCCTGCTTCAGCTTCTTGAGGACTGGGGTTACAGGTGTGTGTCATCATGTTCATCTTGTTCCTAAAAGTTATCCTAACATGTCTCAAATAATTCATTGGCATGACAGGACTCTTCGTGGATTATGTTGTAGGTTGTCCATTGTTTACTGCTTACAGCAACCATAATTATTTCTTCTCTCACACAATTTTCTTGAGTCAGGAATTAGACTAGCTATGTGTAGATCACATGTCTCTGCTCCATGATGCCAGAGGCTTATTTGGAAGACTTGAAGCCAACGGCTGGAATTGTCCTAAAGCACAGTCACTATCATGTGGGCTTTCCTGGGGCTGTTGGCCAGAACACCAAATGTGACCTCTGCCTGTGGTTTGGTGACGAGGCTGAAAGGGCAAGTGACCCAATAGAGAGGCTGGAAGAAGTCATGTTGCCCTTTAACAGCCTGGCCTTGGAGTTGTGCACTGCCATAGCTGCTGTATGCTGTTGCTCAAAGGTCCATTCACGCCAAGGGTTGTGGGGCATACCTATTCCCGCAGCTGCTCTGAAGGCTGAGGCAGGAGGATTATGAGATCGGGCCTACCATGGGCAAATTAATGATTGGTGGACCCTGTCTCAAAATAAAAAAAATAAAAAGGGCTGGGATGTAGCTCAGTGCAAAGGCCCTGGGTTTGATCCCCAGTATCAGTAAGAGAGAGAGAGAGAGACTTCCTTCAATTCACTGTTTGCATTGCTACCTTCATAAATCAATATGTGCCTGGGAGACTGGAATATAGCTCATTGGTAGTGTGCTTGACTAATGTGTGAGGTCTTGGGATTGATCTCCAGCACCACATTAAAAAATATATATATAAGAAAAATAATTGAATTTTTGTCTTTTTCTTCAGGGAAGGCAGACAGCTCATATCTAGGACTCCCTTGCTTCATCTCTGGTGCTGGGGGTTGAACTCAGGGTCTTTATATTGAGGTACATCCCCAGTTCCCCTTTTTTTTATGATTTCCTTTGAGATAGGGTCTTGCTAAGTTACTAAATTGCCTAGACTGGGTTTGAAGTTGGGATCCTCCTGCCTCAGCCTCCCAGAGTTCTGAGATTATAGGTGTATGTCACAATGCCTGGCCCAATCGAATTTTCTTACTCCAATGTTTTCCTCTTTATTGGTTTGGAATTTATTTACATTCTTTCTATTCTTAAAAGCTTCCCATATACAGGGTGTGATTTTTAAAAACATGGTGAATGCTGGAATTTAAAATTTTCATATTACAGTAAAAAACGTTGACATTAATCCCCTTCAAAATACTCTCCCTCACTTTGAACACACTTATCTCATCATTCTTGTCACTTTCTGAAGTGCTTTTGGAAGTCCTCTTTCGTGAATGTCTTTAGTTGTGCTGTTGTGGTTACCTTGATGCCCTGAATTAATTCAAAACACTTGTTTTTCATGGTCATCTTGCTGTTGAAAACGTATGAAAGGTGCACAGTGCCAGATCTGGTGAGCAGGGTGGAAGAGGACACATGGTAATGTTTTACTAGCCTGCTTTTCCACTGGATGGCACTTGGCAGCAGCATTCACATTTTTGGTACGTCATAAAGCAACTCACAAGAGGACTTCCAGAACTGCTTCAGAAAGTGACAAGAATGATAAAATAAATGTGTTAAAGGTGAGGGAGAGTATTTTAAGGGGATTAATGTCAATGTGTCTTTTACTGTAATTTTTTAAACATTCTCTGCATATTTTGGTCACACCTCGTATATTTAATAGAGCTTGTTTCTTTACTTTATCAGTTAATTCAGCCCATTATAATCTAGCTTTGGGCCCTACTATTCCACTGACACTGCTTTTGTGGAAGTTTCCAACTGCTGAATTCAATAGTCCTTTCATCAACCCTTATCTCACAGGACTTCTTTGCTGATTTAACATTTATGGTCATCTCTCCTAGATATTTTAGTCCCTGTGGTTGGCTGGCATTATCCTTTGTCTTGTTTTCCGTGATTGGCTTCCTCCTCACTACCACCCCCTCCTCAACTCCTATGGAGTATTTTCCACATGTTTCTGTGCCCAGCATACTGCTTTTATTTTACAAATCCACCCTATGTGATCCCATCCACCCCCTCCCATGGCATCAACCACCACTTCCATGGAGCTCTCAATTTCTCCAGCCCAGCCTCTTCCTTGGACCTCAGACTCTGAAATTGTTTCCAGCTGATCAACCAGACCTGGATATATCCTAGGCAACTCAACTTCAACATGCCAAAACCCAAACTTCCAATTATTATTATTATTATTATTATTTTTTTTTTTTTTTTTTTGGTACCGGAGATTGAACTCAGGACCTTGAACTTGCAAGGCAGGTGCCAGAACCACTGAGCTAAATCCCCAGCCCTAAACTTCCAATTATTTACTTTTCTTCCTTCTGTAAGTTTTCACCTAACCTAGAAACTCAGACTTTTTTGGACTCCTTCCTTTCCCCTTACTCTGTATATCACCCATTCCTGAGACCTTTCAACCTCCACCTTTTTGCTAGTTGCTTTGCCAAATAGTACTCCATGGCTATTAGGCATGCCAGAAAAATGGATTCCCTGGTAAAATAATTGTTGGTAAATATTAGAAAACTATGAAAAGAAACACTTCTCAGAGGCATTATTGTGTGGATATCGTATTCCAAATATAAAATAGGTGATATGACAAGCTGGCTTTTCACTTATTCTAGCAAGTCTAAGGAACACCTTGTGGTATCTAATGTGCCTTATAATTGGTCATGAAATGCTGCTCTAAGTCACTCCATTCTCCTCTATCCTCGCTACCATGGCCCTAGTTCAGCTCTTGCCATTTCTCTGGTCCCCTAGTGCTGGTCTTGTTTCCTCAAATACACTGCATACACAACAGTGCAAGAGTGAGCCACCTGGAACTCAAGTCTGACCATGTCATCTCCTTGTTCACACTACATGCTAAATTCCTTCATAGGGTATGCGAAGTCCCCCCATGGCTCAGCCCAGCCCTACCTCAGTCTCACCTCACACCACACACTCACATCATAGCTTAGAAATAGTGACTCATGTTCTTGCAGCATTTTGTCCACAGGGTGCTGTCTGGAGTACACACACACACACACACACACACACACACACACACCCCACTGAGTACCACTCCCTCTCCCTCTAACCTTCATCTAAAGCACCACTGTTCTCAGGAAGGTTTCCCCTCAGCTCACATAATCCACTGGTGCAGAAGTCCAGCTCCCCTTGTTCTGACAGATTATGGGGGGGGGCATGAATTACCTTCACTAAAGCTCCTATCTTGGCAGAGAAGAGCTTAAAGCTCCTTATTACCAAGGTATAGAGGAAGAACAAGGGAGTGGAAGTCCAGATTCTTGGACCAAGTGTGGGCCCTGTCAAGTATTCTGTAGTGGCCCCCTGGGCCTCAGTTTCTCCATCTGAGGGGAAAACATGCTCTTAATCCTGAGGTTCTGTGGTCCTCATGTGCACAGAGCTCCAGTTCCCTCACCTCTCAATTCTAGACACACCAGGAGAGACGGCCCCTTTCTGACCACTCAGGCTGGGGCCTGGCCCCTGGTATATGAAGAACAGAATTTTTTAAATTACAAGTGAAGGTTGGACATTGTGGTGCACACCTGTAATCTCAGCACTTTGGGAGGCTGAGGCAGGAGAATCAAGCACAGCCTGAGCAATTAAGCAACTTAGCAAGACCCTTAAAAAGAAAAGATATTGTCCTAGAAAACAGAAAACCTATGTGTGCCTCTCCCTCCTCCGAGAATGACACACAGAAGCAGCCAGTCAAGCGAATGGTCCTTCCCTGCAATATTTATTGAGGAATTTACACATACACAGGAGAAAGGCAACCAGGCATTATGGTTCCCACACATGAAATCTTTTAAGCAAAGTTTTCTTATTTGAATTTTCAGATGGAATGAACAAGGGCTGAGAGGACTGCTGCCCAGGCTCTCTGCCTCTTCACCTGGAAAAGGTGGGCAACAGAGCATTCGGGTCAGGGGGCATGAAAGGGTGACTGGCAGAGGGGGAAGGGAAAGGAGACAGGGAGCAATCAACGAGATAGCAATTTTTTTAAACTGTAAGAAAAACTGGCAACAGTTTTTTAGCTTTTGATAAATTAACTCCTCTCTGTTGTAAACCTAAAACAAAAACAAAAACCACCAAAGCAAATGGGGAGGGGGTGGAATGCCGGATCCACATGTACACGCACACAAGCAGTGCACACTCGCAGCTCTGTGTTCCCACCAAGGGGCTGGATCCTGCTGAAGGTGGGCAGGAGGCAGGTGAGGGGTGTGTATATTGTGTGTGTGTGTGTGGGGACCTTCAGAGTCTTTGGTGCTAATAAAGGTGACTGAAGCAGCGAGTGCTGAAGCCCTAGACCCGGAAAGCAACTCAGAGCAAAGCAGAGTAGTAATTTTGCTCATCTGGGGTTCGCTTCACCCCAAGGCTAGGGTCAACCTGATCCCGGACTGGAGAAGTGTTTAATGTGATTGCAGTTGTTTCTTTGCTCCTGTAAAGCATGGGAACAGGATGCCTTCCTCTTCAGTCAAAAGTTTAAACACTTGGAAACAAGCTCACTAACATGTAGAGAAGGACGACCTCTGCTCTCCTCCTTCTCTGCCTCATACTGAGCACCTCCATACCTTCGTGAGGGCCTGACAGGGGTTCAACCGTGAGGGAAGGTATTGAAAGATGTGCACATTTTCCCCTGAAGTTTAAGTGCCTTCTCCCAACAATTTCTAAGGTGCTGGTGCAGGATAGAATAAGGGCTGTGGCTGGGAAGGTGTTGGGATGGCTTTTGACATGAACAACATAAAGCAACAGAGAGGTCTGCGTGTTTGGGAAGTGGCTGGGTTGGGCAAGATGCCAAACCCCAAATGACTTATTGAGCAATTTCTAAACCAAACAGAGAGGTAGGAAAAGGGAATGGGAGTAGGAGAGGGGGCAGGGGAAAGGAGAGAGGGGGAGAGTGAGGGAGGAAGAGACTGGCAGCCAAACAGGTGTCTTGTTTTTATTTCCACATCTGAGGACTGAGAGTCTGACTTGTTGCCTGTCCATTTCCACCACCCATTGACTGTCCATAATTCATCATGCCGTTGGCTCCATAGAAGTTCATCCCAGCCATCTGCTGGGTCATCTGTAAGGGAAAGAGGAGAGTTTAGACCAGGCTGTGGGCATCTAGCCAATTAGTGCAAAAGGAGTCCTGTCTGCAGGGTGGGGAGAAGGGGACAAAGGGAAACTGTCATGGTACACGACAGCCCTGCACCTTGCCAGAGCACTGCAAGCACACGAGACTGTTTGTGACACTCTGCAGGAGGGGAATGCTGTTAGAAAACAAAGAGAGGGAAAGAAGGCATCGTGGGCCTCGGCAGCAGGAAAGTGGAATGAGAAGCTCTTTTCTTACTTTTCAGCCCCTCGTCCTAACCACCCTAAGGCCTTTCCTTAACTGCCACAGCCAACTCCGATGCCAAGTCCCCACTCCAGTGCGCCTCTTCTCCAGCAGAGGGCAATCACGCCGGGCCGGGCCGTGCAAGCCCCGGTTTGCAGAGGGAAAGAGGAAAAGCAACTGAACCATTGGAAATTAACAACAGAGGCGGGAGGAGAACAAAGGTGTCTCCTGTGTGTGAAAAGGAGGAGCTGAGAGAAGAGTCAGTGTTATGAGGCCTGGCCTCTTCCTGATAAGATCAAAAGACTTGGCTCCTCGGCATCAACCGAACAATTTGTCAAAGAAAAAGCCTCAAATTTCTTGAGCATAGTACATTTTCTTTACAGAAGGTCTATTTTCTTCCACTAACTTAAAAAAGAAATTCAAACTTACAGAAAGACTGTAAGAATAGTATAATGAAAGTCATATCTTTTCTTTTAATCCACCAGTTATTAACACTTTTCCATATTCTCCTTCCCCATTTACAAAAAGTTTACAATTTTGATGAGTATCCAAAATTGCAAGCATTGTGACAACAGATCCCTTGATAAGTCAGGAGAAATCCTGTAAGAACGGACACTTTTCTAGAACCACAATACCATTGATACTGTAGAGCAGTGGTGTGAACGTATGGCACACATGTTGTTTTTAAGACAAAAGATGTTAATGTATGAGTAGTTTTTTCTAAATAAAAACCTCAGTATCAGATTTAATTGCAGTGTTGGCACTTTGCAATAAGTGGGTTTTAGGTTGCACTTGTCTCCAAAGGTTCACCATCACTGCCCTAGAGAAATATTAATACAATATTCTAAATAGACATTTCCTTTTCATCTTAGTCTCCTTTAACTTACAACAGTTCCCCCACCACTCTTCCTCTTTCCCCCAACACTGACATATTTAAAGACTCCAAGTCAGTTATACTGCAGAATATCTCTTGATGTGTATTTATCTCATGTTTTCTCAACACTGGATTCAAGTTACATATTTTTGGCAAGAATTCTACATAGGATATTGTATCTTTCTCAGGACAAGATATCAAGAAACACATGATATGGGGCAGGGATTTAGCTCAATGGCCTTGTGCCTGCCCTCGCAAGCAGAAGGTTCTGAGTTCAATCCCCGGTACGAAAAAAAAAGAAAGAAAAGAAACACGTGATATTAATTTATTCTTGGCTAAAGTTTCTACTGTATTTTCAAAACTATAATTAGGTAATCTGAGTGTGTACAAATACCCTGTTCTTTCTACAATTATTGGCTATTATTCTTTTGTAAAGAAGGCTTTCCCTTCCCCTATTCCACACTCCCTTTTTCTGCTTAATATTACTATGGATTCATAGTTCTTTTTATTCAGTGTATTAGAATCCATTAGATCCATTATGGTTCTTCTTTTTGATGTTCAAATTGTGTCCATTTGGCCAGTGGGAGCTCTAGAAACTGGCTTGTGTGTCCTTTAGACATGTCCCCATCAGTTTTATAGCATTTCCTATTTATATAAATAAAAATCAAAGAAGAAAATAAGTGAATTAAAATCCCAACTATGAAAGCTAGAAAAAGAATAATAAACTGAAAGAAGTACATGGGAGCAATCAGTAAAAATAAACCAAAATTCCAGGTAGAAACAGAGAAATGTAGAGCCAATAAACAGATCAAAATTCTGTAATTTAAAAAAATTAACAAGCCTAACTGGCATAACTTTTGATAAATTTGAAAACTCTGATGAAATGGATAATCTAAGTAAATAGTTTTCAAAAGTGACTTTCATAAAAGAAAAAGAAAAAACTATAGAGGAATTACTACACAGCAAAACAGGGCCACACAATTTCAAACAGGAATTCTACTGAACTTCAAAGACCAATACTATATAAATTATTCCAGACTACAGAAAATGGAAACACAAAAATATCTTATATAGAGTTAGCTCATGCACTGTTCCCCCTTATTCTGCAGCAAGAGTTCTAATAAAACCTCTTTGAGATGGCAAAAACACAAAATAAAACAACAGCAAAAACTTTTTATAAGTTTAGCACGGTGACACCTGCCTCTTGTCCCAGATACTCAGGAGCCTGAGGCAGGAGCATCACTGGAGCCCAGGAATCTGAGGCCAACCTGAGAAACACAATACTCTGTCTCAAAAAACAAAACAAAATAAACATGACTTTTGATAAATCAAGGACAGTGCTCATACTGATTCTGATGGAGATAGCATGTGTATACAAACACCACTTCTCTATATTCCTTTGCCCATCCCTTCATTTTCTCTCTGAATGACTTTGCTTCACTCTACTTCTTTGTGTAAGTATTCAGTTCAGTTCGGTGCTGCTCTGTGAACCAACTTGAACATCTTTTTCTCCTAATAAGAGGAGTCACCTGTTGATATGAGTGATACATTTGCTTGCAATTGTCATATTTTATTGTGTTTGTATTTGCCACAATTTGTAATTTATGGATTCTATTTTCTGTTTTGAAAAATTCTTCTGGTATTCAGAAAATTTCCCATTTTTGGTCTAGTGATCATCTTTATAGTAATACTGTTTACAATGTCCTGGCCTCTTTTTCCCTGACTCAAACATCTATGATTTGGCTCGAGGGCTTATTATATATATCCTCTGACTTCTATTTCTTTTGTTAACAATTAACTTATACTTTCCTCCTTTTTTCTCCCTTTCCCTTCTATTATTTTTAGTTGTATTGTTGTCAGAATACAACATGTATTCTACCCTCATCACAACCTTTTAGTCTTGGATTCTCAATTAAACATTCAATGCTAACTATCAGTCCTTCCACAAACATCCATCATCACCTGGTGGGTGAATAAGGCTTATCCTGTTAGATTCCTTGGGAATGGCTAGTAAGCATGTTATTTCCTGAATTTTTATATGTTTTTTTATAGCCTTCATAGAAGGATAGCTTGACTGACTATAAAATATCTGCACATGCTTTAGTGTCCTAAGATAGTACTCTCCTTGTTGTCCACGGTTGCTGTTAGGAAGTCTGCTGTCAACCTGGGTGTTTTTGTTTTGTTTTGGTGACATATTTTTGTAGGGTAAGGGGTGGAAAACACTAAGAAGCTAAAGCCCTGAGGACTGTTTTGTTTTGTAAAGTCTAAAGGTTTCCTAGGATGTTTTAGAGTTGACTGTTCTGGGTCAGTTTTCCCAGGGTCACAGTGGGCTCTTTAAATATTGTATTCAAATCTTATTTCAAGAAAGTTTTCTTGCACTTATAGTTAGAAGTATATTAATCCTGTCCCCTCTTCTGTTTTTATTCTTTGGGTATCTCCAAATATATGTATGTTAGGCTTTCTTTGCCTACTTTCTGTATTACTCCTATCTATATTTAATTTTTATTCTCTTAGCTGATTTATGTCTTTTCTCAATGACATACATATGTATGTTCCAGTGTTTCTGTCCTCTTTTGGCTACTTGTGCATCAGTATTTATTTCTAATATGATTTTTGTTTTCTGACTTCAGTAAGCTTTCTTAAGTGTCTAGTTTTTTGTCCATTTTAGTTCTAAGTGTTTGAATTTCTGACTCAACCTGTTTTGTCTTATCTGCCAATTTTTTATTAGCACGTGTTTGTAGTACACGATGGTCAGTATGTGTTCATAACACATCTCAATTCTTTTTTTAACCACCTTCCCCTTCCCTCCCTCCCCCTTCCACCTCTTGGTCCCCTTCCCTTTTATAGAAGTTCTACCAGTTGTTTAATAACATTTTATTCAAGTTGGTGGACTATGCAACAGTTTTTTTCTACTTCATGACATTTTGGAAGAAGAATTTTTACTACCTGACATCTTTCTTTTTTCAGTGCTGGGAATTTAACTCAGGGCTTTGTGCATGCTATACAAGTGCTCTACCACTGAGCTATATCCCACCTCCCTTTTTGGGGGGCGTGGAACAGGACTTTATTTTAGGGTTAGGTGAACACCAGCTCAACAAACTAAGGTCCAAAGGAAAAGCAGAGAAAAAAGGAAAGGGTCCAGTTTTATACATTTGGTTGAAGGGATTGGTCTTTGTAGTGACGCAGCAGGCGAGTTTACAGAAACAAGACAAAGGTGGTTTTGTAATTTAGCCTTGAAAGAAGACAAAGTCTTGCGAATCATGTGAGAACAAGATGACATAAACTTGGATTTCAGAAAATAGTTGCCGAGTTAATCTGTACCAGAACACACAGGGGACGGGTGTGATCTGAGGGGGGTGGGCTGCCCAAGGCGAAACACTTGGTTTTTAAAATTTTAACACATTTTATTTTATCCCTTTCCCCGCTCAAGTCCCCTCCCATCCCTATGTACAAAAGCTTTGTTTCCATTTTTTCCTTTTATTTTCACTTTTTTTGTCTTTTCCTTCCTTTCTTGCTGGGAGTGCTGCGCTGTAGAATCACTACGGCTAGGCCTAACTCACCTTCTCCTGCAAATAAGGCAGGGCCCTGGGTAGAAGAAGGAACACACATCTTGTTCGCTTCCTCCCGTGGACCAGACAGGGTCCCTCAAAAAAAAAAAAAGGCCTGGCTGACAGGAGGACTGTCTTCCTCCCCACCCATTTGCCAAAAAACCATCAGGCATGACATCGGGCAGACCTTAGCTACTCTCCGGGCTCAGGTTACAGACCAGCCCTTTTACCTCCTAGGCACTTCCCTAATCTCTACCACCACAAATAAAGGAGTGGCCATTTGCCTGGGGTCTTTTTCTCCCAGGGGAGTTAAGAGTCCCACCTGGCCCCACCTTATTATCTGTCTTCCTTAATCTCCCACCTTCCTTTCTCACTCAAACCCTTCAGCCACACAGGCCCTGGCACTTTCTCCCTCCCTCTTCCCATTGTTCCTCTTCCCATCTGAACACTTTCTTCCCATTTCCCAACATCCATTATACATCTCAGTCCTTATTTCCACTTACAGTTTCTCACACCAGAGAAAACAATGCAGTATTTCTCTCACTTAAAGAGTATGATCTCAAGGTCCACGCACTGAGCTATAAATGTCTGAACTGCATCCTTCTTTATGTCAGAGTACTAGTCCACTGTATAAAAAAAAAATCACATGTTCTTTATCTTGATGGGCATTTGGGCTGTTTCCAAGATTTAGCTATTACAAATTGTGCTGCTATAAACATGGATGCACATATATCACTGTGATGTGTTTTTAATTCTTTTTTTTTTTTTTGTACCAGGGATCAAACTCAGGACCTTGTGCTTGTCAGGCGGGCATGGTGCCACTGAGCTAAATCTCTGGCCCAGATGTTTTTAATTCTTTCGGGAAGATACCAAGAACAGATACAGCTGGATCAATGGAACCTCTAGTTTTAGTTTTTTGAGAAATCTCCACACTGATTTCCACAACGGCTGCACCAGTCTACACTCTTACCAGCAGTGGAGAAGGGTTCCTTTTTCCCCACAGCCCCTGCAGCATTTGTTATTGGTTGATTCCCACCCCCCCACCCCGGGCAACTAGGGATCAAACTCACGACCTTGCCCTTCCACTGAGCTATATCCCTGGCTCCGGCTGATTTCTTGATAGCAGCCATTCTTTCTGGAGATGGAATCTCACCATTATTTTAATTTGCATTTCACAAATGACCAGTGATGTTGAACATTTTTTAATATATTTATTTGCTGTTTCTAATTCTTCATCTGAGAAGTGTCTTTTTATTTCAGATGCCCATTTTTGGATTGGGTCTTTAAATTTGGGGGATCTGATTTTTTTGAGTTCTTTATATACTCTAAATAATAGTCCTTTATCCAAATAGTTGGTAAAAATTTTTTCCCACTCTATGGGTTGTCTCTTCATTCTGCTAGTGGTTTCTCTTGCTGTGCAAAAGCTTTTTAGTAAGATGAGGCCCCAGCTGCTGATTCTTTGTAGTATTTCCTGTGAGGTCTGGGTTTTGTTCATGAAGTCATTGCCTACTCCTATGTCCTTAAGCATTCTACTTAAGTCTCTCTTCCAGCAGATTTAGCGTTTTTGTCTTAATATTTAGATCTTTGATCCATTTCGATTTTAGGTTAGTGCATGGTGAAAGATATGGGTCTAGTTTCAATCTTTGGCATGTGGAAAGTCAGTTTTTCCAGCACCATTTACTAAAGAAGCTATCATTCTTCCAGTGAAGGTGTTTGGCTCCTTTGTCAAAGATAAAGTGGCTGAGTGTGTCTGGAGTTGTTTCTTCGTCCTCTAGTCTGTTCCACTGATCCTCAGGTCTGTTCTTTTGCCAGTACCATGCTGTTTTTTATCATTGTAGCTTTGAAGTATAATTTAAAGTCATATCCCACCCCTTCTTGTTCTTTATTTTGAGACAGGGTATCACTAAGTTGCCCAGGCTGACCTCAAGCTTGTGATCCTCCTGTCTCAGCCTCCCATGAAGCTGGAATTACAGCTGTGTACCACTGCACTTGGCTACCTGAAATGTTTTGATTTTTTTTCTATTTTCTTCTCGAAGTAGTTTTGTATAAATGCCATCAGCCACATTCTACTTATTTCGTAGTGCTTTATTTTTCTGAATCAGCAGTAATGCAGACAGGTGTGAGGGTTGGGGAAGGCTTACTAGATTTCTGAGTTCAAGAGTACCCTCTTCTGTTAGTGAAATGATTATGTGGGGGAAGAAGGATGGTATAATTTCTGATTTTGTTTGTTTTTGAGACAGGGCTTCACTATATAGTTCAGGTTGACCTTGAACTATGTAACCCAGGCTGGCCTTAAACTCACAGCAATCCTCCAGCCTCAGCCTTTCAAATGCTGGGATTATAGGTGTGCACCACCACACCTAGCCTAACCTCTTTGATTTTGAGACTCTTTCATTTCTCATTTGTTTCCCTTCTCTACCACATCTCCAAAGAATCCCTCTTCCTGCTACATCATATTTACTCCCCAACATGCAATGCTTTTCCAAAGCTATAATCCTATGCGTTTCTAGTCTCTCTCTCTCTTTTTTTTGTACCAGAGATTGAACTCGGGACCTTGAGCTTTCCAGGCAGGCGGTAGAACCACTGAGCTAAATCCCCAACTCTCTCTCTTTTTTTGAGGCAGGGTCTCCCTTTGTTAGTTTAGGCTGGCCCTGAACTCACTATGTAGCCCAGGCTGACCTTGAACTCTCAGAGATCCTTCTGCCTCAGCCTCCCTGAGTGCTGGGATTACAGGCCTGCACCGGCTAGTCCCTTATTATTATTATTATTATTATTATTATTATTATTATTATTATTATTGGTACCGGCATCAAACTCAGGACCCTGAGCTTGTGAGGCAGGTGGTGGAACCACTGAGCTAAATCCCCGGCCCTACTCTCTTATTTTTGATCCCCCAAGTAAACAGCATTCTAATCTACCAAGTCTCAGACCTGTCCTTAGTATGTCTTCATTAGGGTATGTCTTCCTCCTTATAGGGCATGAACTTTATCATCTCCAGGCCCCTGCTCCCTCCCCTCTTTTTTTTTGTTTTTGGTACTGGGGATCAAACTTGGCACTCTGCGCTTGCCAGGCAGGCAGGCAGTCCCCCTCCTCTTTGCACAGTCTTCTCTAGGCAGCTGGTTGTTAGTCTCATGTGTTTGGAAGGTGACTGGATTCATCCATGGATGAGTTCAGCAGCTGAATGCTGTTAAAAGGTGGGACCTGGTTGGAGATCAGTCCCTGCGGATGTGACCTGGAAAATGTATTCCTGTTCCTGGCTCCTCCATTCTCTCTCAGCTTCTCAGGCTGCCATGAGATGCACTGCTGTCCTCTGATCAAGCCCTACCACTATAGCATTTCTACCTTGGAGCCACATGAGCATGAACTGAATCCTCTAAAACCATGAGCCAAAACAGACCTCTCATCCTTTAAATTGTGGGTGTTGCATATTTTGTCCCAGGGATGGGAAAGTGACTAATGCACTGGCTCTACTGGATCTGGGTTTTTCTATACCTAATGCCATGCCATTTTTGGCTTTTTATAGTGTTGGCAGTAGGTTATGGTGGTTTTATTGGAATTTCTTGTTTGTCTACATATATGTTTTTCTGGAATATATTGTCTTTTTTTTTTTTTTGTACCAGGGATTGAACTCAGGACCTTGTGCCTTTGAGGCAGGCAGCAGCACCACTGAGCTAAATCCCTGGCCCTGTTTGTTTGTCTTTTTAAGAAGATATGGAGAAATTCAGATTTAGGCAATTACCCTTACTTTACAGGAACTCAGAACTGCTTAGAAAGTCTGACGTTAGATAGGCCTTCTAGGAAAAACAAACCAACCTAAGAATGTCACTGGGATTATCTCATCTACATGGAAAGGATTCATAGGATAAGAGAAAGTCAAAAAGTGAGACTTGGGGAAGGTGCAGAAGTTGTGTTCCAGGTAAAATGGGGTTGCTTACCTGAGTAAGGTTCCACTGCAGCTGCTGAGCTGGCTGAACCCCATACATAGTCTGGGGCATAGCTGCCATGCCTGCCATATAGCCAGGCTGCTGGGTGGCCATCATCCCATTTGGCACACCCATCATTGATGCCTGCATGCCACCCATATAGCCTGCAGGCATGGCCATGGGGGCAACCATTCCAGAGGCTCCCGGCTGGGCTACCATGCCTACTGGTGGGGGCATCATGCTCCCCATGATATTGTTAGGAGGTGTTACCCCAGGGAAGCTGGGGTAGGCTGTGGGATATGCCATCTGAGCAGGAGCCATGAACATTGCTGCCAAGAAAACACATGTATTGATCTGTTAAAGAGGAAAGGACACAAAGTTAGCCCACATTAACTGGCTACTTCTCTCTAGTTAGAATTTTGCAAAATTACTCAGCTCTGAATGCTGCTTTACACAGCAAAGCAGCCAGATTCCCTACAAGACTTACTGTGGCTTACCTGTGAGGCACCTGCCACTTCCCTGTCAGGGGAAATCCAGACCTTGAGACAGATTTCACGGAGGTGGGACAGAAGTACGGCTCTGGGTTACATTAACATCTGTCTACTAATACCCTGTGATGTCACCAGTAATGCCATGTTCAGGCTTATCTGGTGTATGATGTCCCTGTCCCCAAAGTAACTGTCCCTGTCACAACAAATAATTCTTTCATCTAGTCCTCATGTCTCTCCCTGCCACATACCATGACTCTATGGACTCTACCTTGGGGAGGCATCTGTGGGGTCTGCGATCCATACAGCGAAAGGATGGAGTCTTTAGAGAGTTGTTTCTTGCCCACTTCCTCTGATTTGCTCCCTGGCTCCGGAAACAGGTTCAGGTTTTCAGGAACAGAGCCGGCGCTCCCCGCAGTTGGCATGGAACCGACAACCTTGGGGGAAAGGGGGGCAGGGGGCGAGTTGGAATGGTCATCGCAGAGGTCTGTGAATTTCCTCACAGGGCCCGTCAGATCCCCTTTATCAGAGTGAACCTTTCCAGCTGCTCAAGCTGGAGTCCTTTCCTATTTTTCTTATTCCCCTTTGTGAAGGGCCAAACTGATCTTTGTCGGCTCCTCAGGCTAAAGTCCCTTCCTATTTTCTCTTACTTTCTAATTAAAGCTTTTTCCTATTAAAGAAATAAAAATAAAGACTTCCCTTACCTTTTGCTGCTTCTAACATTTGCAATAGTAAGTCATGGCTAATGTCAAGTTAATACTTTCTTGACATCTTTACTATACAAATAGCTAAAAGCACCTTATCGATAAGCTCTGGTACAATTCTTTGTTCTTCAGCAAAAGAATGTAATTTGGTTTTTAAAAAATGGTATAGCAGAGAGAACCAAGTTTAGATCCTAGTGTGGCCATTTACCAGGTGTACAATCAGAGGCTAGTCATATAATTTTTCTGAACTAATGTGTCCTCATCTGTATAGAATGCTCATTTTGTGGAGCTCTGATGAATACTTGAAATTATTAATGAAACATTCAAAATGGCTTGATGTGGTGATGCACGCCTATAACCTTGGCTACTCGGGAGGCTGAAACAGGAGAATCAAAAGTTTGAGGCCAGGGCCGGGGATTTAGCTCAGTGGTTTCACTGTCTGCTGTGCAACCGCAAGGACCCGAGTTCGATCCCCAGTACCAAAAAAAAAAAAAAGTTTGAGGCCAGCCTGGGCAACTTAGTAAGACCCTGTCCAAACAAAATTTCAAGAAGAGTTAAGGCTATAGCTCAGCAAACACCTGGCAATGTTCCCAGTACACAGAAGGCATCACACAAGTGGTAGCCTATAAAGTTTCAAGTCTTTCATACTGACAATACCATGACAGAAACTCAGGCTGAGGAGCTGACTTAAAAGTATGGACTTGACAACAGGACACATCTTTTTTTTTTTTTACACTTGATCTTAGCCAAAAGGCTGAGAAGCGATGACATCTTTTTTTTTTTGTACCAGGGATTGAACTTGGCACCTTGTGCTTGCGAGGCAGGCAGTGGAACCACTGAACTAAATCCCAGCCCAAGACACATCTTTGATAGGAGCCCACTCAAAGGGCCACCCTTTTGGGGCAGGAGACAAAGTAGTATGAATAGCCAACCATGGGACCTGTAATCCCACCACTCTGGGAAGCTGAGGCAGGAGGATCGTAAATTTGAGCCCAGCCTGGGTAGCTTATTAAGACTCTGTCTCAAGAAAAAAAAAGAAAGAATGGACAGTAATCTAAGGCTGTGACAGAGATGACACAGTATCAAGAAAATCACCAAGAGGGAGTGCAGACTGGTGCAACCACTGTGGACATCAGTATGGAGATACCTCAAAGAACTAGGACT
>NW_004624764.1:22816364-22865314 GCF_000247695.1 Heterocephalus glaber | reverse complement strand
TGTAAATAGGGAAGGGCACACAGGTAATGGGGAAAAAATAAGAATCAAGATATATCATGTACAGGTACAAGCACCCAATGATAAATGTAAACGTATTGTATACCTAAAATGTACCAATAAAAGAACTTAAGAATAAAAAACAAAAAAAAGAAAATCACCAAGGAAGCATAACTTGACTTCATGATTAAGTTATCACCCTTTCCAGAATGCTCTTTAATCCTGAGAGGCCCCAAAGACTCACCTTCCTGGAAACTGAAGAAGATGGGGATGGAACAGAGGCCAAAAGATCTAAATCCTTCTCTAGGGTATTGCTGGTCTTACAATTTGGGATAGAGCAGGCCACTGGAGCATCTAGAAAGAGAGATGGAAGGAAGCACGTAGCACTGGTTATTAAGATCATATCTTCCTTCTATTAGAGACAAAGAGAGGATAGAGAGGGCCTATATGTCCTATATGGACATGGAAATCCAGTCATCAGCAACTACTTAGCTGGATAGAGTGCCTCATAAGAGGCCCCATCCCACATTCCCAGTGGGACTCTGGGGTAGCCTACAGCCCAGCTGACAGGCACAAAGCAGGAGAAACCCAGGTCTGAAAGCTACCTCAACAACACAGCTGAAGGGCTGGCTGGCTTCCTTCTGGCTATGTGAAGGGCAAAGAGTGTCGAAAAGTACAGAAACTAGAAGCCCAGGCAGCCAATAACCTAAATCAGCAACAGTGGATTGAAACAAAGTACAACCATCAGTGCAGTAAAAGGTAGAGAACAGGCCCCTTCTTTGTGAAAGGGGCAAAATCACTAGTTCCAGGATTTCAAAGGAAAAATGACCAGAATACAACAGATCATCTCAAAAATTGGTTGTACGTAGGTAGGTATAGTCATGCACACCTGTATTTCCAGCACTCTGGGAGGCTGAGGCAGGAGACTTGCAAGTTACAGCCCAACCTGGGTGACTTATTGACTTAGCAAGACCCTCTTTCAAAATGAAAAAACAGCTGGTAATGTAGCTCAGGATAAAGGCCCTGGGTTCAAGCCACCCACACACAAAAAAATGGGTTGTACCTGAAAAATGAAGAGGTGAGGGTAAGAAGCAGAATTCAGGAAAATGGCAAAAGATTTAAAAGTGCTCTTCAGTGGAACTGCAAACATTTACTGAGTGCTTAATATGTGCCAGATATGGGGCTAAGAGCTTTAGAGGCATTACTCCACTTAATCCTTCTAACGTCTTTGAAGCAGAGATTCTCATCACTGCCTAGATTAGTAAAGTAATATCAGAGGTCAGGTATACAATTCAAGGCCACACAAACAGTAAGTAGCACAGTTGGGATTCCAGCTCCTACCTACTACCCTGTACTGGTGCTCTGAAAAATGTCACAGTAAACGCTTCCTCTGAGCAACTGCTCAGATGAAAACATAACAGGAAGAGCACGAGAGAACAGTCTTAGTGAAGAAGACACAAAGGAGTTCTCTTTCCACCAGTGTTCCCAGGGTCACCGAGAATTCATCAAAATTCATAAGAATATGGGAGTTGAAAAGTATAACTCTTACCAAGGCCCAACAAATCCATAACCGGTGCTGTAGATTTCGGGGAACTTTTCCGAGGTAGCTGTGAATCTTCTTTTTTCTGTGGCTAGTGAAAATATATAAAAAGAAATAAGCAGATGCTTTTGAACTCTTTTTCCTCTCTCCACTGTAAAAACCACAGGTATTCTTTTTTTCTTTGGTACCGGGGATGGAACTTGGAACCTTGGGCTTGCAAGGCAAGTGGCAGAACCACTGAGCCAAATCCCCGGCCCTAGCACAGGTATTCTTGTGGTAAGGTTTTTGTTACTCAAAGAGTGTTTCCAAAGAAACAAAACTCAAGAAGTGCCAGGAGGCATGACAGCATAAACTGAACCTGCAGTGAAACAGAAACCTGTTCCTGTTTACCTTTCTAGAGTGGCAGAGATTTCTGAAACCAACAAGTGAGCAGGAGATTCGACAGAAAGAGCAATTTTTTGTCCCCCCTCACACCGAAAAAAATCAAGGATAAAGGTACAAGATTGATGGTACAAGAGTCAGGAGCCAATAAGTCTTCCAGGGGTTAGAAAACCTTTAACACCAAAGAGAAGCTGGGTGTGACAGTGCAAGCCTATAATCCCAGCATTCTGGGAGGCTGAGGCTGGAGGATTGCAAGTTCAAGCCCCACCTGGGCAACTCAGTGATTTAGCAAGACCCTATCTCAAAATAAAAAAGGGGCTGGGGATACAGCTCAGTGTGAAGGCCCTGGGTTCAATCCCCAGGAGAGGGGAGGGGGAGGAGGGGAGGGGAGGAAAGAGAAGAAGAAAGATGAGAAAAAAGGAAATCAGTTTAAAAATTACCTAATTCACTCTGCCCCTATCACTAGTAACTGAGTCCACAGGCAATGCAATTCACAGTGATGATAAAAGACTCCTTCTTAAGCAACAGTAAAAAGTCCGCTCCCCTAAGAGCCCAAGCTCTTAGAGTATCTACCACTACAGCCACAGTATATCCTATGGAAAAAGAAGTTAGTGTGGCCTGACATGGGGACCCCTCTTAACTGGAAAAAGAAAACAAGGCACAGGAGGCCTAATAAGAGACAGCCTAATGTGGGGGTAGCCTCTGCTCGGGAGGTGTCACACAGCCATCACATTCTGGCATGGAGGGTGCCTCTTGCTTAGATGGGACAGATGTAGTTCCCAAGTTCCCATTTAGTCCCAAAGAAAAGTGTTATAGAGCTCATTAGGCAGCTACAGGTGATGGGAAAGGAGCACAAATGGCCACAGGTGATCTAATCTAAATGTAGAACCTCGGCGCAATATGGTATCAAATCCACCCACCCACCAGGTGCTCTCCTCCTCTCCCCTTCCACGCATATGAACACATCTAAGATCATCCACATCATGTAATTACTTTTCCACTTACCATTTTCACTTTCTCAAAAACAACAGGTTCCATTTTTTTCTCTGGAGCTGGCTCACTCCCTCTTTTCCACTTGTCATCTTTTTCTTTCTGAAATGATTTAATACAACAAGGAATCTCGTGAGTAATAGTTGAAGAAATGATAATTACAAATGTCTAAAAGGTACAAGTATCCCAAAAGTTCCTAATGACTCTGGTACAAGACTGTGACAACCTTGATTTCTTCCATATGAGCCTTGATTCTAGGCGAGGCATATTCCAAACATCTTAGGCAGCCATCCTCCAGGTCTGTCTAACCAACTTATGACTCCCGAAATTTGCAGTATAAGCTATCTACAGAGGCTAAAAAGTATGCTCCCCATTTTTCCCCCAAATTTAACTTGTTCATCCTTTGAGGGGTACTTGTCTCATCTTGGTAATCTGGTAAATAAATTCATGTTCATCTTAGTTTATGTCCTTGTGATTTTATAAATTTAATCATAGACCCTCAATATTCATCTCTTTTTTAAAAAAAATCAGAAAAAAATCCTTTTAAGATTCAAGATGAGAAAAACAAAAATTAAGGAAATAATGCAAGAAAGAATTAGGGAATTCTAAACAGGGATTATAATATCTTTTTAAAGGTGTCCTGAATGAGTTACCTGTATAAAACAAAAAAGCATTTCAAGAATAAAACATTAGAAAGTCTCTCTCAGTTTTTATTACTTTCAGAGGCAATTTCATAATGCTTCCACAGATTATAAGGTTATTGGTCACATTTTAATGTCCAATAAACATCTACTAAATGGAAAACAGAACCAAAAAGTAACCTTGAGGACTGGGGATGTAGCTCAATAGTAGAGCACTTGCCTATGAAGTATAAGGTCCTGTGTTCCACCCTCAGTACCAGAAGGGAAAAAAAGTAACCTTAAGAATTTTGGCTGGAGATTTATCTCAGTGGCACTGTGCCTGCCTTGCAAGCTCAAGGTCCTGAGTTCGATCCCAGGTACCACAAAAATTACTTAGGCCCAGGAGGCTGAGGGATCACCACAAGTTCACGGCCTGGACTAAACAGTGAGACACCCATCTCCAAAAATAGTAGGCACACAGCTGGCTCATGCCTGTAATCTCAGTACTTGGTAACCTGGGGCAAGAGGATTGCAAGTTCAAGCCCAGCCTGAGCAACTCACTGACTTAATGAGACCCTGTCTCAAAATAAAAATGAATTTTTAAAAAGGCCTAGGGTTTAACCCAGTACCACAAAATCAAATCAAATCAAACCAAACCAAACCAAACAAAAAAGGCACAGGAAAGAAAGCATAGCATGCATATGGAAAGATGTTCAGTCATGGTGACTGAAAATGCAATTTTAAATGCATTTTAGGTAGGAGAAAGATAATAACAGTGATAATACTTAATGTTAGTAGGTATGAAGTAAAGCTAGTATTCTTATACAATGCTGAAAGACTGTATACTGGCAAAAGTATGAAGAGAAATATTAACATCCTTTGACTTAAGATAATAGCATTTTAATGAATCTTAAGAAAATAATCTAAAATATGAAAATTATACATATCAAGATATTAATCTCAGAATTATTTAAGCTAAATAATCTTTATCCCATAGAAAGGGAATATTAAACTATGATGTACCTACTCAATAGGTCGTGATATAACAATAGTGTATAACGTGCTAAGTGGAATGGAAGCAGGAGACATTCTACATAACTAGATTTTCATTATGTCTCCAAAAAGTAACTATATATAAAAAAGGGAATGCATCATTATTAAAGACAGTGAGAGTCTGGATATTTTAATTTTCATATTTTCTGTAAAAATAGTTTTATAATCACAGCACATATAGCTTTGTCTTTTTCATACAGAGTGTGGCACTTTAATACAGAAGACTTTAAATTGAACTTGAAAATCGTATATCTATTAAAAAAGGATATTTGGGCTGGGGATGTAGCTCAGGGGTTGTGCCCAGGAAGCTTAAGGCTGTGGGTTTGATCTCTAGCAGCACCATGAAAACAAACAAACAAGCAAACAAAAAAGCATATTCTTTAACAAAGCCAGTTTTTTCTTTGAAATTTTCATTTGGCAAATATTAATTCTTGGCATAGAAATCTTCATATGAGTATAAGAAAATCTAAGTACATCAAATTAAAAAATGTTGATATAGTTTCCATTAAACAGGAAGGAGGTATTTCCTTACCAAGAGAAAAGGCTTGTTTTCGTGGGTATGGTACCCTAGCAATGTAACTATGAACACCCTAACGACTGCCTTCATGCAGCAAGTCTCCCCTCCTCCTCATCTTCTGGATTACCTCAGATATTCTTTTCTGACTCATCTGAATTTATATTTCAGGCACAATGAACAGAGCTTGACAGATAGACCATGGTTTCCTACAAATAAAAGGAAATGTGTGCATTCTGGCTCTAAACCCTTTTTGATAATGCCATTCAAACTGTAGCTGTACACTAGGTTATTTCTTTCTTGGAGCAGTTATCATAACTGCTCCAAGAAAGCAGTTTATTTTCTGGATGACTGTGAGTACTAGCCCTTCATATTCAGTTGGGGAGGAATTATTTTTCCCTAAGTACATGTAATACCTGGTACTTACTTGCCTGTGTTGAAATTCACCTATTGGTTAATGCCCATTTCACATAGCTTCTGCCCTATATTTCAGATCTTAACCATGCTTGGGATGGAATGTATTCTCTGCAACTGGCCGTCAGTTTCCCTCTGAAAGCCTTCTCAGGAACATGAATAGGTCCCCTTGGCAATTGGTCCACTGACACACTAGTCATTAGCAGGTAAATGTACAAGTATACATTGGTCAAACTGAAGGAAACCCTGCTGATTTAATTATGCCTGTTTCTGTTTACATTATTTACAGAAAAAGGTACATGTACATATATATCAATATATATGTACTATCAATATATATGTATACACACATATATAAACATTTACCATTTTGTTTGACCTATTATGCCCAACATGTTCATTTCAAGAAAAAATTTGGAACTGGGAATCACTCACATCTACACACAGATCAAGGCAAAGAACTCAATGGTAGTTTGCCCTGCCTATCCTCGAAGCAAAAGTTTATTCAAGGATATTGCATGGTCTTGTAACTTTTTCTACATTTGTATTATTTACTCAAAAGTGATCATTCTGGAGTATTTTTGTAGCAGTTCTTCAAATTCCTCCCTGGCCTGATTAATAAGCATATTACTTATTACGAATAAAACTTGAAAGATTTACAACCAACCCTAAAGGCATTGATGTCCAGACTTCGGTCCATGTATTTCTTCTTCTCATATTTATCTCGAATAAATCCCTCAACAGCTCTGCAAAAAGCTCATTAAGGATTAATCAAGTTTTCCAAAAGTAAGAATATAAAAGGTCAATTTGTATCTCATAAAGTACTTCTCTCTTCCTTCCTCCCTGCCTGGTTTCCCCACATGACTCCTGTCTCTTCCTATGCAGTTTCCTTGCCCAAAATCTTAAAATGTTTCTTTCAAGGTTACTGCAGAGAATCTTTCTTTCCTATAGTTTCCCTTTAGAGTTCTGACAGTAACAAGTAGGATCAACTTGCACACTGACATCAGAGGTATCGGTATCTGTTCTAGAATACAGGTAAAGCAGTCAGTTATCTATTTTAAAGCCCTTAGATCAACAGGACTCAAACAAAGGCACCTAAGTTCTCCTCAAAAATACAAACTCTTGTGCCTCACTGCCAGATTCTGATCAAGTGGGTCTTCTACAAGGCCCCAAAGCTGAATTTAGCAGGTTCAACTTTCATGTACCAAAAAGAAAAAAGGTGGTCTACAAACTACATTTTGAGAAGCAACATTTTTATGGGATTTGGTTTTCTGTCTAGGTGTTAGGGCAGGGGTGGCGGAGCTATGGCACTCATGCCACAGTGGGCTGTTTATATCGTTGAAAGCTCTAGAAGGCTCACCACTGTGTTAGGGGGATCCCCAGTTGAGGGGATGGAGGAAGAACATTACTGATAAACTGGTCAACAGTTAATTCTTTCACACAAGACATAAAAAGGTGATAAAAATGAATGGTAGTTTGCTAACTGCCTGGGTTCAACACAGCATAGTATACTATTCTTTTTATCAACACTAGTTTTTGAGTTCTAAAAATGAATGGAGATGTCACTTTACGGAAGAAGTCACAGTGAAATCTCTGTAGTCATAATTCCTAAGCCTTCCCTATGTGGCCCTATATAACAATTCCAACATCAGCAAGTGTACTTTTTCTGATGTCTTGGTTGCAGGAGAAAGGGAAACCCAGGCCATGGATTAATCCATACAGAGATGGCCTAGTTAGATCATAAGCCTTCAGTCTTGTCTAATTCTCCCCAAACATCAAAATACCACTTAGCCTTCTAAGTTGCTCCAGAAAAGATACGGGTCTATTTGAGGTCGCCGAAAAGTCTCAGGAAGATAGGCTTCATAGAGTCGGTTTGCCTTTCCATTTCCCATCTCTTGCATGCACTGTGATCAAAGAGAATGTAGAAACATGGAATGTCAGATTAGGAAAGAGAAATGTCTCATCCAGTTCTCCCATAATACAGCTGCAGAACCAATATTTAAACCTGTATTCTGGTTTCCAATCCATGACTCTCACTACCTTACTAGGAATTCCCAATCACTTGTCCCCACATCTGTCTCTCCTCACTCTAAGAGTTCCTTTTGTAGAAAGATTTGCCTGAAAAAAAAAAAAAAGATTTGCCTGCCAAGATACATTTAACTCAGTGGTAATTCAAGATTTCATTTGAAAGTCCAAGATACATAGGTACCAATCAAAATGTCTACTTGGCAGGCAATAATGGGTGCCATAATTCTAACTTTATAAAACTGTATTAATTAGCTCTGTTACTAATAAGTGTATTTCTCATTAGACTTTTGAAATAGATCCCTTCACATCTGTGAAGGACAAATCCCAAGAGCTTTTTTTTCTTTTGGTACCGGGGATCAAACTCAGGTCCTTGCGCTTGCGCAGCAGGTGGTGAAACTACTGAGCTAAATCCCCAGCCCCCCGAAGAGCTTTTTAATCTTCAAATTTCCAGATAACTCCATGGTTTGTAATTTCCTTCATAACATACAGTAAGTAATGCATAACTGAAAAATGCAACTCACCATTTTAGACCTTTTAATTATTAATACAGTCTGAACATTTCTAAAGCCATTTTCTGATTTGAAATAGCCTCTTACTTCTATCAGCAACTTTAGCAACTAGTTTTCTTTTTAGAGAAAAAAAATTACAGTTCTTCAGTGTAGGAAGGGAATAAAAGACAACAAAGTTATGTATCATAGTACAAGCCTTATGTCAGCTGGAATTAACATAAGTGTATTGCCTAGCTCACCAAGCTAGCAGCAAGCAAGATTCATATGTGCTTCAGGCCATCCTGGGCTACATATTGAGCTCAAGGCCAGCCTGAACTACACAGCAAGACCCTGTCTCAAAAAAAGAAAAAATAAGTCGGGGATTTAGCTCAGTGGTTCCACCGCCTGCCTCGCAAGTGCAAGGTCCCGAGTTCGATCCCCAGTACCAAAAAATAAAATTAAATTAAAAATTAAAAAATAAAAAATAGTACTATAAGTCTCTCATTTGTTTGCAGTGCTGGAGTTTGAACCCAGGACCTCATGCTAGGCAAACAAGTACTCTACCAATTAGCTAAATTCACAGCTGGGCAATTTTAAAATTTTTTTTAAGTGAATGTATCTAAAACTATAAATGCTAGATCTACAAATGCCAAGGGTCTTAGAAAATAATCCAGATACCTCTTAACCCCTTCATGGACCCATGGGATTCTGGAACATAGATTATTTGTGGAGTTTTTTGTTTGTTTGTTTGTTCAGTTGGTTGGTTGGTTTTTTTTGCAGTACTTACGACTGAACCTAGGGTCTCTACACAAAGCTACATCCCCAGCTGTTTTTTATTTCATTTTGAAACAGAGTCCCACTAAATTGCTGAGCTTCCCAGGCTGGGCTTAAACTTTCAGTACTTCTGCCTCAGGTTCCTGGAGTGCCAGAATTGCAGGCATGTGCCACCACACCCAGCTCTGTGTTTTAAAAGAAGTAAAATACAGGAAAAATAACCTGTGCCTTAAATAAAAAGATTAAAAATTTCTCTATTAAGGTACAAGAATTTGACATAAGTGTTTGACAACTAAATTTTCCTTTGTGCCCAGTTTGACTGAAATTCATCTGGAACTACTTTTAGGTACAGGATATATGGAAACAGCTGACCCTCCCTCAGCTATGTAAGTACCTGAATCTGTTCTTGAGTCCATTGGTCGAGGTTAACTGATTTTACCCTGGATATGTGCACCCCCAGATTCCTGTGGATTCCAGCACATCGAATGCAGATAAACACACCAATATTCCAGGAGGCCCATCGTGGCCCTGTGACGGTCAGGAACAGGACAATCAAGTATAAATTACAACATTCAAGAACCAAACTATAATATTTAGATTAGCAAGCAACATTCTGCTAGAACAAAAGTGAAAGAGTTTTTACTACAATGACCTTTTTATTAACTTTGTTCATTCTTCCACAAATCAAGTTTTTTTTAGTTTAAATTAAGGGTATAGTACAGTAGTTTTTAGTATATTCAGATAGCTGTGCAATGACCACCACTATCTAGTTCAGGAACATTTCCTCTTTCCCTCCCTCCTTTCCTTGGTTGCTTTGTTTTTACGGTTCTGGAAACTGAATCCAAGACTTCACGCTGAGCTACATCCCTAGCCCTTTTATTTTGAGACAAGGTCTCCCTAAATTGTCCAGGTTGGGCTCAAACTTGAGATTCTCCTGCCTCAGCCTCCCAGAGTGCTGGGATTACAGGCATGTGCCACCACATTTGGCTTTTTTTTTTTCTTTTGAGGTGAAGTATTGTTATGTTGCCTAGGCTGGTCTCAAACCCATGAGTTCCTAAGTTCAAGGATTCTCCTAACTCAGCTTCCTAAGTAGCTGGGACTATGGGCACATGGTATCATGTCTGGCCTAATTCGAGAACATTTTCAATCACCCCAAAGAAATCCCAAACCCATTAGCAGGTACTCCCATTATTTCTAGTCTTTACCTCCTGGCCCCTGGGAACCATGGATCTACTTTTGTCTCAATGGATTTGCCTAGAGACAATAGTATAAACAGAATTATATTATATGTTGACATTGGCTCAGGAGTAGTTTTTTACAGTGAAAGGTGAGTTTTTTGTTTGTTTGCTTGCTTGTTTTGAGACAGAGTCTCACTATGTACCCCAGGCTGGCCTCAAACTCATGGTGGTCTTCCTGCCTCAGCCTCGCAACATGGCTCACCCAATGAATGTTGAAATGTAGCTATTATACTCTGTTACACAGAGAAAGGAAAATCCAAGATAACGGTGCAAAGCCAAGTCACATTCCATTTAGCCTAGCACCCTTACATAAACAGTCTCCCTCCAAGAGCCTCTGGAACATGGTGGGCCTGGATCCTGTTTTCCTAATAGGAAAAAAGATAGAGACACAGCACGCTGGCCTAAAGCTCACCCTGAAATTAAAAACTGTGTTTGTCCTCTCCTCCCCTCCAGACCTATAAAATATGCATCCACATTAACTTAACAGGATCCTTTCCCCTTGGGCTGATATCCCTGCTTTACCCAACTGTAGAATGATCTAGATTCAAAATTGCCAAATAATGCAATTATTTAGATGCTTATTGGAAGAAAATAGAAATCTCATATATGAATTTTAATAAACTGTTACAGAATCTCCCACACCCTGACAACTTTGTTCACCCTAAAAATTACTCCGGAAAATTCTCAAACTCCTTTTCATAGATTTTACATGGAAAAAAAATGACTTAATGACACTTGCCAGACTTTCTAAAAAATCTGAAATAATTCCTTCGCCCTTATTCCACAGAAATTTATCACATAAAATAAGCATGATATAAAAATCAGAGGTTGCAATAAAGAGAGGAAAAGACACAAACTGATGCTTTATACAGACAAGCAAGACCTGGAATAAGGACTCAGTTCTGCAAACAGACAATTATTCAGTTAGCCCGCGGGATTTGACAGTCATTTTAATGTAGGAATATTAGATTACTGTGGCAAAAAAATTTTTTTGCTATGGCAAAATTTATTCTTAAAAATTTGAGTCCGTGATTATTATAAGAATGTAGTTTTTTGACAATGCATTCATTAACTGAAGCAATACTACAAATACAGAAGGCTTAACTCCTCCTTATAACCACCAGGTGGGGATCTCGGCCTGAAATTTTATCCCAATACCTTCTTCCTTCAATTATCTTGATAGGCCAATTCATCTTTTAAAAAGATCTTCAATCCCTTCAGAACCCCAGATGGATTTTCAATTAGTCTTCCTATAACTAATAAACATACAAAGATTCACTTATTTCTGGTGTTGGGTTATCATACAAATGCAAATTGAAAAGTCTGAACAAATGTGAATGAGATGTTTTACGCTGCTGTGTATCTATTTTTGTTAAGTCTTCAGAACTCCAATAAAACCTGTTATGTAAGATTTAAAATGGAATGCCTTTGTTCTAAATTCTAGAGTATTTCTATTAGTATTTATTCTTTTACATATTTTTTTTCTGGTACTGGGAATCAAACTCAGGACCTTATGCTTGCCAGGCAGGTGCAGCACCACTGAGCTATATCCACAGCCCTCTTTTAGTATTTATTCTAATGTATTTATTTGCTAACAAAGTCAGAGGCCAAAAATACTGACTAAAAGTTAGCTGTGGAATGTTAACATTATCTGCTCCCTGAGAACACAGTTTCCACTGTGTAAGGTACTGTGACAATCGTGGCCATTTCTCTAAATGCTTAAAGTCTTTTGCTCCTGAGGAATGTCAAGATAGAACCATGCTCTGGAGGCACTGACTGACAAAGCCTTAGTGCAAAAATAAAGGCAACTACATTGTCATGAAAAGCCAGAGGAGAGCCTCCTTGTTCCCCCACTGCAACAATAACCTAACTGACATCTTCCTATAACCTCTTCCCAGTCAAACAATGACACTTCTATCCACCAGATATATCAGTCAATAATAGTGTGATCCATAAAAGATTCTGAAATCGGAGAAGAGAAAAATACAAGAGACAAAAGTTAGTTATAACCAGGTGTGACTGTGTACACCTGTAATCCCAGCACTTGGGAGGCTGAGGCAGGCGGATGGCTACAAGTCTGAGGCCAGCTTGGGCTACACAGTGAGTTTAAGGCCAGCCCAAACTACATAGTGAGACCCTGTCTCAAAAAACAAAACAAAACAAAAAAGCCAGGGGTGGTGTTATTCATAGGCTGGGGGCTTTGGCTCAGTGGTAGAGTGCTTGCCTAGCATACGTGAGGCCTGGGTTTGATCCCTAGTACTAGGGAAAAAAAGTTATTTATATAGCAGAAAATATGGGGAATGGTGTAGTTATTAAAGGACAATCTTTGCAGCCAGAAAAAGACTTAGGTGTGAATGCAGCTCCACTAGTGATTACCCAGATGACTTGCAGAGAGATACTTCCCAAACCAGTTTCCTGATCCATAAAATGGGTATACTAACATTCTCCTCATAGCATCTAGAACATAGAGGGCTAATAATGAGAGCTAACACGTAAGAACACGATACAGAATTGAAGTTCCAAGAACCTATTTCCCATTCACCCTCACTGCTAAGAGCCAGTTAACTCTTTCAAGCATATGTACCAACACTATGCAACACTATAGAACGCTTCCTTTTAGATAGGAAAATGATCCTAAACTGTCAAAACTAAAAATCTGAATTATTAGAAAGGAATTTACCCTAGACACAATTTTTCCCTTATTTTAAAATAAATTTTATCGTGGATATTTAAAGTATATAACATGATGTTATAAGATGCATATACAGTAAAATGATTACTACTGTAGTGGAATGGACCCAATTTCTATTTTTTTTCGTTTTTTTGAGACAGGGTCTCACTATGTGGCCCAGGGTGGACTTGAACTCGTGGAATCCTCCTGCTTCAGCCTCCTGAGTGTGGACCCAACTTCAGTCTTCTAGAAACCATGGAATAGGGGCCAGGGATTTAGCTCAGTGGTTTCGCGGCCTGCTGCACAAGCGCATAGGACCCGAGTTCAATCCCCGGTACCAAAAAAAAAAAAAAAGAAAGAAACTATGCAATTTTAAGACATTTCTTTTATTTTCCTCAAAATAGTCTTTGAAAATGCACTATTTAAACCCCCACCTGTTCCCCTCCTCTGCTCCACACCCCATCCTGCCCTTGTGCCCACATGTGCCCCCCCCCACACAGGAAGAAGGCCCAGAGCTGTCTGCCTAAAGGTGGGGCCCTTGGATTCTACAGCACCCAGTATTACTACCACAGGGCCAGCCTAGTTATATCTGGAATACTTGCAAAATAAACCAATTACTCACTACACATTCGTCATGGAAAATGAGAAAAAAAGATAACATTTAAAACTGTAAATAGAAAGAGATGCTGAGAGACAATATTCTAAACAGTGCTGAAAGCAAGAAGTATCGAGAATAAACTGGTAGTGGTTTGCATAACACAAAAAAAGGTCACAGGCTGGGGATGTAGTTCAGGGGTAGAGCACTTGCCTACTCATGTGTGAGGCACTACATTTGGTCCCAGCACTACTAAATAAATAAAATCAACTGTAGAAAGTACTCACCCAATATAGAGAAACCTGAGCTTACACATCTTGGTTGCATACATTTTGACAAGTCTCTCTAGGGATTATAGTCTCCATTTGTAAAACGGGGAACGTAAATAACGTCTAATTTAAACTCAACTTCTGGACAGCATCACGTATCAAGTTACTGCTGCCCTCCAGGAAACCTCCCTTGCTGCTAAAACTTCCCCTCCACCAGAGCAGCCAGGGCTAGAAGGATTCCAGGCTTGAGAACTCAGAAGAGAGAGAACTACAGTCACAGATCTATTGCTTCCAGCTACCAAGATAATAATTATGGTATTGATCAGCTTGCTGATCTCTCATCTATACAGTTCAGATAAAGTTTGGGGAAAATCATAAATAAATTTATGGCTACCTATAATTTGACTTGCCAGTACTATGGAGTTATTGAAAAGTACTTACCTATTGAAGAATAGGTAAGGTGAGGGAGGAGAAAGAAAAATCTTTTCCATCTTCCACCCAACCTGTAGTACCCTGGAACATTCCAGAATTTATCTATTTCTTCCTAGACCTTTTTGTCTCTTCCCATGTAAACTTTCAATCTCTTGGCATTATTTATTGAATACCTAGGTCCCAACTACTCTTCTTATGTATATAGGGGATACACAGGCAGAGAAATGAGATTTCTTGGTTAAAAAAAAAAAAGCGTACAGACTAAGTAGGTCTCCAGACTCTCATCAGAATCTTTCCAAAACAAATCTGTACAGATCAGACCTCTGAACATAAACCCTCCATGTGGTCTCACACACAGAAGTAAAATGTAAAGTGGTGTGAATTTTCTGAATAGCATATTTCAAACTGAGCTCTCAACCTCTTGCCAAAAAATCTGCTCTTCCTCCATTTGTCTCCATGTTTATCAACTACACCCTCATCAATTTCACTTACACCAGTCAGAAATTTATACATCATCTTTGAAACCTCTCTCTCCTTCAAGCCCCACATCACCAAAACCAAAATATCTGCCAAACCAACATTTCTCTCCACCTGTATCACTATTGCTCTGATCTAAAGTCACCAAAATCGTCTGAACCAGTGTAATTCAGATAGAAAAAAAAAAAGAGGGAAGCCTGCCTGCCCTTCTCCCTTCGCCCTGACAGGCAGAAGGGGGCATGATCTGACTGACAGCTGTCATGCCCATCTCACTTCCCGAGGGTGGGCCTGGAGCAACCGGCCCCAGGGTCTTCCCACCGCCTGTAGGGTTGCATTGGTGACTGTCTTCCAGGTTGTACTTACAGGAGCTGAGCTCCGCCGACAGCTGTGACATCCCTCCCCCACTCTGGGCCTCTCTGGGTGCTGCTGCTATCTTTCCATGGAGCAGCCAGAAAACCTGTGTCCAACAGGGCAAAGATCAAAGAGGGACTGGGCCCCACTGCTGATACTGCCAAGCCCCAATGGGCCGTGATTAATGTGGCCAGCCCTCCTCGACACTCCTCAAGGGCAGCTGCAATCATAACTTTAGCCCTATTACTGAGGAAATGAGGGAGCTATCAATCAAGCAGCAGCTTGTCCTGAAGTTCAGTGAGCTGGCACCATGACAGCGGAGGCTGCCCTAGACGCCCCAGTGTTCAACAAGACTACAGCAGGCTTGAGACAGGGTTCTGTCCTAGATGACTCGGCCCTGCTGCCTTCCCTGATGACTCCATCCTCTCTATCCTTACTCTGAAAGTCCCCAAATACATCTGCGAAATGCAGCAAACTGCACATGTGTAGACCTGCTCCTGCTCTGTCTACGCAGCGTTCCCTCACACTCCTTGGGTCAGCTGAGGGCGCCCTGTGCACTACCACCCTGTGCTGCAGCTCAAGTCCCAGTAAAGCCTCATTTAAGCAGGCCTACTGCCTACGCATGAGTCTTTTCTTGGGTGGAGTGTGCTGAGTGGGTTGTACTAAAAAGAGCTCCTAATCCTGCAGAGTTTCAGAGACAGATTGGCGGTGACTGACAGAGATCTGCAGTGGCCTGAAGAGAGCCCCAGTAAGGCAACAGATGCTCCTGGAAGAGCTCCAGGTAGGCGCCAAGGGGGCTACAAGTCTCAGCTGCTGCGGACTGGATGGAGTGGCTGGGAGCTGCCAAAAGCTGCATCGCTAAGAGCTGTAACACTAAGGGCTGTCAGACAATGACACTCAGAGCCCAGACATATAACACTAAGGAAGGACCAAGAGCCACTGGCACTCAAAGTCCAGAACCTCTATCAAGGAAGGTGTACTTTGCCAAGTCATGATTGCTATCGATTTGAGCAAAAGAAGGCTAAACTGACTGGTGACAAAATAATCTCCTAATGTCTCTACTTTTACATTCTCTTCTCCCCCAAGCTGAAACCAAAACCAATCTCCACAAAACAGTCAACCCAAGCTCTTCAAAAAATAAAAGTCATATTGTCACCCTACTGCTTAAAACCCTTCTATGGAAGGCTTCCTTCTATTACAGTTGGGCTAAAGAACAAAATCCTTAACACAGTCTCCAAATTTTTAAATGTCTACCCCAAGCCTATGTCCCCAACCCTTCAATCCTATAACACTAGTCTTCTTTCATTACCTCAAGGTACCAACATGCTCCCTTTTGGGGCTTCTGGCCCTTTGTACACACTGCTCCCTGCTGCCTAAAAAGTTCTTTTCCCAAGCACCATCTACCACGTGCAGCCTAACTCCCATATATCACGAGGGTCTCAGCTGAAATGTTTCTTCCTCCAAGAAGCCTTTCTTGGCCCCTAACCTGCATTAGATTATAATCTATCTTCCACCCTTTCTTTTGCTTTTGTTGTTGTTGTCATTGTTGTTTGGTACCGGAGATCAAACTCAGGACCTTGCGCTTTTGAGGCAGGCACGGTGCCACTGAGCTAAATCCCCGGCCCTCTTTCTTTTGCTTTTTACATTTTATTATGCAACATTTTAAATACATAAAAGCAAAGTACAATTAACTCCCAGCTTCAGCAATTATCAACCCCTCACCCATCTTGCTTCAGCTACATATTCCCACCTACTTTCCCTCACCTTTAAATCTTGGGTTGTTTTTTTCTTTGTGTGTGGTACTGAGGTTTGAACCCAGGGACTTCACACTGAGCTACATCTCCATCCTCTTTTTTATTTTGACACAGAGTCTTGCTAAATTGCCAGGGCTGGGCTCAAACTTGTGATCCTCTTGCCTCAGTCTCCCGCAGTGCTGGGATTACAAGCATGTGCTACCATGCTCACCTAAATCTTGGGTTATTTTGAAGCAAATCCCAAGAATTATACCATTTCATCTGTATATATTGTAGTTTATGTCTGTGAAAGATAAAGGTCTTTTAAATGTTACCAATTATCATTTATCCCTTTTTTTTGGTACCGGGGATGGAAATCAGGGCTTTGCGCTTGGGAGGCAGGCATGGCACCACTGAGCTACATCCCTGGCCTTTTTCTTTCTTCTTTTTTTTTTGGCGGCACCAGGGATTGAACTCAGGACCTTTTGCTTGCCAGGCAGGCGCAATGCCACTGAGCTACACCTCCCACATTTCCTTTACATTTCCTAACTTGTACCACATTTTATTATATATTTGTGTGAATGCTTAACATTTCTTTCCCACTAAATCTTAAGTGCCACAAGAGCTGACACCAGATCTGTAACATTCACTGTCATTCTCAGGACATATCACAACTCCCCACACATAGCAAGGAGGCAAAATTTGTTTAAAAATTAATTAAAAGTAAATAAATCTTTGACCTCTCAGCTGAAGGAAAGCATCACAGAAACAACAGGTCAGGTATATGAAGAAATATGTTAAATACATGACTAGTAGTTGTTGAAACTCAATGACAGAACTGTTACTCAGTTTATTTTATATATTTTTAAATTTTTCTGTACAAAACACTTGCATAAAAAGTCAGAGTTGATCTACAATGTTAGCTCTTAAGATCTTGGTGACTTTGGGAAGGAGACAGAAAATGACCATGGAAAACATGTGAGAAGCAGGTTCCATTTCTGGCGTACATAATTGTATTCACTTAACAATGAGCTTTACATAAATAATTTGTGCATATATTTCTATAAGCATGTCAACAAAAACTTTACATGTTAAAACTATGTTTTAAGTATTCACTATTGCTTTTTTTTTTTGGTACCAGGGATCCAACTCAGGACCTTGCCCTTGCAAGGCAGGTGCAGTGCCACTGAGCTAAATCCCCAGCCCCTAACATTAATTTTTAAAATCCAGTATGAAAATGGTATACATGAAACAATTCCATTTTTGTTTAAAAATGTGAATAAATGTATAAGTATGCACAGGAAAAAATGTCTAGAAGAATATATGTATATACTAAAAGCTATTATCTCTGGGAAATGACATTGTGAAATATCTATTTTTTTTTAATTCAGAAAGCATATGCAGGGCCGGGGATTTAGCTCAGTGGTTTCAATGCCTGCTACGCAAGCACAAGGACCCGAGTTCGATCCCCGTTACCAAAAAAAAAGAAAGCATATGCAATGAACTTTCATTAATTTTGTAATGAGAAATAACAGAGTGTTTCATTTATTCATTTATTTTGTGGCCCTGGGGATGGAACCTAGGGACTCACGCATGCTAAGTAACAGCTCTACCACTGAGCTACACTCCCAGATTCAAAAGTACAGATATTTTAGCTGGTAGTATTGGCACATGCCTGTAATCCCAGAGTTGAGAGGCTGAGGTAGGAGGTTCATTGAGAGTTCAAGACCAGCCTGGTCTCCATAGTGAGTTCAAGGCCAGCCTGAATTGAACTTCACAGTAAGAACCTGTCTTTTTTTTAAAAAGTACAGATATTTTAAAAACAAACAACTCTCCGTGGCTTCCTACTGGCTTCAGGGTAAGATGAAACTCCTGAATATGACATATAAAGCTCACTAAGGAAGCTAGGTATGGTGGCACATACCATAAGAGGCTGAGGCAGAAGGATCACAAGTTCCACCCCAGCAACTTAGTGACTGAGCAAAATTATGTCTCAAAATAAAAAATAAAAAAGGGTTGGACGTGTAGCTCAGTGCAAAGGTCCTGGAGGGTGGGGGTCTTAAGGGCCTATACTTTACACATGCTAAGCATCATACTGAAATATACTGTACACTCACATCTCTCTACCTACACCACTCTTTCCACCTGGAATGGCTTTCTCCTCTATTTCTTGATTGACAAACTTCAAAATCTAGTACAATGTCACCTCTTCTGTGAGAACCTCCCATGAAACACATCTTGACCTTCTCTATGCCTGTCAGCTGCACCCTTGTTCTTCTGACATCTAATAGCTTATAAAAGTTAGCTACCTACAGGTTTCTCTTTCACTATAGAAGGCAAGGACCATGTCCCTCCATTATTTTATCCCAAACATTTAGCCCAATGCTAGCAAACAGAAGATGGCACAGGGTAAATGTCTGTTAAATGAACTCATCAATGAGCAACATAAAAGTATATAATTTTTTTTGAAAAATGAAGGAAGAAGTAGTTTGCAAACACCCCAAAGACTGAGCAATCACCCAGAAAAGGGCTGAGCTTACTCTGGTGAGGTTTCAAAGGCAGAACTAGCTCCACTGAGTGCAAGTTGATTTTAGCACACTCTGGGGAAGAATTTTCTAACAATTAAGGTTGTGTGAAAACAAATGTAGCATAACCAGCAATAGTAAAATCCAAGTAGGGGAAGAGGCTGGGTATTAGCTCTCAGGAATAGGAGAAAAACGATGCCCACATAGCACACCAAGTGAACAGTGAGCCTTAAGGTCCTTTTTACTATTACAGCTCTAGTTGATGATTTATAGGTAATTTTTAGGCCCTTTTCTGATTAACATTCAATGACTCTAAAAAGGCAACATGAGAAAATCAATTTATGAAAATGTTAGGTGTTGATGCACCTAAAATACTGAATCAAATTCAGTTCATTTGCCTAGGACTGGCATTAAAATTTGGCTTCAAAATGAGGAAGAACCTAAATCAAGAAACTCCAATTTTATTTATTTTTTTAAATACACTTTATTTTATTTTATTTTTTTGGTACTGGGGATTGAACTCGGATCCTTCTGCTTGCAAGGCAGGCGGTGGAACCACTGAGCTAAATCCCTGGCCCTGAAACTCTGATTTTAAAATAAAGGTTAATTCTTTTTTACTTAGCCTGTCATTAACTTGACACAAAATTTGGAAGCTGAAGTAAAAAAGGAGTATTTAAGAAGAAATCTAATGCCAGTTACCTCAGTTCACTCCTTATCTGCCTCCATTCTCTGATTCACTACTCAGAATGCACAGAAATACAAGTGTCATCTTGCTGAAATTAGGTAGGGCTATTGAGAGGTATGTCTGCCAGCCTATTTTCATCTATACAAAAAGAATTCACTCAGTTCCCTATTCCAAATAACAATAGTCACTTTTACTTTTTTTTTTAAAAAGCTAACTTTCTGGAAGTACAAACATTTTAAGGAACCATGAGGCCAAAATAAAGAGTTGCCCAATCAACCTCTGCTCTCAGCGTGCTCTACAGGAGAAGTCCCTTTCCATCTGGGCCATCTTGCAAGAATGTTGTTTCCGTTCGTCAAACACAGACACTGTCCACATTCAGAAGTTAAATACAGAAGCTAAGATTTCTAAATGTTTGAGACAAAGCAAACTGAAACATTTCTGAGACTGATTAAGAAATAAAGGTAAATACTACACTGAAGAATTTAAAATTAGAAAATGAGAAGTGGAAAGAACCTTACAAGTCCTCAAGCCCACCCTCCCACTGACTGCAGGAAATCCTTTTGTAGTGACCACCTGGCTCGTGGAGTGCTCAATGAGGAACCATGTCAAAAGGCAGTCAGTTCTACCAATAGATGGCATGGATTATAATAGAAGCCTTCCTTTGGCTGAGTTTAATTAATTTGTCTTCTATCTCCTGGTGCTGCTTTTTACTCCCCCACATTTATATAAAATATCAAAGTATATAAGATGAAGGTGGAGGTTTGGAGATTCTAGCAGAAGAGCACAGCTACTCATACACTACTCACACACGACCAAAACACAAGTCAGCTGAGCCAACATAATCCAGGTGATCACGGGAAGAACAGATGTAGCAAACAGACTGCTATGACATTGGTACAAATGAAACAAAGTAGCCTTACCTTCCTACCAGGGAACCAGAAAAAGCAGGCTACTGAAGCAGAACACTGCTAAGTACTCACTGATGAAATGACAGTCATTCTACATCTGTACTTATCCCACCATTTAACTTATAGTCGTATTTCTCAAAACACATTAGGGGCTGTAACACCAGGAAGTCAGCAGGCAGGCAGCCAGAGGTCTAGTGGAAAAAAGGAAGGACGCCGACATTCTGTCCTTTTTAGATTGGTAGCAGTGCTTACAGACAGTGTTGCTGCCTTGACATTGCTCAGTCCTGGGCAAGGGAGGTCCCAAAATGAAAAAGAAAGATAAAAGGAATACAGAAAGTAATGAAAATTCCAAAGCAATAAATAAAACAGCCAAATGGTCAGGGTGCAAAAGAGAATGTGTCGATAGCTGGGTGCAGCAGCTTTCCTCAGTCCTTGACAGATCCACTATTCATTTCCTTCAAATCCTAGGAAACCCAATACTTCCTCTGAACTTGTCTAGCAACATGTTTGTACACATCTTAGGTTATTTACCCAGCCCCTGCTACTCAAGGAACAAGAGAGGGGTTATCTAAACTATACTAATTAACCGTGTGACTTCAGGCAAGTCAGTTTATTTCTCTGAGAGTCAATTTTCTTACTTAGATTAGATAATCTTATAGAAGATTTCCCCCACCACACCACCAGGGATCAAACTCAGGACCTTGCACTTGTGAGGCAGGTGCAGCACCACTGAGCTAAATCCCTGGTAGATAATCTCTAAAATCTACCTCTTCCACCAGTTATGGTGGTGCACACCTATAATCCCAGCACTCAGGAGGCTGAGGCCAGAGGATCACCATGAGTTCAAGGCCAGCCAGGACTACAAAACAAGACCCTGTCTCAAAAAAAAAAAAAATCAATCTAGCTATTCGGAAAGATAGTTAACTATATCTCTAAAATCCACTAAACTAGGCCGAGGATTTAGCTCAGTGGTTGCACCGTGCAAGGTCCCGCAAGGTCCCGCAAGGTCCCGCAAGGTCCCAGGTCCCGCAAGGGGAGCAAGGTCCAAGGTCCCCGCAAGGTGCCCAGTACCAAAAAAATAAGTAAATAAAATAAAATCCACTAAACTACTGGGTGTGGTGGCACACACCTGTAATTCTAGCACTCAGGAGGCTGAGGCAGGAGAATTGCCATGAGTTCAAGGCCAGCCTGGAATGCAAAGCAAGAACTTTTGTCAACAACAAAAAAATCAATGTAAGCATGTATCAAAACATCATGTTGTACACTGCAAAGACATACAATTTTCATTTGCTAATTATACCTTAATAAAAAAAATTTTATGCACAGGCCCTGGGTTCAATCCCCAGTGGGCAGGCACACACACACGCGCACGCGCGCACACACACTCTTGCACACACATCCACACACATACCTTTCCAGCTGGTCCTGGGTAGCTGTGCAGGACTCTTGGTGGTGCCTTCTCTTGATACTGCCCTGAGAGATTCTGTTATATGTTTCTATGACCCTCTTTATAGCAGAAAGCGGTAGTAGAAAGTGGACATATTTTAAAGAGGCAAAATGAGCTACCCAAAAGGTTTTCCATTTGTGTTGAAAAATCTCATAAAGACTGTGAGATTAGACTAATTATACCAGCCTTTCTACTCCAACTCCCATAGCACTTCACAGTCTCTCATAAGCACTCACTCATCTATGGTTGCTCTGTGGTTGGCAGGCCTTTATTTTATTTTTATTTGATACAGGATCTCACTATGAAACCACGTTGTGTGGACTGAACTTGAACTTGAGATCATCCTGCCTCAGTTTCAGGCGTATTTTTCTTATGATTAAGTTTTAAATGACTTATTACAGAAACTCACTCAAAGGTAATTTAAACATCTTACACTGAAAGTCAAAGGAAAGGGTGACCATAATGGTCCTTGTCTCCTGGTTAAGCTCATGATGTTTTGGCTCTAGCCAATTCCCTCTACACAAAGGCTGCTTAAAGCATTTATGAATAAGCTAGAAGAGTGGCAGCTGAGACATGGCTTCTCCAAAAAGGCGAGGGAGGAAACAAAAAATAGCTGCTTTCATTGGGGGCAGGAAGGAGGTTATTCCACTAGAGGCCAAAGAGTGAGCCTATCTCAGTACAAACAATCGTTTGACTGGAAGGCTCCATGTGGGCAATTACTCCAGCAAAAGCTCAGCTGGAATGGAATAGTCTGCCAGGACCCAAGGACAGGGACTGCCACAGGCATGTCAGTTATGGCTTTGGATCCCAGCACATCTCTGCCAGGATGCCCACAGAACACACTGCCCCACTTGGCATCATTCTATGATTGATGCAGTGAGGAATATGGCTTTAAAGAGATGAGGTAGTACATGCCTGTAATCTTAGCCTTCTGGGAGGCTGAGGCAGGAGGATTGTAAATTCAAGCCCAACCTGGGTAATTAGTGAGACTCTGTCTCAAAATAAAAAACACAAAAAGGGTAGGGGATGTAGCTTAGTGTAAAGGCCTTGGATTCAATCCCCAGTCCTGCAAGGAGGCAAGGGGATTGGGGACAAATTCAAACTTATTCAACCTAACCAAACATTTTACAGCAAATGTAACAAGAATAAAAGTTAGATCTCCTGGGAAATCTAATACATTTCAATCACTACTTCAGTGGCTAACAGCGGGCTGGGGGAAGAAGGTATGTAGAGAGGGATCACTGAGCTAACAGCTAGTCAACCATTTCAAAGCTGGCCAGGTGGACCTGATATTTCAAAACTTGATGTTAAAATTAAACTAATTTTCTAGAGTTCATGACCTCACTTCAGGTTAACAGATGCTAAGTTGGTTTGCCAGAAGTTATGTCTTCACCCTCAGGGGACATTCAGTTCTTTACATTTCTTAAATTGTTTCATGGTAAAGCTTTAACTTCCTTTTTGGAACAACCAGTATCTACTCATATCCTCAAAAAAATAGTTAAGATGTAAAGTGAGCCTGCCCACTGGAGGGAAACATATCTTTAGAAGCCACTAAGGGAGGGAAAGATGGCCACTGATTCATGAGGTTGCTCTTTATCCACCATCTATCCCTTGGATACATTCCTGACCTGGCACACTGAGGAGAGATTAATTTCTTCCCCTGGGCAGCTGAGGAGCTACCAGAACACAACTACCATAAAGCTAGATTCTAATGTACAAGATCCAGTCCTACTCTGCTCTGTAATTCACAAACCCAGGGCTTCCTAGGTTGCTACCTGATAGCCTTTACAAGAAAATGTTTTCATACATTTCAATCATACTTTAACCAATGACCAAGAGCAGGTGCAGGGAGTAGGTGTAGGGAAGAACTGCTGAGCCAACAGCATACCACCATGTCAAGGTCAGTGAGGTAGATCTGATACTTCAAAACTTGGCATCACTATTATTAAACTTTGCATAATCAAGTGTTGCCATTCATCTGCATAATACACTCAACACATGCTTGATGGTAAAACAGGTAGTAAGAAGTAGAGGGACAACATGAAAACCGATTTTTTTTTTTTTTTGGAAACAGGATTTAACTCTTTAGTTAGGGCCGGCCTTGAACTCACTATGTAGCCCAAGCCAGCCTTGAATTCATGGTGATCCTTTTGCCTCAGCTTCCCCAGTACTGGGATTATAGGTGTATGTGTCACCAAGCCTGGTGAAAACCAGTATTTTAAAAAACAGCCCAGTTAGGCATGGTGGCACATGCCAATAATATCAACATCTCTTGGAGGCTGAGACAGGAGGATGGTTAGTTTGAGCCCCACCTGGGCAACTCAGTGACTTAGTAAGACCCTGTCTCAAATTAAAAAAGGGGCTGGGGATATAGGTCAACATAAAAACCTGGGTACAAGAGAGGAACAGCACACATTTAAATAGTCTTGAGACTTCCAGGAAAATGGTGGAGTGGTGAACAGCAGAAAACAGCCTCTCCAAGATTTGGTGACACAATGCTGGACTACAGCAAAGTGAGGGGAGAATAAGGAAGGAAGTGGGTCCTCGGGACTCAGCAAAGATCTGAAGGGAGAACTGAAGCCCACTGGGAGAGCAAAGAGAGAGACCTCAACGCAGAAGGTAGCAAGCAGCACTTTCTCCCTGAGCCCTGACTCACTGCCTGGGGAGGGGCAGCTTGAACCTGCAGACGCATGGTAACTACTGGTGACCCCAGAGGCCTCCACAAAGAAATGTACCAGTGGAACAGAGGAGTGAACCCAGCAGACTGCAGTAGCTGGTGAATTATTCAGGTTCAGATGTCCCCCAGGAGAGGGTGATTGGCTGGCAGCCATCTTGGAGAGGGGCCAACTGAGCTGGAAACTCAGAGCAGCTGCAGGTTGGCTCCATCTAGTGTTCCCAATGTCAGGGTGAGGTAGAACACCAAATTCAAGCCAGCAGGAGGCACATGGAGTGTTGCAGGCTGAACAAATCAGGTTCTAGCCTCACAGCCAGAAAGCAGCTTGAACTTCAGTGGAACTAAAGGGGCAGGCTTGCTGTGATTATTCACTATCCCACCATAAATCTATGGCTGGCTTGCTGAGATCAACATGGATCTGGGCTTTGTCTGCTCACTCTATCTACCAGTTATAGCAGTCACGCCCTGAAGGGAACTTTTTTTTCTTTTCTTCTTTTCTTGTTTTTTGTTTTTGTTTTGTTTTGTTTTTCTTGTTTGTTCTTGTTTTTATGAGTATGAACATTGTTTCCTGTTTTTTGTTGTTGTTCTGTTCTGTTCTTGTTTTTATTTCTTCCTTCTCTCTTTCCCTCCTGTCTTCTTCACCAATTTCCCAAAGTTCCCATAATCTTCCTTTGTTCTCCAGCTTTGCTTCTAATCTTTTCCTCTTCTATTTCTCTATTTTCCCCCCTAATCCCTTTTAAGTTTTCTCCCTGAGGGTAAAATTGCCATATTGAGGGCATATTTAGTATATACAATTTTCTGGTTTGTTTCAGCTTTTGTTCTATAACCACAAGTCTAGTTCATACAGTTAAAGGTGGAAAATTAATAGTTACCACAGTTTGTCATTCTGTAGGTTGTATTTGATGTTACTGTTACTGCTGACTGTACTACTTTAGCCAAGGTGACATAATTATTCTAATCAGTTGTTCTTCCAGATGTGCCAAGACTGAGATTGCCTAAGGGTCATAAACAATAATACTATAGGCCACCGTCAAAGAACCAGGGGCTAGGCCAAAGAGGCAGCAACTTCTCATCCCCAGTAAATTGAAGAGGTGGGATCTTGCAACAGACTCAAAACCCAAAAGCCAGCTACACTTGGAAGACATCTCTGAGAAGTAGTCATTTCCTAAGAGTTCTCAATACTAGCAATAAAGCTACCTGCCATAAACAATTTACAAGCATCAACCTAGCAATTAAACTAAAAAAAAGAAAAGAAAAGAAGACACTTAAGCAAGATGTAACCCTAGACTTCCAGCTCACCAAAGGAACATCCAGGGAGGAAGGAGGTGGAACAATTTGAAACCTACCCACCTGGACTCTCTGAAGTGGTGGCAGTGAAAGTAACAAAGCAGATGAATGAGGCTCTAGAAAAAAATCAAATCAGAAATAATCTCTCAGATAACTACAGAGATGGTGACTATATTGAAAGACATGAATGATTTTGGATTTGGGTGAAAAAATAATAGAAGAGCTTAGGAAAATGATGGAAACCATGACGCCCAACATAGGAAATAAGTGGAACCCATGAAACAGATTCAAACAGATATCTACGAGATTAAAAATTCCATTGAAAGTATATGTAGCAGAATGAGCCAATGTGAGGCCTGAATATCTGATATAGAAGACAGGAAGCAATCATGAAAGGAAAGATTACTTAAAAATATCAAGGGACTATGAAAAATCAAACCAACAGTTGCTAGATGATGCAAACAAAAATAACAAGATTGATCAGTCAACAAAAAAGTGGGAGTCAGTGCAAACAACATTTTTTAAAAGACCTGTTCACAAAAGTAATGGCAGAAAACTCCCCAAGCATGGAAAAAGAATTCTGACATACAGAAAAGTAAGGCATGTAGAACTTCAATTAGCTATGATCAAAAACATTGAAACAAAAATACACCAAAGCATATAATAGTCAAGGTTCCAGAAATTCAACACAAGAACAGAATATTAAAAGCTGTTAGGGCCTGGGATTTAGCTCAGTAGCACCACACCTGTCTGGCAAGCGCAAGGTCCTCAGTTCAATTCCCAGAACCAAAAAAAACAAAAACAAAAAACAAAAACAAAAAAACCCCTAACTTGCGACCTGGGTGTAGTGGTATACACCTGTAATCCCAGGATTGCCTCAAGTTCAAGGTCAGCCTTGGCTACATAGTGAGTTGAAGGCCAGCCAGAACTACATAATGAGAAAAAACAAAAACAAAAAGCTGTTAGAGAAAAGAAACAAATCATCTATAAAGGAAAGCCCATCAAAATCACAGCAGACTTCTCAAACACAAAACCTCAAGTCAAGGAGAACTTGGAGTGAAGTATTTCAAACCCTAAAAGAAAACAACCTCCAACCCAGATTGTGTACCCTCAAAATTATCTTCCAAAATTGATGGAGAAATAAAATACTTCCATGACAAAGAACACCTGAAGAAATTCATGAACAGCAAACAGCACTCTAAAATGTTCTGAAGGACATTCTAGACATAACGAGGATTAGAACTTCATGAACCGCAACAGAATGGATCCACCAAGCAAGGGAAGTAATTAAACAGAGGGGGGAAAAAAGGGAACCAACAACAGGAAAATAACATACAAGGATAAGTCAATTCATATCAGTTACAACTATCAATGTAAATGGTCTCAATTCATCAATCAAAAGAAAAAGACAAGCAGAATGGATCAAGAAGCAAGATCTGGGCTGGGGATTTAGCTCAGTGATTACACCACCTGTCTGGAAAGTGTAAGGACTGGAGTTTGATCCCTGGTACCAAAAAAAAAAAAAAAAGAAAGAAAAGAAGCAAGATATGGTGCATACAAGAAACACATTTAATTCAAAAAGAAATTCATAGCCGGGCTTGGTGGTACATACCTGTAATCCCAGCACTTAGGAGGCTGAGACATTAGGATCACAGAAAGTTTGAGGCAACCTCAGCTATATAGCGAGTTCAAGGCCAGCCTGAACTACATATTGAGACCCTATCTCAAAAAAAAAAATTCATAAATTGAAAGTCAAAAAATGGAAAACAATGCTCCATGTGACAGGAACCAGGAAAAAAGCAGGGGTAGCTATTCTACTTGCAGACAAAGTGGATTTCAAGCCAAGACTGATTGAGAGAGACAAAAGAAGGTCAGTACATCCTTGTAAAGGAAATAATCCAAGAGGAAGACATTTAAATAGTCCCACTCTTCTCCCTCTGGTCCAGTGGTTCCCAACCAAAGCCATTTCTCCTCAAGTGGCAAAACTGAAAAATTTCTGCTTGTCCCAACTGGCAGGAGGTAGAGAAGTGCTAGGCATCTAAGTGGGCAGAAGCCAGGGCAGGCTGCTCCACCATGTGCTCCAGCCATGATGTGTACCCCTGCCAGAGCCCCAGCTCCCCGGGGCCACCTGAGCTTGAACTGGAACCTCCAGAACCATGATTGAAAACAAATCTTTTCTCTTTATAAGTGAACTGTCTTAAGTATTTTGTTACAGTGAGAAAAATCTGACTGATACAAGTATAGAATTCTAAAATTGGAAAGTACTTTGGTCCAAGCATAGTTGGAGAACCAAGGCCCAGAGCTATCAAGTCAAGTGTCCAAGTTCCTGGAACAAATGATCATCACGTGGCCTAGAATTAGAATTATCTTTACATACCTCAACTGTGTATTGAACACACAGGTGCTCAATCATGGTCACTAAATTGATATCTTGTTCTGTAGGTGCTCTTTTTCATTACAACATATGATTCAACACCCAAGATTGTTCATGAAGAGTTATTCACACCTTTTCTCACCACACTCCCCTTCTTCAAAAGGATGCAGGAAGGGGAGAAGAACGTAACATACTAGCGAGACCAAGTGGCTGGGCAGCTTTTCAGTCGTTTCAAGGGTAGTGCACACCTATGCAAAACTTTCTGAATCAACAAATGAACTCTCCTGTGAGGAAACTGACATGGGCACCCCTCTCAGTTGGGCTCCTCTGACATGGCTTTCTTACCATATCTGAGGAGCCTGACCGATGTCAAACACAGGGAAAATCAGTGTCACTTAACTGAATCACAACCATCTTCAAACAAGCTAGAGAACTTTCATTCTTAAACAAACAATGAATAGAAATGAGTTCCGGGATCAAAGTACAAATGATTAGTCCACTGGCATGTTGAATGTTCATCATCAAAACAGCTCAGCCTTAAGGACGGAGAGCAAAAGGTAGAGATTTGCCCTTTCACAAGGAAAAGACTCACCAGAATATTTCAAATCTAGGTATTTCGGACCCGAGTATAATGAGGTATATGGGTCAAAAGGTGCGGCACAAGGGTGTAAGGCAAAAGTGCAGCCACATGAATGGAAAGGTCCTACACCATGAACATTATGCAGAGGAACCAGGGCAGGTCTCTAGGAAAATAATCAGAGCTTCAAAAGAGCCAAGGTAAGGTTCTTCAAGTCAAACAGAGCTGTGTCAGCGGGTGCAGGAGAACTTCTAAACTGCTGCAAGGTTGTTATTAATTTCTCTGGCACCTGAGAGCAGTGTCTAAACATTTATTCTCATCCCACCAAAAGACTAAGGACTGCTATTTCTGCCTCCTGTTTCATACCCCTGCTACATTTCTCCCAACTCCATACGTCACACTAAAACCTCCCACTGAGAGGGCACAAGACTAGCTTCATGACTGGCTCCACTTTCAGTGTGGACAGACGCCCGAAACACACAAATGAAACGGTGCAAAGAAGCAATGACCACAAAACAACCATGAGATTCACCTGCTCGGCTTCCTGGAATGTCACAGGTCTTCGAATATACGACATAATAATATGAAGGTGGCCGTCAAAAAGCAAAACAAAAAGAATATGACCTGAACACAGTAATAAAATAACACTCTTCATGACAGGGACAGAGACACTGTGTGTTAGGTATACCAACAGACATGCAGACATTCACATCCTCATTCAAGGCTAAGGAAAGTCCTGCTAAAAAAAAAAAAAGTATGAAAAACAGAGTGATGGCAAAGATAGCTCCCCAAAAAAGGGAGTGGTTAGTAGTTGTCCCCTTTCTACTAATGTAGGCCTCTAATCCACATTCCCAGGGGATGAATTTAAGTGAAAGAGGACTGTGTGAACAACATAAGAGGCTAATCAATGACATGACAGAATTCCTGAACACCAGGCATCTAAGGTGACATGCTGGCCCATCTTGCTGTTATCTGAACCATGAAGTTGTCCTTGTGGTGAATCCTGGCATCAATAGATGTCTAATTCAAGGAATCATTTCAGAATGACAGTCTCCACAGCAAAGCCATCTCCAACCCAAAGGACTCCCATGCTAGGCAAGCACTGTACAACTGAGCCACCTCCTTAGCCCTATAACATTTTAAAACTAGAGGGCTCCCATGATTACTCAAATCTGAACATACAAATAACCCATCAGCCTTACAGCAACACAAAAATTTACATTATACTATTATTTGTAATACTGAAAAACTAAAAACCAAAATGTCCAACAGTTGGGATGGGGTTAAGTAATAATGACATATTTCCATGATAGAATACAATAAAGGTATTTAAATATTGTAAACATCATGAAAATGCTTATGGTAAATGCTAAACAAACAATACTAATATAAAAACCACTGTGGTGTAAGTTCAAATAAGTAACGGGTGATGAGGATTATGGGAGCTATCCTTGGCATCATTCCATTTTTCATACTTTCCAGTGATTTTTTGTCATGAATATAGATAATTTTCATAGAAAAGATGGAGTCTCTGCTTTTTAAAGAAATAACATTTAATGTTTAGATAATAAGCATAAAGAACCTCCCACCTTCCCACTCCCTCAAATCCCATAAGACAAAAAAATAACTGGTCTCGGAATCTGTTTCTATGGCAACACATTTCCCCCTCTTTCTCTTAAATGTATGAGAAGTCTAATGAAATTGGAACCTATTTTTACTCTACCATAACATGACTCGATTTGAGTCACTTGTATCAGGCTACTTCTGTTCACAGATTGAGCTCAGAACCCAGCAGTTTGGTTGCTCAGAGGAGCTAAGCTGGAGTCTGCCTGGTTCCAGCCTGCATTTAATGAAGCTCCCTTGCCCTCTCGTGTAAACTGGGAACATTGAGACAGCAGTCACACTGTAGAAAAGACCTTTTCTCAATATTCTTCTCTGTCTGTAACAGTTCCTCTAATCAAGCTCCTCATTCCCACTTTCAAAGCAACAAAGTCAACTCCTATTCCCAAAAGCTACTCTTTGGGTAAAAATAATTCTTTCTTTTTCAAATCAGTGGTCATACTCAAATTGGTTTCCATTACTTCTGCTGTTTACAGCTATTCTGAACAAATGCTTCTCACTAAGAACAGTGCGTTTCCTTCCTATTTTTCCCCTGAGGGCTTATGTCAGTTATCACGTGAGGCAAAGTATCAACAACAACAAAAAGACAGTAGTGTCTCTTCCCCCTGGCAGCATAAGATGTCACCAGCTTACACAGAAAATTCTGTAAGAAATTTTTTTCTAAGACATAAGAACAAAAACAACCATCTACACAGTATTAAGGCAAAATTTTAACTCAAAGTTAGAAACACTGGAGCACTCATTTCTAAACCCACATTCGGGGACTTCCAGTTAAACAAGAAAAGAGGAAGAAGTTAAACAAGAAAATTTACTGCATGAGCACATCAGGCAAACGAGGTGAAGTAATTTTGGAGGATTAACATGTAAACCCACATCTACAGATGCAAGCTCTGCAGTCGAGGCTTGGGAATTTATGGTCTTTTATCACCAGCAACTGCAGCAGAAGACAGCATGGCTCTTTGAAGAAAGGAAAAGATTATTTGTTCCAATCACTATGCTAGGATAGGCCTATCAGTTAGAGGCCTACCTATTCCCTTCTGCATTTGCTTTACTATTCTCAGTACATCATAAAATGACAGCATTTCATATTTCGCTTTTTAATGAGGAGAAATGACATGAAGCCTGAAGAATCCGGCTCTTTCTGAAATTTCTTTTTGAAAGCTCTGACTTGATTAAAAAAAAAAAATCAACACAGGCCAGGGATATAGCTCAGTGATGCAGCACCTGCCTGGCAAGCGTAAGGCCCTGAGTTCAATTCCCGATACAAAAAAAAAGTATTCTCCAATCGGCTTATGAAATTCAGTACCCAGATAAACTATATTTTTTCCCAGATAAACTATATTTTAAATGTACTTAAAAGCAAACCAGAATACTTATAGGGAATACACAAATTGAGGATAAAGAGGGCTCTGGTTAACAAAAATTGTCAGAGAATCCCTTAAAATAAATTGAAAATGAAAAGAAGCATCCATAATAAAATCCTATTACATACTACGCAGTGACATATTACAAAGAGTGGGATTCCAGGACAAGTTTCAGCCACACAAGAGGGAGGAGAGGGGAAGAGGAGAATTGGACAAACTGAAGACAACCACCAGGACAACCTTACACTGATGGATGGCCACAGCTGAAGGTAGATTTGGCTCATCTCTGGGGCTTTCCACTGGGGAGGGACCTGCCGTTCAGTCATCAATGGCCCAGTAGTCACAAAGCCTGTGGGGAAATATAGGATCCAGAAGAGTAGGGTAGGGAAGGAGAAAGTTTGGAAAAGGGAAGAGTCAAACACAGTAGTGAAAGATTATAATTATTAAACATGAGGCTTCAAACTGAATAGATGTACCTTTTAGAATGTATCTTTTAAGCTGAAAAGATTGGTACTCTGGGAAGTGAATATGCTTTTTTAAATACTAAATTACATTTTAATTATATCTGGAATTACAACAATCCTTGCCAAGAGGAAATTAACTTTTTGTAGAAAAGTGAAAAGAAATGAAACCTATGTGATGTTTACAACTGGCAACTTTACTCAAATAATGAAGGCCCCTTATCTATGGCCTCTGAGGAAAGTAACAGCCCAAAAGCACACTTACACTGCACTGAAACCCTCTGCTGGCCTAGTTCCACCAATTCCATTAAGGGCTCAAATGCAGGTGACCTGATTGACAAAAAAAGCACTTCTAGAAAGCACTGAACTTGTACCACAAACTCAAACACTTCTATAATCAAGACGAAAGTAGCAGTAACTTGGAAAGTTCTTCCTTTAAATGGACCAGAAGTAGCATTCCTTATGCAAAAATATTTTTCTAGTCTAGTGTGGATGAAAATAGGGCCAGTGATCTCCCCTCCCTCACCCAATGCTAACCTATCTGAAGCTGCAGATGGGGGGACTATCAACTACCAACTAATAAGACTACTTAAAATCAGCTGGGTATAACGGTGCGTACCTGAAATCCCAGCACTCTGAGAAGCTGAGACAGGAGGATCAAAAGTTGGAGTCCAGACTGGGCAGTGTAGCAGTTTAGCGAGACCCTGTCTCAAAAGTAAAAAAATAAAAGGCTAGGGATATAGCTCAGTCTGAAGGCCCTGGGTTAAATATCCAGTACTGGGGAGCGAGGAGGAGTTAAAATGATGGCAGCACAAAGTAAGCCCCATCACAATGACCTTAACTATCAAAAACTGTACATGGTAAGGCCACCATCCTCAAAACTGCCCATCTTCCAGCTGTAGGTGGGACAAGTCAATGTAGATACACCATGCCTAAGCCTAAGACTTCCCAGAATTGACAGGGTAGGAACTTATTTTCTGAATAATCAAAAGATAAATTGCTCCTGGAAGCGACCAACAGTCAAATATAGATTCAACAGAAGCCAATTTGCCAAGTTACACACCCTAATTACACAGGTCATGACTGAGTTGTTGTATTACTTCCTGGGACTAAATGCTGTTTCAGAACCAGTCTCACAAGTCTTCACAAGAACAGAGATTGTATCTGCCTCAAAATCCTATCTCTTGTCCATAATCATTCAAATAAGGAGAAAGAATTATATCTTGGAGATGTTTGAAGTGCCTCTGTGTCTTTGCCTGTTAGTGCTTGCATCCTTCTTTGCTCCACTCCATCACAGGGAACTGCATCTCCCCGGCTCCCCTCTCAACTGATTTCTGGATAAGTCCCCTCAAGGGGAGATAGTGGTGGGGATAAGAGGTAAGAAGAGAAAAGTCAGGGTTCTCTCTCTTACTTGGCCTGGGTTTCAGCTGCACAGACAGCTCCTCTTTCCATGCTCCTAGTTCACATCAGAAGGTTAAGGCTTCTGGCCTTCTATTTTCCTTCAGGGCATAGTAGCTACCAGGTATGGCTGATCCCTCAAGCACCTCCTCAGCCCTTGGTGAGTCTTTTGGCACTTGTATCACCCGTATAGTCTATTCCCTGTATTATATGCCCTCTACTATATGACCTACAGTGGTTTTTCATTTCCCTGACTGGTGCCTGAGGGGACCTTCTAATAAGGACTTCAAAACACATTTTAAAACTTATTTTTCAGAAAGTAATTTTCCAAAGAATTGAAGCACTTATTCAGATAATGAATAAAAGATTTCTTCTAGTAAAGAACAAAAGATTTATGGATGATAAAATGCACCCATTCATTCCTTCATTCAAACAAAAATTTACTGACAGCACGGTCTTGTCAAGCCCTACTCACTGTTAGGAAGACTACAATGAACAAAACAGGGCCAACCCCTGCCCTTCATGTTCTACTGGACATGTCATGTGTGGCAAATCATGATTTTGAAATTAAGCAATTCAGGAATGGCGCCTTAATGATAGAGGAGTTTGGTAAAAGTGTATCAACATTAAGCTGTTCTACTCTATGTAGACTTGGTTCCTACCTTTTCAATGTGGTAGGCTGAACTGTCAAAGATCCAGGGGCCAGTACAGAACTTCTTCAAAGTTAGTATCTACTTAAACTGGCCAGTTGCTCAAATAGAAGTAACAACTGTGGTAAGGATTGAAGCAGACACAATAACAAAAGTTAGGCACTGTATGCTTAGACTATAAGGCATATGTGTTTTATGCAGATTCTTGCTTAGCACCTTTTTTCACAGGGGGTATCATTGGAGGAAGAGAGACTGACTCAATTTAATAAGCTACTTCATCCCTCCCCGATGACACAGGTAGATTTCATCAACATAACAAAGCCAGCCGCAATGTACATCATAAATAGCATGTCACAGTCACCAACTGCATGACATTATTTCTAAGATGGAATTTTCAGAAGAACAGAAACAATGACTCATGTTGTGAGCAGTTATACAGACAACTGTGCCCAAGAAAGCTGCCACCTACAAACCATGACATCAAATGAAAAATGCAGAAAGAAAGTAGTTTTCTGATTCAGCTGGAAACAAAAGATTTGCTGCCAAGTATACCCAAGAGGTGAGGCTGCAGTTACCTGATTACAGATCCTAAGTACTTTATGCAAAAAAGAACATATATCAAATATTCAAAATACAATCTGCTTGAGCACAAGACATGTTCAGCCTCAAAATCACAACACTTGCTCCAGAAATGGCATAATATCTATGGCTGGCACTTCATTAGATTTTCCTAAGATAAGTTAATGTACCCATGAAGGTAAATTCCCATGGAGATCTTTTGGGCACAATATTCAGACCTTTCTTACTACAAGCAATTAGAAAGCATTTCATGCCGGTAATATTTACAATTCATTTGAGTAGCAGATGGACCTACAATACTGTGAGTAATAAACACAAGGAGTCTAAAGCATGATGCATACTCAAAATCTCAATGCCTTGAAGCAAGTCAACTATAGAGCTGGAATTTTAACCTTACTGGCCCCTAACTAGCTGCCAAGTTCTACCCCTCACGACTCCCCAATATGTAGTCAAAATATATGCAGTCAAAATATATCCCCTTACACATACACATGATACGGCACACCTTGAAGCTATGCACATTCTGTCTCCTCTTCCTAAAATGCAAAGTCTCCTAAACTCACCTGGCAAAGTCTTTCTTTATCCTTTAAGATACAGCCTAATTGTCTCTTTGAAGCCATGACTTCCTAAGGATGACCTGTTTGCCTTCTTCAATGCTTTCATTTCTCCTTGTACAAGATGCTATAATGTGATTACTATGTTGCATCATTTATTTGTTTTATTGTAAAGTCCTTGAGATCCAAGACTTTATCTTTGAACTCATATCTCCTGGTACACTGTCTGACACAAAACAGGTGCATAAGAAATATTTTCTGAAAGCACATATGTAGTGTGAGATCTTAGGCTTACAAAGTTTGCCCTAAAAGAAGGTATTTTGTACAGTTTTCCTCACTCTCATAAAATGGTATTTAAAAGACACGAGAACAGGAAAGTATCTCCCAGGGAACAGGCTTGACATGTTCATATTAAAAGACAATTTAATGGAGACTTTGGTAAATTACTTCCACTGAAACTATGTCAATCTAACCATGACTGTCAAGTTAAGACACATTAGCTGTAAAAACCCAGAAAGTTATTTGATCTCGGCTGGAGAAGGGTGTTTAATGGAAGCAAAATTCCTTCTATTGTCTAGATCTGGTGGAACTTTTGTTAACCTCTCAAATGATACTACAGATACAGCTAAAATAATTAAAAATTTATATGAAAGTTTATATTTTAAAGAATGATATTTAACAAGCAAAGATTTAGGTACTGATAGAAAACAAATGAGAGGCAAGCTAAAAATTAATTTGGAAGTTAAAATTTAGAACCACCACTAGAAAATCTCCATACAAAGAAATTCTCTGGTCCAATCTTTTACACAAAATTGAAAAGTTAGAAAATATCCACAAGCCATCCTCAAGGGTAACATAAAGCACATTTTCAAAAATGCCAGAACTCCCATACAGAGGAAATGGTTTTGGGTTAAAGACTAGAGAATTACCAACTGAGTCACTCTTAACTGTGGCTTCCAGGAATCCAAGTATTGTAAGGGAATAAAGTCAAAAAGAGAAAGTAATAACGTCAATATAAAATAGGATCAATATTTGTAAAAAATAAAAAATGCTTACATTTCAATAACACTTTACAAGGCACTTTCATTTTTCAACTGGGAAAATTAAGCTGAAAAAGTGAAGTGGCATGTTGAAGGTCACAAAACCCTTATAAGCAAAGCAAAGTTTAGCTAGATACTCCACCATGAAATCTGCTACTCTTTATATTAATCTGCCTCTCTGCAACCTGAAAGGTGGGCTTACAGTCCTGTGAATGGGCCTGGGACACTTTCTAAGATGACACTAATGAGAAAAGCTGCCTTCCAAATTACTTAAGAATCTTTGTTTCAGGATTCAGGATTTTACCATCAACAGTGGTTAATAAAGATTACAAACAAGCAATTACTCATTCTTATTAAGAACTAATGTTTTATTACCTGATCCCCAGTAAGTCTATTAATAGAGAGCAAGGGAAATTTGGAGGAAGAAGTAGTGAATCAACCTCTCTCTTCCATATGCTCCATATGCTCTACTTACTCATGAGTAAGCATAACAGTAATATGAGATGGAGGGTTATTAATCATCAAAGTGGCATGTGACCCTCAAATGTAGCAATGCTCACTCCAGTGAGTTGCTTTACTGTGACTCAAGATCTGTCAACCAAGGACATGGGAAATTTGAGTGAAGCCAAGGCCCATTTCTAAGTCTTTTTTGTTTGAGACAGGGTCTCACTCATGATCCTTCTGCCTCAGCTTCATGCTGGGATTACACGCATTCACCACTATACACAGGACATTCCTAAATTTTAAAATGAATCTTCTGACAAATCTAGCAAAGATCTAATAAGAATAAACCTTTAAGAAATTAACTGACTGGACACAAATTGATTCTAAAGTACTTTTTTAAACTGACTTTTTCCTAATGTAAAAATGTAGGACAAGAAGTCTGGTGATCAGCTTTCTTAATAATGTATTTCATTTACCTACTAGCAGAGGCCACAAAAATATGCTACTAAGTGTCTATATCAATGCATCATTTCTCTGTCCTTCTTACATAACCTTCTTCTAAAATAAACAGTAATCAAGTGAAGCATCAATTAAGCAGCTACTTCCTTTCTCAAAATAAATACATTTAAATTTTTGTTTTATACTATATGCCCAATATGCTACACAGCAAACAACCCTAACAAATCCACCACATTAGGAACAAAAGCAAAGGAAATAGCAACTTGCACTGTGAATGTCAAGCGCAAACATTTCACCAATAACCAAGCTTGCCTATCATACTGATTTTTAGTTGTATTAAATCATTCACCATTGGGGGCACAGAAAACAAAGACTAAATAATCCTGCCAATTTTACAATAATACAATTTCACCTTCAGAAGTGTAATCACCATGGAAGCAACGAATCTGATGAATTCTTTGCTTCCTTTTCTCCTTCTGCATTACAGCCCAAATCTGCTAGTTTTGGGCAACACACACACACACACACACACACACACACACACACACACGAGGCCTCCCATGCACTCCACAAGCCAGAGCTAGGTTTAGAAATCCGCACTGTGTCACTGCATAAGGCAATTTCCCGCTCCACACATCCAGGAAGAAGAAAGCCACCTGAGCACTCTGTCAGATCTCAGCAAGGCTGTAAAATGACAGGAGTTGGTAACGAAATAGCAGGCAGTAACAATCACCACCTTTAAAAATCATTTAAGCAAAACCTCTCCGTCATCTCACCTCCCTCTATGCCTTCTCTTTCTCCCGGTCACTCACACTCACACTCACACACAGACACACACACACACTGCAGTTCATCCATAGCTTTGCGAGTGACAGACTGCTGTCTCTAGACTGGCAGCGGCCGGAGTCCTGAAATACAGACATTCTCACTTGAACACACCAGGCCACTTCCACCCGCACCCGTACCTCACCCCCATCCCAGCCTGGCCCCCTCCCCCACCGACACACACAGGATCGCCCACACCAAACCCCGAGCCAGGCTGGCTCATCAGCCAGAGAGGACGCGCTGCCATTTACAGATGACTCGGGCGCGATGAGCCCTAGAAGCCCCTTCGCCACGGCGCGACCCACAGCGGGACCCCTCGCCCGCCGGGAGCGACGCGCTACCTTTAGACTGGCAGTCCGCGCAGAACTTGTTATCCTCCTCCAGCAGCAGGTTGGCCAGGACCGCCTGGTACCGGTCCACGTCCTTCACCGACTTGCCCGTCATAGCCAGTATGCCGACGGGGGCAGAGGATGACGAGCCCCCCTCGCCCCCAGAGACCCCTGCCCCAGCCCAGGGGTGAGGACTCCCAGGCCCCCGCCCAGAGCAGCTCCCGAGCGGTAGGCAACTCGCTCCTTCCGCCTAGTCCCGCGCCCCTGCTGGGCTCAGCGGCGTCCGCCCCTCACTCCGCAGGCCCTCGGCGCGGCGCCCCCTGGCGGGCTCAAGGAAAGGCCCGGGTCCAGCGGCGGCTGCTGAACCAAAGACCCTTGGCCCGGGCAAAGGGAGCCTCCGGCCTGCTGGGTGCCAGACACCGAGATGGCCCCCGGCCTGCCCTGTCTGTGAGCCGTGAGTCCCGCGCCCCGGTTTCCCCGGCAGCCGCTGCCAGCCCGGCCACAACCTCCACCACCTACTTCCGGCAGCTCTTCCTCTCCACCTCCACCCAGCCCAGCACGGCCCGCGCATGCGCCCCGCCCCCTCTGCGCGGCCCTGGGCTCTTCCCTCGGCTCCGCCTCCCAAGAACCAATCCCTGGCGAAGCAGGGGCGGGGCTTAGGGGCGGAGGGAAGGAGGACACGCCCCCCGAGTGTCCTTGGAAAAGAATGAATGGGGCCTGGCCTGAAGGGATGGGAGGGAATGAAAGAGAAGGAAAACAACTGACGTCGGCCAAGTTCTTACTGTGCCGGGCTCTGTGCTAAGGGGTTTACATAAATTATCCCAACATTATGCTCACTACATCTCTGAGTAAAGTAGTTGTCATGCTATGTAACCTGAGGATTGAGGACACCCCAAAGTCTTCTAGATAATTCTTTCCTTCAACCACAGATAGAAGAGTTCAAGCCCCTACTCCCAGTTAAGGAAACAACACACCTTCTCTGATTGTCTTTCTTTTCTTTCTTTCTCCCCCCACCCCTTGTTTTGAGATAGGGTCTCTCTATGTACTTCCGACTGGCATGAACTCTATATAGCCCAGACTAGCCCTCCAACTCGTGATGATCCTCCTGCCTCAGCCTCCCAGAATGCTAGATTAGAGACATACGCCATCATGCTCAGCTTCCTCTTTCATCCTTTAGATCTTTTAAGCACAATATAGTTTTGTGTAGCCAACGTTTACTGGAAGTTATGGGGGAAAGCGGTGGTTACTGCATAGCATAGGACAGACAGCTACTCAAAAATGATTATTAAAAATCATCCAAAGCTATCCTTACTATAGATAATGTGTTAGTGCCTGTCATTTTCTTTAGGAATCCACCTGATAGCTTGCTCATGGTTTCTTTAATTCACTCAGCAAATTCTTACTGAGAAACCTCTAAGAATCAGGCACTGTATTGTGAGAGAGGGAAAAACATAACCTGATTTGTGATTTTAAAGAACTATTCTAAAGGCTGGGCATGTAGTTCAGTGGTAGAGCACTTTCCCTGCATGTGTAAGGCCTTGGGTTTGATCCCCAGCACCACAAAAAGGAAAAAAATCCTTACTGTCGTGGGAATGATGGATCAGAAAGGCGGGTAAGATGAAAGACTCAGAGTTATCACTAGTACAGTCCTCTCCTTCAATTCAACTTTCTCCCAAGACCAGGCTCCCCACAAAACTGCCCTCACATCAGAAGAAAATAAAAATTCTGTTACTTTATTAATCAGAACAATTTAATCCTGTTGTTTCCATTCAAGGTATGTCTAGGAGACTTAAACTTTCATAAACACACAAGTCCTAAATTGTTTTCCTGGAAAAATCTTTAGAATAGGTGTTACCTTAACCAGTTTTCTGTTGATGAAACACAGGATCAAGTTAGTTGTGGTCACGCCTTAGTCCAGGCCCTTCACTCTGCAAACAGCTTTCCTTGCTTATAGTCGAACCAGTTACACTGATCCTTTAACTTGCTCTTGAGGGAGAGCTTCAAAATGGCAAAGCTTCTTGGCTCACACTGACTTGCTTATAATTCATTGGTGGCTCTCCACCACCTAGGGTGGTGCTTCTCAAATGTTTCCCTCTCTGGAGAGATGGCATAGTCTAGAGGTTAAGCATATACACCATGGGGCCAGAATGTCTGGGTTTAAATCCTCAGCTTCAACACTTACTGGCTGTGTGACTTTAACAGGTTACTTAACCTCTCTGTTCCTCCATTACTTCAACTATAAAATGGGAATGATGACTTATGTCACAGGATCATTGCAAAGTTTAGCTAATGTAATGTCTGTAATTGTATATTTAGAACTGCTTTTGACATATAATGAATGATAGTACCCTTCACTAAATATTTCTGGCTTTGCCTTCTGGGTATATGATAGAGTTTTATTTCCTAGCCTTCTTATGGTTTGGTATGGCCAATGGATTTGAGCAGAAGGGATATATCACTTTGTGCCTGCAGTGTTTATTTGCTACTCTAAGACTTCTGACTCCCTTTCCCTCTGGCGTGGCAACCATCGATGTTCCAGATGTTGCTTGCATTATAAGCCTAAATGACTAAATAAGCAATAGGCAAGAGCCTTCTGCTAGCCCATAAGGATAAGTAGCATGATCAAGAAATAAGCCTTCTTGGGATGGGGATGTAGCTCAATGGCACTGCGCCTGCTTGGCAAGTGCAAGGTCCTGAGTTCGAGTCCCATGGGGATTTAGTATTGAGTCACAAGGTTTTGTTTGCTTACACACTTCCAGTTTGTGCATTAATCCATAGTTCATTCAATTTAACCTAAAGTAACTGTTACATCAAGTAGTAGCTCTTTTTATGTTTTTATTTTTTTAGTGCTGGGCTTTGTACATGTTAGGCCATTGTTTGACCCCTGAGATACACCCTGGCCCTATTATCATTTTTAATGACAGGGAAAACAGGCTGGGCGTGGTGGCTTAGTGCACAGAAGGTTGAAGTAGGAGAATTGCAGGTTTGAAGCCAATTTGGGCTAGCTAGTGAGTTCAAGGCCAGTTCGGACTACATACAAGACTCTATCTCAAAAACACAAAAAACAAAAACAAACAAATGGCAGAGGAAATGAGTACATATCTCAACTTCTGAGGATATGGATAAGGCAAACTTCTCTTCCAAAGCATAATTTTTTAAAAAGTCTTGAATTTGCCCTTGACAATTTTTTTTTTTTTTTTTTTTTTTTTTTGGTACCGGGGATTGAACTCGGGTCCTTGTGCTGGCGAGGCAGGCGGCAGAAACACTGAGCTAAATCCCCGGCCCTAGAAGTCCTGACAAGGCTTTTTTTTTTCTTTTTTTTTTTGGTACCAGGGATCAACTCCGGTCCTTGTGCAGGCGGGGAAACCACTGAGCTAAATCCCCAGCCCTGCCCTTGATAATTCTTACAAAAATGTTTACTCTATTCCATAATGTACTGTGTTATCATAAAATTGTTTCACATTATAGTTTGCTATCTGTCCTAGCAGCTACTGGAAACAGTTTAGTTGCATTGTGTCTATGGATTTCAGAAAATTGGAAGGAATCAAAGAGTCATATCATATCATATCATGTCATGCTTCACTCCCAGATGATTTCTCTTCTTCATTTCTAAATCAGAGTATTTTTCAACTCCTGCTCACATAAATAAGAAGCCAAGGGCCGGGGATTTAGCTCAGTGGTTCTGCCGCCTGCCTCGAAAGTGGAAGGACCCGAGTTCAATTCCCGGTACCAAAAAAAAAAAAAAGAAGCCAAAAGAGAAATCAGGTTTTCAAACTGTTATATTAGAGTTAACCATGGTAGTAAATGTTCAGAATATTACCCAAAAGGTGGCAAAGTGAATAGTTTTGGACTATTGCCAGAGGAGATTCTCATTAGTGTATCTTCTAGCTAATAGATCAAATCTCTCAGATCATACATTGAACTAAAACTGTTTCAGATCCACTGGTCAGTCACTTTATTAATTCAGGGTGATATTAACAAAATGGGTTTTTCATTAGGAAAGCGGGATAATATCCTCTCCATTTTGCTGTCAGTTCTGTACTATTTATCACATTAAGTGAACTAAGGATCTCAACGAATCACAGTCCATTCACGGGCTGGGGATTTAGCTCAGTGGTTCTGGCGCCTGCCTTGCAAGTGCAAGGTCCCGAGTTTGATCCCTGGTACCAAAAAAGTAAAATAAAAAAACAATAATAATCATAGTCCATTCAATCAACTCTCTTCCAACAACTCTCTAACCTTTTTTAGTGCCAAGAACTTGTCATATTAGTAAGTCCCTACTGCCTTTCAGGGAATGGTGTTTGCAGCCTTGAAAACAGGTCTCCCCCGGAAGCCAGCTCTGGGGGGCTCCACCACCTGCTCCTTCTCTCCTACACTTGCATATGTCCATGCCACAGCCTGCCTCTCTTGGAAGTGCCTCCATTTCCCATTGCTAACAGTGCTCACCTTGACAAAGCCAGTATCTTTCCCAATGATACTGGTTCCTGATGCTCAGGATTCCAGGAGAACAGTGATCAGCAGCCACTGTTCTCTTACAAAGAGAGAATGGCCTTTTCCCCAACTCTGTGTCACACTTTGTCATCTGGCCCCAAACCAGCCCTACTTGTGTGCAGTCTCACTAAGTCTTAGACAGTGTGGCCCTAAGGACTCAGGCCCAATACCAGGACCAGGGAGCAAGATGGGAGGAGACTTCACACTGTGCCAACCCACCTACCTACCATTTACTCCAGAAAACTTGCAGCCCCTCCCTCTACCAAATTTCTCCCTCTTCCCTTCTCTGCCCTGATTGCATAGTGAAACCTCCATGACTGTTCCCTGACAGAGATCCTAGAGAGGAGGCATGGCCATTTGCACCCAGTGTCCTAATCCTGGCTCAGCCTACCACTGAGGCAACCTCAATATGTCATCCACAGGTGCACAATGATGGGCAGGATCCACTAGCAGCTGTATTGTGCTCTATGATGACACAGGAAAATGACATCTACCACAAGAGGTCCTGTATGTTCAGGGCCTAGGAGAAACTGGGCAGGTATACCTGCCAGTGCCTAGTCCAGGGACTCTAGAATAAGAAAATAGAAAATCACCCCACACCAAAACACATCATTTCAAAATAGCACAAACTAGGAAGGAAGGCAAGATCTGAAGTTTCCAGAGAGGAAAAACAAACCACAGGGAAAAAGGATTGGGCATCAGAATAGCATAGAGTTCTCAACAGCAACTGTGGAAGCCAGAAGGCAGTGGAACCAAGTTCCAAACTTCTGAGAGAAAGTGGTCACCAGCCCAGAATTCTATACCAGTCAAATCACCATGCTAGAGGGAGTATGGAGTAAAGACACTTTCAGATGCACTCGGTTTCAGAATTCTACTTCCTGTGCTGGCTTATGTTTTGTTGCCTTCCACATTCTCTCTCTGCCCTTCACCCTGCTCCAGGCCCCAAGAGGTGACTTTGACGGGTAGGGTAGGCTTCGTCCCTGCACACTGGTTTCTCTTTTGTTCAGCTTTCAGGGGAGGAAGAAGAAGAAAGAAGTGTCCCTAATCTTGTAATTCCAGATGCTTGTTTTATCAGGAAAATTGAAGTTTTCCCAGAGGGTCCTCTTATCGGGAGGATAAAGCAGGAGGATCACAAGTTCGAGGCTAGCCTGGGCTACATAGTGAGGCCCTATCTCACACATACACACACACAAAACCCCACTAATCTAATACAAAATTCCCCAATGCCCGTGGTCTCTCAGACATGGCTCTAAGCATTTCCTGTTGACAGTTTTCAGATACCAAGTCAGAGGCAGGAGTAGAGAGAAGCTGAGTTGTTTATTTTCTCCACTTTCTTCCAGCTGGCACAGTGACTTCCTCTAGTGACAGCCAGAATGTCTGGGAGGGTGGCCTCTCCCACAGCCTCGGCTCTCATCACAGACCCATAATGCTCTCCCCTCTTTCCCCCTCAGGCTTTGGGAAGTAATAGCTTTCTGCTGCTGCTAGTCTCTAGGCACATCACAGTTTTCTATAACCTTTGAGCTCTCCTCAATTGCTTGTTTTGCATGGCTATGTGCTTCCTACTGGAGCCCAACCAACGCACACACCTGCCATCCACATTTTGTCAAAAATGACAGGATAGGCCTGGTGTGATGGCTCACACCTGTAATCCCAGCACTCAGGAGGCTGAGGCAGGAGGACTGCTGTGAGTTCAAGACCAGCTGAATTACATGGAAAGACCCTCTCTCAAAAATAATTACATAAATAAAAGACAGTAAACCAACAAAAGAGAAAACACCCAAAATAGAAAATTAACCCCCAAATGGAGCAATTATTGGCTGCAAGAAAACAGAAGGTTTAAGCAGAGGAGGGAAAATGTAACCAACAAATATAAGGTACAACAGTCAATAATATTTAATCAAATTATAAAATTAGCCAGGCATAGTGGTGCATGCCTGTAATTCCACCACTCGGGAGGGTGAGGCAGGAGAATCACCATGAATTCCAGGCCAGCTTAGTGAGTTTCCAGGGTTACATAATGAGTTTGAGGCCAGCCTAAACTGCATGGAGAGCCTCTGACTCAAAAACAAAAATCATAAAATTGACATTAACAAAATATTGTTACTTAACTATATCAGGTAAATGGGGGGGCACTGAGAATATATTCAGTGGTAGAGCACTTGCCTGGCACACATGAGGCCCTGGTGTCAGTCCTCAGCCCTGCAAAACAAACAGATAAGAAAGATACAGAGGATGGAGATAATAAAGCCTGTGTTTAGCATGCAGGAAGCCCTGGGTTTAACCCCCTGCACCAAAAAATAAAAAATATGGGAGAGGAAGTCTGGAGAACAGTATAAAGAAATATAAATCCTCATTGTCCATAGCAGAAAGTGAATAAACAAAGCTGGAGAGGTAATGCTGGTATAAGGATGTCATTTAGATAAATTCATAAATTACAGAAGAAACCAGCAGCTGGGCATGGTAATTCCAGCACTCGAGAGGATAAGGCAGGAGGATCACAAGTTCAAGGCCAGCCTGGGTCATGTAGTGAGGCCCTACCTCAAAAAAAAAATTAACCTAATAAAAAAACTCTACAGTCTCTGTTATCAATACCCAAGGTCTCTCAGAGAGGGTTCCAAGCATTTCCTGTTGACACGATTTTCAGGGCCCAAGTCTGCCAGGTGAGCATCTCTCTGAACTCCTTTCCTTCCGTCCTCACTGCACTCCAGCCCTCAGAAAGTTCAGTATTTAGCTCAACTAATTGTAGCTTAAACAGGGCTGGGGATTTAGCTCAGTGACACCATGCCTGCCTCGAAAGCACAAGGTCCTGAGTTTGATCCCTGGTACCGGGAAAAAAAAAAAGAAAAAAAAAATTGTAGCTTAAACAAGTAGTGGTTTATTTTCTCACAGAACAAGAAATCCAGAGGCTGGGCAGTTGTTTACATGGACTCTGTTACCTGACAAGGCCCAATTACCTGGACTCTGACATTCTGCTCTTCGTCTTCCTGTTCGTGGGTCTCAGAGTGTGGTCTCCAGATAAGCAGCATCAGCATTGCCTGAAAGTTGTTAGATATGAAAATTCTCACACTTGCTACAGACCTATGAATCAGAAATTGAGGTACAGCCCAGAAGTGTTTTAAGAAGCCCTCTGGGTGATTCTGACATACTCCAGTTTGAAAATCATTTCTTAGTGCTAATCACCTCATGGTCACAAGATAGTCCCCACAGCTCCAAACATTACATCATCTTTCAGGGGAGGAAGAAGAAAGAAGTGTCTGGATGCTCATTTTATCAGGAAAACAAAAGCTTTCCCAGAGACTCTCAGCAGATATTTCCTTAAGACTCCATGGCTTGCTGGACATAGTATAATCCTAGCACTCTGGGAGGCTGAGGCAGGAGGAGGATCACAAGTTTGAATCCAGTTTTGACAGCTTAGAGCTTATCTCAAAATAAAAAATTTATAAAAAGGGCTGGGATTATGGCTCAGTGGGAAGGCTCTGGGTTCGATTCCCAGTACCACAAGGGGGTTGTAGGGGGAGGACTGAGATAATGAGTAACCCGATCCCAGCCTACCAGCTAATCCTTAAAAGCTGGCCTCTGCCTTTGCAGGTAGACTGCCTGAGCCTCTTTATCAGTGTGTCCTTCTGACTACTAGCCCAGCTGTGGAGTTCCCGCCTCATCTCCTCTTATCTTTCCAGTAAAGCTCTTTTTTTCCGGTGGGCCCAGGAGCACAGCTGCAGTGGTTTGAGTTTTACCAGAACTTTTCTAGGTGGCAGCCAGTCCTGAGTCCAGGTCCTGAGCAATCAGATCCGCGTTCTTTCTGAGCAGGGTGTATTATGTTGTCCTGCACCACTGCCCAGAATGAGCTCCAGGCAGGGCTGAAGCATAGCCCTGGAGGGTGGTGTGGTTCGGAGGGCAAAAAGGCCCAGACGAGCATGCTAGCACAGAACTCCTACAAGAGAAAGTAGATGTTTTCTGCAGTGGCAAAAATAGTCCTGTTTACAGAGAGAAATTCGAGAGAGGAGAGAGGAAGAGAAAGGAAACTCTAGAAAAAAGTGTTGAAAGAACTATGGGAATCAAGTAAAAATTTCACTGAGAAAAGAATTACTGATTCCAAGTAACTGAATCTGCCAAGAAGCATCCAGGCAATAATGGTGGTGAGTCTGTCACCAGTGTGGCTACAGAGGTTTTTTTTTTTTGGTACCAGGGATTGAACTTGGGACCTTGCTCTTGCAAGGCAGGCATGGTGCATACCGGGGATCAAACTCAGGCCCTTGCACTTGCAAGGCAGGCGGCAGCACCACTAAGCTAAATCCCTGGCCCCTTAAATACATACTTAAAAAAAAAAGAAAAACCATATACTTTTGCCAGGTGTGGTGGTGCACATCCGTAATCCCAGCATGTGGGAGGCTAAGGAAGGAGGATCTCAAACTGGCTACCAGCCCGAGCCACATAGTGCGACCCTATCTTCAATAAATACATAAATGAAATAAAATGAATTTTTGACAGACTTAAAAGACATCAAAGTTTTCAAATGATGGACAAAACTATATGGATATTGATACACATTTTGAAAGTAAAACTATAAAAAATCTATAAAGAAAAAAGCTTTTTCCTGCAAATTTGTGCTTTAGTTTTAATTTCCATTTCTACTAACACAAGGACTTGGGCTAGCTGGTGACAAGAAAATCAATGAGACACAGATACCTCTCTCTTGTTAGTATGGTTGCACTCTGTGGTGTGGTCTTGGTGGCATTGCATGCATTATGCTAGAAGAATCCCTTGCCATCAAAACCTAGCCAGGGAGGGAACAGGAGAGAAAAGAGGGCGAATTGACACACTGGTTTGAAGATAAGTTGTTTTGCATTCTGACACAGAGATTTCCTTGTGGAGATTTGATATTGTGGCTGCTTTGATACTGTTAATCAAACAACTCATCAAAACCCCTGCTTTCAGGGCTCTGAGGCCTGCAGGTGTTGCTCAGTGGTCCAGTGCTTGCCTGGCATACATGAGGCCCTGGGTTTGATCCCCAGAACTGAGCGGGGGAAGTTCTGTTTTGGCACACATGCTACACAAAAAGAAATGCTTAGTGATTAGTGTGCATGAAAGTGCAGAGGTGAGAAAGGAGAACTGTGGATTGTTAAAGGGCCCTGTGCAACATGAACTAGGAGAAACAAGAGAGCAAAGGCCAGAATACTAAGGGTCTTGTGTGCTGTGCTCAGGTGCTTCACTTATTTTTCTTTCTTTTTATTGATTGATTGATTGATTGACTGTTCAGGGTATTTTTTTTTTTTCAGTACTGGGGATCGAACTCAGGACCTTGTGCTTTCGAGACAGGAGGTGGTACCACTGAGCTAAATCCTCAGCCCCAATTGATTGACTGTTGTAGTGAGGATTGAACCCTTTTTTAAAAAAATTTAAATTTTGGGCTGGGCATTTAGCTCAGTGGTGCCACCGCCTCCCAAGCACAAGGTCCCGAGTTCGATCCCTGGTACCAAAAAAAAAATTTAAATTTTGAGACAGGATTTTATTAGTCATTAAATTGCTTAGGCTGAGGTCAAATTTTCAATCCTCCTGCCTCAGCCTCCCAGAGTGCTGAGAGTAAGGCGTGCACCACCACACTCAGCCCATTTATTTTTCCTGATCCAAAGAGAAATTACTTCACAAAAATTACACCAAGCAGCTGTGCATGATGGGAGCAACTTAGCAACTCAG
>NW_004624764.1:22768495-22816207 GCF_000247695.1 Heterocephalus glaber | reverse complement strand
CACACACACACACACACACACACATACACACACACACACACACAACAACTACAACAACAACAACAACAGAATAAAAAATTGTTTTAGAACAAGATACAGATTCTTCACATGCCTAGACCTGTTCACTAGTGTTATCTGGGTTCTTTCTGAGGAAGTCCTGAGTTTAAGAAGCCCTTTAGGTGCCACACACGATCTCCTCCCAAGTAGACGCCACAGACCAGAAAGCACCTACATTGGCCACTTCCCTTAGGCCCCCGGCCCCGGCCCTGCCCGTCCTAGTGTGCTATCCAACTGGTTCCTGCGCAGGAAGTGGCTCAGATTTGCAAATCACCACCCAAATTCAGATCTGCCCCAGCAACACTGTCTTCCTCTTGGCTTTGTCTCTCGCCAGGAAGCAGATGTGTCCCCGTCAGTGTCAGCCCGCTTTCGGGCCTCACGGTCCTCCCTGCCACCTGGGCCTCATCTGGTGCTGCTCTGCGGCAGAGTGGAGGGCAGGGACCGCAGGCGCACACCGCCCTCGCGCCGCTCCCTGCAAGGCGCTGGGGGCCGACTGGACTTCCCTGCGTCTGGCCATGAGGTGTGGCTCATTCATCGGGAGCCGCTGACCCCGCGCAGGTCCACGACTCAGAAACCAGTAGCTTCCTCTTGCTGGGTCGGCTCGTCCGGCCTGCTCTCCGGCATGAACGATGCCTCCCTGTTGGCTTCGTCGTGTGACCCATCCAGCGCCCCCACCTGGGCAGCCACGCAAATGCAGCTGTTTGAGCGGGAGCCGGTGGCCGCACACCTGACCCTCCTCACTGGCAGGGTGGCTCAGAGAGGTTGGGGTGCTGTCCAGCCCCCACCCAGGCGCTCTGGAAAGGTGGGAGATGGTCCAGCCCGCTGCATTTCCAACCGACTGCCAACATGGAAATACCGCGGCGGGCAAGGTGCTCCTGTAAGTGAATTTAGAAAGGAGGGGAAACTTGAAATGCAGAGAAAACAACATTGAACAAGTTGTGATGAGGACTCAAACTGAGTAGGACAGGTGCTACTGATGCCATTTCCTTGCTGTGTGACTTCAGGCAAGATACTTAAACCCTAGGTGCCTTCATTTCATCTGTAGCATGAAGATAAATGCTTATAAAAATTAGAAAAGGGCCGGGGATTTAGCTCAGTGGTTTCGCCCCCTGCTGCGCAAGCGCAAGGACCCGAGTTCGATCCCTGGTACCCAAAATAAATAAATAAAAAAAATTAGAAAACATGTATATGAGAACTATCTGGGATATTGGCATCTTAACAAATTGCACCTTTTTTTTTTTTTTTTTTTTTTGGAGTGCTGGGAATCAAACCCAGGGCCTTGGGGGCCGGGGATTTAGCTCAGTGGTTTAGCCGCCTGCTGCACAAGTGCAAGGACCCAAGTTCGATCCCCGGTACCAAAAAAAACCAAACAAACCCAGGGCCTTACACATGCTAGGCAAACCGGGTGTGGGGCCGCACACCTGTAACCCCAGCACTCAGAAGGCTGAGGCTGAAAGATTGCCATGAGTTCAAGGCCAGCCTGGACTACCTAGTGAGTTCAAGGCCAGCTTGAACTACATAGCAAGACCCTGTCTCAAAAAACAGAAACGAACACATGGTAGGCCAGTGCTCTACCACTGAACCACACCCTAGCCCCTATCATTACTATTGACTATGAACAGCAGGCCTATTTCTTATGCCAGCTTTATGGGTGAAGTCACAAAATTTTATGTATTAAACATAGCAACAAGCTGAGTGGCGTACCACATGCTTGTAATCTCAGCGCTCAGGAGGCTGAGACAGGAAGATCACAAGTATGAGGCCAGCCTGGGCTACATAGCAAGTTCGAGGAGATCCTGTCTCAGGAAAAAACAAACAAACAAACAAACAGGACAAAAAACTTAACCTAAGGTCTTGGAATGTAGGAGTAGCTCAGTGGTAAAATACAGTACTTGCCTAGTGCCCATGAGGCTCTGAGTTTGATCCCCAGAACGTTCACACACACACACACACACACACACGTGCGCGTGCACAGACACATTTTATCCTAAAGCAATGATTATATGGTAAGCATGATTTGCAATGCTGAGAAACTGAAAACACACGAAAATAGACTTGAAAAAAAAAAGTGCGGGCTGGGGATTTAGCTCAGTGGTTTTGCTGCCTGCTGCGCAAGAACAAGGACTCGAGTTTGATCCCCAGTACCAAAAAAAAAAAGTATGACTATCTTAGAAGACACTGTTACCTGCCACTCATGATCGTTTGCTCCCTGCTCTCTAAGCCTCCAAACAAAGCTGGGAGCTGTGATGAAAAGGCTTTTCCCAGAGCCAGTCCTAGGGAGGAGGAGGGGGCTCGTGTGGTCACATCACCATCTCCCTTTGTTCCAGTGGGTGAGGGACTTTTACAGTAGGAAGAGAGGAAGAACACAGTGAGACGTAGGCAACTCCAGGGCCTTTTCATCTCCATCCCTTTCCTCATGGAAGCCACAGTGGACCTGGTGCCAGCATCTGCATACATACTCTGTCCCTTCATCCACGCTAAGGAGGGGAGGAAAGGGGTGCAGTTTCTGCCCTAGGCCTGAGGAAGTTTGGGCAAGCTGCTGGTATCTAAGGAAAATAATTCTATTTTCTTTCTTTCTTTTTCTTTTTTTTTTTTTTTTTTTTGGTTTTTTGAGACAGGGTCTCACTCTGTAGCCCAAGCTGGCCTTGAACTCGTGGTTATCCTCCTGCCTCAGCTACCTGAGTGCTGGGATTAAGCATGTGCCACCTAGCAGGAGATTTAGCTCAGTGGCACCATACCTGCTTTGCAAGTGTAAGGTCCTGAGTTTGATCCCTGGTACCAAAAAAAAATCTAATTTTTAAAGTTCCATTTTCTTCTCAACATAAAGTCATAGAATAAATTAACATATATACAAATTTTAATCTATATTTTTTAAATTGTAAACTATATTAAATGTAATTATGGAAAGCCTCAGAAAGGTAGACAAGGAAAGGAAATGGACTCTCCTCTAGAGCTTCCAGAAAAGAACCCAGCCCTGCTCACATCCTGATTTTAGCTCAGTGTCATCCAAGCTTCCAGTCACAGAACAGTAAAATAATAAATCTGAGCTGGACACGGTGGTACACACTGGTAATCCCAGCACTCTGGGAAGCTGGGGCAGGAGCATCATGAGTTTAAGCCTAGTCTGAGCAACTCAGAAACTTAGCAAGACCCTGTCTCAAAATTTAACATTTTCTGAATGGAGCTGAGGATGTAGATCAGTGCAAAGACTTTGGGTTCAATCCTCAGCACCAAAAGAAAAATATTGTTCTGTGTTCAGCCACTAAGGTTTGTGATACTTTCTTAGAGGACGAACAGAAAATGAATACAGGTTTTGGTGCCACCAAATCAGATGCTAGGAAGTGGCAGGAAAAATTCTGAGGTGCATGATTTTTATAAGCCTAGATTGCCATGAACAGACCATTAGCAGAAATGGGAATATTAATGATCGCCTAGTGAAGGCTATGAAGAATCTGGGGAGTGTGGGAAAGAAAATACAAACCAGCTAAGAGAGTCCCTGAGTGGTGGTGAAGAGACTTGGCAGAAATACGGATGTTGAAGCAGCTGCTGATGAGGGCTCAGAAGGAAGTTGTGAATATGTTACTGGAAACTGTGCTCTGCAGTTACATAGAAAGCAGAACTTGGGCTGGGGATGTAGCTCAGTGGCACGATGCCTGCTTGGCAATCCCAAGATCCTGAGTTTGATTCCCAGTCCTGGAAAAAAGAAAGAAAGGAAAAAAAGAAAGCAGAACTTAACAAACCATTAACATGACTCTAGAGCTGAGGAGACTTCCAAGCCAAGTGTTGTAGGGTGTGGCCTGGCTTCTTGCTGCTTATAATAAAATGTGAGGGCACAGGATATATTGAGAAAATAACTGCTAAAATAGCTTCTTTTCAGGACCTGGTGAGTTGGGGAAATACCAGCATATCCAGTTTGCAAAAGATGTTAAAAAGTCAATGTTTGCCGGGGATTTAGCTCAGTGGTTCTGGCGCCTGCCTTACAAGCACAAGGTCCCAAGTTCAATCCCCGGTACCAAAAAAAAAGGGAAAAGAAAAAATATGAGAAAAGGAAAAAAATGGAAACAAAGTCTTTGCAAATAGGGAAGGGTGGAGGGGGTGAAGGGAGGGCGGGGGAAGGGGAAAAAATAAGAATCAAGATACTCATGTAATGGTACAAGATCCCAATGATGAATGCAACTGTATTTTATACCGAAAATGTACCAATAAACTTAATGGGGAAAAAAATGTGAATGTTTACTGTCAGGAAAGTTACATGTTAGAGAAAAAGCTAACGATACTGCTCATATCTCAGTAAGATCAAAAGATCAGAGTATTCTCTCACATAAAAGGCTTTTTGAAGAGATTGTGTGATTCTCTTATTCCCTCAGCTACCACAGTGGAAGCCAAAACTAGAAATGGGTTATCTAGGGAAACTCTTCAAGGGAATCTTTTGTCTAACGGAGTGAATCCCCAGGACATACACAAGAGACCCACAAAGTTGTTGAGAATTTAATACCAACAGAAACACTGGAGCTTGAACTAAAAGGCATAGAAAGAATATGAAATGAAGGAAGACTGTAGGATCCCCCAAATCCTGCAGGCAGAAAACAGGTTGACAAGGCTACATAGCTGCAATCACATGCTCCCTGTTAGGAAGGAAGAAAAATATCTCCCTCAGCGGACAGGCTGCAAACCCAATGAGTAGAGTTCACACCACAGGTTAGTCCCAGGTCTGGAAACCTAATGGAATTTGGCTTCATTTTGAATTGTTCAGGACTGACTGCTCTATTTCTTCTATTTCCTCTTTCTGTGTAGAGCTGCTGTCCTATGTCAGTCCTACCACTGTATTTTGGGAGTAGATAGTTTGTTTTCTAGTTTCCTGTGTCCATGGATGGAAAGGGATGTGGCCTCACAGTAGAATGTGTATGACAAGTCCCCTCCAGTACCTAATTTGGCTAATTTTGAAGCAGTTAATTTTGTATAAATCTGAGCTTGTCAATTCATAAAGTTGAAGAATGAGATCACAGACAAAAGGAGGGTGTTGGAAGAGTATTTATTGGAAATATGAAGAAGAGAAATAGCTGCTTTCACCAGCAGGGAATTCCAAATGGCAGTCCACATTGTTTTCTGTGTCCTCCTCTTATATGAATAGGCAGAGCAGGTTGGGGAGCTCATTTCAAAAGAAAAGTGTTCAAAGGAAACCAGTTATATTGCATTTCTAATGTTTCTGGAAGTCTAGACTGGAGGTAGGGAGGAACTTCAACTAACTTAGCATACTCTGCATACAAACCTTCTTCCTGCGAGGAAAGGTCCTTATCTCTCCACCCCTCTACACCCCCCCACACACACTGGGGATCAAACTTAGGACCTTGCACTTACAAGGCAGGGATGGGGCCACTGAGTTAAATCCCCACCAGCCCTAATATTTTATTTCGTTTTTCTTGTGTTTTCTTCTTTTACATAGTTAGTTCTTCTAACTAAGCTTAACTTGCTGTTTGAATTAGCTCTTAACTGGGTATATGCTATTTTCTTTTATCCAGCTCTATCTTAGGCTGTCCTAAGCGAAATAGCTAAACTATCACAATTTCAATTTTTGTGGTGATGAGATTTGGATGAATCCCTAACTTTGAACTTTGATACTTTAATGAGTTCAGACTTTTGGGAACCTTGGAATGAGAGAATATATTTTGCACATAGGACAGATATCTATGTTGGGGACGGTTAGCAAACCATGGCAAGCAAAACAATGGCCCTTCAAACATGTTCATGTCCTTAAACCCCAGAACTTGTGAATCTGCTACCTGACATGGCAAAAATGGGCTTTGCAGATGTGATCAAGATAAGGATCTTGGGAAGGGAAGATTATCTTGGATTAACTGCATGGGCTTAGTGTAAACACAAGGGTCTTTTAGGTATAAGAGGAAGATAGAGGAGAGAAGCAGAGGGAGGTTTTACTAATGAAGAATGATCAGAAAGAGATATAGTTTTGTTGGCTTTGAAGATGGAGGAAGGGGGTAATAAACCAGGAAAGCAGGAAGGTTCTAGAAGGTGGAAAATGCTAGGAAATTGACCCTTAGAGTCTCTAAAGAGAAACAAAGCAGGCAACAAAGGGTAAAAAACTGGAAGCAAGGAGTAAAATCAAGAGGCACATGCAATAACCTAAGCAAAAGAGGATACCAGGCTGAGTGAGCCAGTTGAAGTAGGGATGGAGAGAAGCAGGTGGAGTAGATAAACATACGTGCAGTACAGTCCCTGGGACATGGTGATAATACCTCTGGTGGAGGAGAGACAGAATAGTCAAGACTGACACCCATATTTCTGGTTTAAGCAACAGGGCAGAAGGTGGAACCACTGACTGTGTAGACCATATAGGAAGAGGAACAGGTTTGTGGGTAAGAAGATAATTTCATTTGGGACATGGCCAGTTTGTGGTGTCTGTGGATTATTCAAGAGGCAGTTGGATAAGTAGGTCTCAGGGCCTGGGGAAAGCAAATGAGTTACAGTGAAAGTCAACTGAATGGATGAAATGGCCCAGGAAGAGTATGGGGAGTAAAAAGGGAAGGACAAGACAGGACCTTGAAGAATGCTAAGTAAGGGTGTTCCGAGAGAAGAGACTTACAAAAGGGCCCAGGAAGGAACAGTGAGAGAGGCAGGAGGAAACCAAGAGAATATAGCTCATTGTGCCAGCACTGAAGCTTATCAGTGTTGGACCAGAACCAGGGAAGAATCAGATGGAGCAAGGGTGTTATGATTAGATCTAAAATGTCCCCCAAAAGTCTTGTATTCAGAGGTGGGGCCTGATCAGAAGGGGTGAGTTACTGGGGGTGTGACCTAGAAGGGTATATTCTTTTTGCCAGCTCCTCTTTTTTCTCTCTGCTTCCTGGCTGCCGTGAGGTGACCAGCTTTCTTCTGCCTAGCCCTTTCTGCTCTGGACCCGGCTAACCATGGACTGACCCCCCAAACCATGAGCCAAAACAAACCTCTCTTTAAGTTATGGGTGCCAGGTATTTTCTTCCACAACAGGGGACGAATAATATACAGGGTCAGGCCTAGCAGTTTGGAGGGGTCTGGAGGAGCTCTGCCCTATCTGGAGAATGAAGCATAGGTGGGAAGCAGATGTTTGGCATTTCCTGCCTAGGTACCTGAGCACCGCCTGAGTCCAGGTGAGCCAACCTGAGGCCGGAGATTAGAACATGGCCCACCATTGGGGCAAGTAGGTGTGACCCGTCAATCACGAAGATCCAGCCCCAAGCCCTGCATGTGGGACCGATCAGACAACGCTATCTTCTGACATCAAAATGGGGGATGCAAAAGACCGTGGCCCATAACTTTGTGGCCACTGTAAACTCTTTCAGTAGCCCCAGTCTACACTCTACAGAACGTACTCCTTTTCCCACCTTTAATAATGTAAATAATGTAAAACCTCACTACCTTTTGTGTGTTTCTTGTCCTATTCTTTGTTCAGGGCAAGAAACTGGAAAGGATCAGCACCCCAAGCCCTGGTAACAAACCTGCTTGGGACCGAGGCTCAGCCTAGAATGGACAGCTGTTTCCAAGAAGGGGCCCAGTTCCTCTCACATGCTGTGATACCTCCCCCGCTTCAGTTTTGGGGATTGAACCCAGGCCCTGAGCTGCATCCCCAGCCCTCCTGCCTCAGCCTGCCAGAGTGCTGGGATTACAGGCACGGGCCACTATGCTTCGGTTCACGTGCTCTGATTAAGAGATCCATCCCTTGCTTCCTGGGCCTTACCAGCTGCAACTTCTCTTCCTTAGCAACAAAAAGGGATCCACCGTCACCTACTCTATTTTCTGAACACGTGCCCTGTTCCCTGTCCTTGCTTACCACCTTCCTTCTGTCTGAAATAAATGTCCAAAGCTTTCCGGGCGCTGTGTTAAGCATTGTACGGACTCAAAAAGGTACTGGTATTCTCCTCATTCTGCAAGAAGGGTCACAGGCTGGAAGAGATTTGCCCAAGATCACACAATCAGTATGTGGTCGAATTGGTATCAAATTCTAGCTGAATCCAAAGCCTAGGTCTTAGAAGCTATTATACTAGAAGGCATGATCTCTCCATCATTGAGTTCTCAGTGCTTGCTTGATTGGCCTCTCTCCCCTTCCTTCTCCCTGGAGCTCCCGGAGAAAAGTTTTTTGTTTTGTTTTATTTTTACTCAATTTGTGATTGTCTGAATGATGTGCTGTGGACGATGACCATTAGGTGGCGCCAGAGCACCGCCCAGCCAGATTCACAGCGACCGGGGAGCGAGACCAGCTGGGAAGCCAGAGGTCATTGTCCTCCGGCTTCAGCCCTCCATCCTATCAAAACTGAGGAGAGAGATTGGAAGGTTAGCGTCTGGAGGTCTGAGGGGTGTGAAATAGATTTTCCCAGGCTTCAAGTCAAACAGAAGAGTAGAAATGCTTCTCTGAGAAAAGTTAGGACTAGAAAATAAAAACCTGCAGCAAGCTCTCCCACCGCAACCCATTCATTTTTTTGTGCAGAGCCCAAAACCACCACTCTGTGCTGTAGTCTTAGCGGAATGGAAGGACGTGCACACAAGCGGGACTGACCCCAAACCCCAAAGTCCCCAGTGGGCCCACAGGTGTGTGCTCTTAGGAAACACTGCGTTCCTCTGAGCCTCGGTTTTCTTGTATATAAAATGGGCATCATCGAGGGACCTGCTCCCGAGTGGTTATGAAGGATTAGCGGGGTTCAAGCTGGCCATTTAGCCCGCGCTGCCTCTAAGAGAGAGTGATCGAAGCACTCACAGCAGGGATTCGGTGCTCAGGTGTTCAGAGGCCCCCAGGGAGACGGCAGACTGTTACAAAAGGTGTGGAGTCTTATTTGTACAGTTTGCAGTAGTTACAAATTTACCAAACCAAGAATCTCAAGTGGGGCATAGGTCCGTAATGCTAACACCCTGGGAGGCTGAGCCCGGACGATGGGCAAGTTCCAGCCTAGTGGCTTGGCAAGACCCTGTCTCAAAATTTAAAAATAAGGGCTGGGGAGTTAGTTCAGTGGTTCTGGCGCCTGCCTCACAAGTGCAAGGTCCTGAGTTCGATCCCCGGTACCAAAAAAAAAAATTTTTTTTAATAAAATAAAAAGGGCTGGGGATGTAGCTCAGTGACAGAGTGCTTGCCTAGCATATGTGAGCTCCTGGGTTCAATCCCCAGTACTGCAAGGAAAGAAAATACAAAGGTCCTACCTGTGGTTCCATGAAAGTAAAACCTAACTAGGAAATAATCAGCCTTGAAAACTACAGGTAAAAATGCCAGCTCTAACCAGCCTATCCCTGCCTTAACTGCCATTGCTATTCTCTTACTCAATGGCTGTTCTGTAAGTCAATGAAAGCAAAGATAGGCTCCTTGGGGCTGGCATTTTTATCTCCAATTTTCAAGGCTGATTATTTTCCAGTTAGGTCTTATTTTGAGGGAAAGAGGTAGTACTGGAGTAGAAAAAGGTAACAGGTCCTTCAATTCATGAAATTATCCCTTAAGTGAATGCAAAATGAAAAGCAGTTAAACATTTGATAAGAAACAGCCCTTGAAGTTGCCACAAGGATTTCCGACAGCGGAGAACATGACTAACATGTCTCAAGAGCACCGGGCTGGGGCATGGTGTGTGGTAGAGAGCGTGCTTGACCTGTGTCAGTAAAACACTGTGGAATCTCAGGTGCAGGCCTCCTAGAACCTGTGAGCAGGAACCAATTAAGCTTTGATGCCACAGTAGCTACAGATTTTTTTTTTTTCAGTATGGAAATTGAGCCCAGGACCTTCACACTAAGCTACATCCCCCTCCCTTTTTAATTTTTTTAAATGTCAAAATAGGGTTTCACTAAGTCACTAAATTTCCCAGGCTAGGCTTCAACTCACAATCCTGTCTCAGCCTCCCAGGGTGCTGGTGTTATAGTCATGCATCACAGATATCAATCACCATGCCCAGCTTGGTTTTTTGTGTGTGTTTTTTTTTAGATAGGGTCTGACTATGTAGCCCAGGGTGGCCTCAAACTCACAATCCTCCTGCCTCAGCCTCCCTAGTGCTGGGACTATAGGCATATACCAGCATGCCTGGCTAGCTTCAGATTTTTTAAAAATGCAAAAATATTTTTATCAAAAGTTGGTGAAAATTGTTTTTATCTTTAAACTATATATATATATATATATATATATATGTATGTATATAGTTTATTTTTGAGACAGGGTCTTGCTATGCAGGTCAGGCTGGCCTTGAACTCACTAAGTACCCCAGGTTGGCCTTGAACTTGAGGTGATCCTCCTGCCTCCACCTCCCAAGTGCTGGGATTATAAAATGTATTTTTAAAAATGTGCATAACATACTAGCACAATATCTTTGATATAACAAGTACTCATTAAATATTATAAACACATAATAATTATGTATTAATAATATAAAATATAAATGACAGATATTATTGTTATATTTATTAGGGTTCTCAAGAGAAACAGAACTGATAGGATAAATAGATAATGTAAGAGATTAATTATGGGAGCTGGTTCACTCAATTATGGGGCCAAGACATCCCATAATATGCAGTTGCCTGGGGAACAATGGGGGTGTGTAAGTCTCTGAGTCCAAACGTCCAAAAACCAGGAGCTCCAATGTCCAAGGGCAGGAAGTGGATGTCCCAGCTCAAGATGGGAGAGAGAACTCTTTTCCTCTTTTTTGTCTACTCTGACTGCCAATGGACTCACTGGTGAGGATGGATCTTCTTCACTCAGTCCACAGATTTAAATGCTAAACTCTTTCAGAAACATCCTCAAAGACATGCTCAGAATAATGTCCCATAAGCTCTCCGAGCATCCCTTAGTTCATCAGCTGACACAGGAAATCAGCCATCACACTCACTAATAAGCAGTAATCCCTCTGCCCCTTTTCATGATTGTGCCATTTATTTATTTTCTCAATTATAGACCTGACACATAACAAATTCTCAAAAAATATTTTTGGGATGAAAAGAAGATTTTTGAGATAGGGTCTTGCTATGTCATCCAGGCTAGCCTCGAACTCACAGTCCTCCCTCAGCCTCATGAGTGCTGGGATGATAGGTGTGCGCCACTTTGCTCCACTTAGATGAAAAATTAAACATAGATCAGTCATGATCTCTAGACTAATCCAGTTTATTGAGCCTGGAGAGGCTTTCTGGGTGTTCTGTCTGTTTCTTTTTTGGTGTTGCTGGGTTTGAGCTGTAGGTTCTGCACATGCTAAAGCACATAGCTGCCACTGAGCTGCGACCCCAGCCATTGGGAGACTTCTGGAGTAGACCCTTGAAGGACCCACAGGAGTTAGCCAAGGAGAGCCACACTGCTGCAGGAAGTAAAACAGTGCCCGGGGCAGACAGCATGCTCAGTACATATTTTGGAAATAAGGAAGGGGAAGAGGAAGAAAGGAAAGAAGGAAAAGGGGAAGAAAGAGAAAAGCAAAGAGAATGACAGAAAAGCTCAAGGAGGGCTGAGGACCCGTGAGATGGATTGAGGTACAAAGAGGATATCCAGCAAACTCTTTCTCCTTTTTTTTTGCTATCGTGGGCACCAAACTCAATGTCTTCACACTGAGCTGCACCCCAGCTTTATTTTTATTTTTATTTTTATTTTGGAGACAGGGGCTGGCTAAGTTACTATATTGCCCAGCCTGGGCTTGATCTTGCAAACCACCTGCCTCAGCCTCCCAGAGTGCTGGAATTACAGGATGCGGCACTACATCCAGCTGAATACAGTTTTTTAGAGAGTTGATATCAATACATTTTGTCACCATAGTCCTCCCAGCTTTCCCAAAGTTCAGTACACTTCTGTCTTTCTTTTCTTCCTCAGTGCCGAGGATCCAACAACCCTGGATATCTGTGCATGCTAGGCATGCATTCTACCACTAAGTCACACCCTCAGTCCTTTTTGTTTTATTTTATGACTGGGTCTGGCTAAGTGGTCCAGACTGGTCTTGAACCTGCCATCTTCTTTCCTCAGTCTGAGTGGCTAGGATTAAGGCAGGCACCATCACACCTGGCTTCCATGCTTCTGACTTAGCCCTCAAGCCCTGATATGAGCTCTGCCAAGGCAAAGACTGCACCTGTTTTGTCCTCTATGATACATACCTAGTATAATAAGAAGGCATGAGCTGGGGATTTAGCTCAGTGGTTTTGCTGCCTGCTGCGAAAGTGCAAGGACCCGAGTTCAATCCCCGGTACCAAAAAAAAAGAAGGCATTCATTAGGCCAGGGATTTAGCTTAGTGGTTCTGCCACCTGCCTTGAAAGCGCAAGGTCCTGAGTTCGATCACTGGTACCAAAAAAATAAAAAAAGGTACTCAATAAATGTTAAATTCTTAAATTAGGTTGAATTCTACTTCTGGTAATGGTGGAGTTAGATTGTTTCAAACACTCCCTAGATAACAACAATAAAGTTCATTCATAATATTTAATGACCAAAAAATGAACTGAATTAAAGGAACAGGAAAGTGACCAAAAGTAGATAAAAACTGGAAGGGAAATCGGTTTTTAAAGTAAAGGACCCATACTGGGTGTAATATACATTTACATAGTCCACACTCACCTCACCTGGGACAGCAGTTCTCAGAGCGACCTTGGAGAGCAGTGTTACTTGGAGGGGGTACACTGGATATTTGACATGGCTTCCAAAGGATCTTCAGGCAAAAAAGATGATCTTAAAGCACAAGAAAGACAACGTGGAAGATGGAAAACAAGACCTCCACACCGATTTACAGAGGATGAATTACAGATTCTGAAACAAGCATTTGAACAGAATCCTTACCCTACTTTCACAACCAAGCAAGAACTTGCCAAGCGACTTCACTACCATTTGTATGTCATTCAGAATTGGTTCCAAAATAGAAGATACAGACTACCACCTAGAGAGAAAAAGAGAATCTTTGCCATTTGGAAATTAAATGGGTTTTGTGTCAAAAGGTTTCAGCCCCTGGGGTCCCCAAATAGCCAGGTACAATCCGACAACTCTTCCATGAATCAGATATCCTTGCATGACCAGGAGACACTACTACATAGAGCTGGCTACTCTTCCCTGGAAACACAAATGATTCCCAGTGGTCATGCTGGCTCAGGTGACTCTTTGGTCACAGGCATTAACAGGGAGCCAAGATGTCCCCTGGAGTATAAAGGTGCCCCAGCAAGTGGACCTTCTTCCACCTACACACCATATTCATTTACTTATCCTAATACAGGTATGCAATATTTTGAAAGTGCTGGGTCTGAGGCAGGACAAAGCCACCATGCTCTGCCTTTTCTTTCCTATTATGCTTTTACTGGGCAGGGTATAGGCCAGCAGCAAGAAGAGCACAAGGCCCCTTATCAATATTCACTATTTCAAGGACAGCAGCCAAACCACTGGGGATACCATCTGCACCAGCTGTCACAGCCTCAGTATTACCAAGAGAATTACTAGTTGACATTCCAGGGCCAATTTTTGCCATACCAGAATCCAAGTGATTTAGAGCAACAGGAGCCCAATCTTCCATCAGAGCAGCAAAGTAATGAAGGTGCCCTGAGCTCTCTGCTGCAGCAGGCACTTGTGCAAAGAACAAACAGATCTCCACAACCTCTTGGGCAAGGGAAGCAGCAAGTTCATGCAGAGCATTCCAGGTTTGAAATCCAGCACCTTCAGAATGGGGTTTTTCCAGATGTCCACTGCTGAACCCATAATCGTGGCTCCAGGAAATGGAAGCCCCGAGAAACAGCTGTAGATCAGATCACCCTGTCTACACATAGGGAAGGGAAGAGAAACATCTTCTCCTTTGGAGACACTGTCATTGTCTTTACATGAACCCTTCCAGGCTGACTACTGCAAAGAGCTTGTAAATGTGTATGAAACAGCACTATGTTTTGAGTGACTGAATTGCATATGTATGCCATTACCACATTTGTCAAAAATGACACTTATTTCTAACAGTTGCATTTATTTTATTTATTGCACTGGTGAGAACTACAGTAGAATAAAGAATCAGAACAGTGAGAGGCCTCAGGAGTGTCTGCATTTCCTCATTTCAAGTTCCATTTAACTTGTGTATTATCAATTTCACCAAAGAACCCCTTTGGTTTCTCTTTCAGGTTTTTAGTGCCCTCCATTTGTATAATATTGGGTTTTTAAATGCCTTCTATCTTGTATTGCGAGAATTGTGATTCTTCTTTAAAGTTTCTGTAGTCATTTAAATAGATTTTTCTTACAATAAATACATATTTTTTGGAACTGGATATTGCATACTAGGGAATTCTACCTCTGATATATCAACAGACCCTTTTTTAAGTGAATAACTTGTACCTGAATAATTTTCCCAGGCTGCCTTTGAACTTATCCTTTTCTCTCACTCAGTTGCCCATGTAGCTGGACCTACAGCCATGAAGCTCCATGCCAGCCTAAAGAACATTCTGTTCTAGGGCCAGGGATTTAGCCCAGTGGTTCTGTCGCCTGCCTCACAAGCGCAAGGACCTGAGTTTGATCCCCGATACCAAAAAAACAAACAAACAAACAAAAAGAACATTCTGTTCTGCCATAACTCAATTAATACAAGCATATGTACTTCTGTATTGCTGGATTACTTTTCCTAATATTTTAATTCAAAACATTCCATGTTATGTTCGTAAATAAGTTATACTCAATTTTTTTTCCACTAGGATTATCTTTGGGGTTTGCTGGCTAAGTTAATACGAATTTCACACGTTTTTCACTATTTTCTTAAATTCTTTTACAAAATGTTATTTCTTCATTACATTTTCAAAAAAATATATACATGTAGATAGATGTTCTGCCAAAGAAAATTCCTCAGTCTTCATAGCACACACAGAAAGGGTAAAGCTCAAAAAGAAATTGAGACCCTTACTGGTCTGATGAAACAGAGAACAGAGTTCAGGCTACTGCAGTGGTTGAAACTGAGGGAGAAGCCCCTGACAGGAGCCGCACAGAGGAATAAGCTGGAGTCTGCATTTAACTCCCCTCAGATCCTTGGCCACAGCCTGTGACAAGGGCTGCAAGTAACCCGGGGAGAAGCCAAGCACTGGGAGGGCGAAAGTTGTGAGCACAGATGTTAGTTGCTGCTCCTTCAGGGAGGAGTTTGGAGTTTAAATTCTGCCAAGTTGTGAGGGTTTGATAAAGGATATCCCATAAGAGCTGGATGTGGTGGCACATGCCTGTGATCCTAGCACTCAGGAGGTCAAGGCAGGAGGATCGCCATGAGTTCGAGGCCAGCCTGGGCTACATAGTGAGTTCAAGGCCAGCCTGAACTACACAGTGAGACCCTGTCTAAATAAATAAAGAAATAGTTTCTTAGGAAAATAAATTACCTTTGTTCTTTTCTCTTGAAAAAGCCAATGGACTAGTTAAAGCAAAATTATTAATAATGTGTTGTACAATTCAAAACATGTGCAGAAATAAAATATATGACAAATCAGTGCCGTGAAGCGAGGTGTGAGAATGGAATAATATTACTGTAAAGTTCTTACAGTGTACATGAGGTGGCACAATATTACTGCTAGATGGACTATGGAAGTAAGTATTCCTATTGTAACTGTAGATGAACCACTAAAAAAGATTACAAAGAGATATAGTTAAAATACTAATAGAGGAGACTAAATAAAAGACTAAATATTCTCAATTCTATCAAAAGAAGACAGGAAATAAGGAAAGCCTTTACCCCATCCCCTCACCCCCCGTACCAGGGATCAAACTCAGGACCTTGTGCTTGCCAGGCAGGCGCAGTCCTGCTAAGCTACATTCCTGGCCCTACATGTTATTTTAAAAGAAAAAAAATTTTTAATTTAAGATCACAGGAAACAAATACATGAAAGAAAATTTTGAGTGGGAATCAATAAGATAGAAAACAAACAGTGGAAAAGGAAAAAAAAATAGTTCTTTGAAATACCTAATAAATTTTATAACTGGTAGGGTAGATTAAGCAAGAGAAAATATGAAATATGGTTGTGGAGTATGATAAAGGGAACATCACTACAGATCCTACAGACAATGAAAGAGTGATAAGGAAATGTCATGCTAATAAATTGTACAGGTTATATTTAATGGATAAATTATTTGAAAAACACAACAAACCCAAGGAGAAAAAATCTGAAGCTGGGCATGGTGGCCAACACCTGTAATTCATCTACTTGTGAGGCTGAGGCAGGAACATTGCAAGTTTGAGATTAGCCTGGGCAACTTAGTAAAACCTTGCCTCAAAATACAAATTTTAAAAGGGCTGGGGATGTAGCTCAGCATTGCTTGGGTTTAATCCCCAGCAATTAGGCAGGAGGGGGAACAAGGGGACAAAGAAGAGGGGAGACATCTAAATCTGAAGAGTTCTATATTATTAGATTAATTGCATTCAAAATTATTTTAAAATTTCCAAGTAAAGGGCTGGGGATTTAGCTCAGTGGTTTCACTGCCTGCTTTGCAAGCGCAAGGACCCGAGTTCCATCTCCAGTACCAAAAATAAAAAATAAAAAAAATTCCAAGTAAATAAATCTCCAAATCCCAGATGACTCCACTGGTGACTTTTATTCAATATTTAAGGAAAAAATACAAACTTTTCAAAAATTCTTTCAAATGCCAGAATAAAAGAGAACACTTCCCAAGTTATTTTATGAGACTACTTTTACCCTGTTATCAATATCTGACAAGGATATATGAACAACAAGCCAGGCGTGGTGGTGCATGCCTGTAATCCCAGCACTCAGGAGGCTGATGCAGGAGGATCACCATGAGTCAGAGGTCAGCTCAGGATACACAGTGAGTTCCAGGCCAGACTGAACTACATAGCAAGACCCTGTCTCAAACAGCAACAACAAGAACAACAAAGAATATACCGACAACAAAATTACCAATTAGTCCTCATGAATGCAGATGCAAAAATCTTAACTAATCAGATACAGAAAAATACCAAACATGATTACACTAAATTATTTGAGTCATAGAAGAAAAACAAGATGTAGTTTTTGGACTAGGGTACAGGCTGGCAAGCACAACCAGAGTGGGATGGGGGGATAAAGCAAGAAGTTCTCCCAGAAGTCTGGCCTACATCTCTCCTGTAATTGACAACTCTAAGCCAAGTGATTTATAAAGGAGAGATCAGTAGGCAAGATCTCAGGAAGGAATTGGTCAGTGTGTGGCCATCGTCATGGTCAGAGCTATCCCTTGTGGGACACAGCATATTCGAGCCCATCCTCATCTTTCAATACCCAGCTCTGGTGTTTCATCCTCGCAGGGCTCTTCCTTAACGTCTACATAAACCAAAGGATCAATATTGCAGGAGCTACAGGAGCTGAGCTGTCTCACCCTTTCTCAGTTGGGATTCCGAGCGCCACCTACACACTGAGAGTTGCAAATGGGATCAAATCAAATTGAAAAGCTTCTGCATAGCAAAAGAAATGACAGAGTGAAGAGACAGCCTACAGAATAGGAAAAAAAATTGCCAGCTATTCCTCAGACAGTGGACTGATATTTAGAATACATAACTAATATTTAGAATATATAAAGAACTAAAAATATTAGACTCCCTCCAAAAATAAAAGACCCAATCAAAATGGACATCTGAAATGAATAGACACTTCTTGGAAGAAGTGCAAATGGTCAATAAATACATTTTTAAAATGTTGAACATCTCTGGTCACTAGAGAAATGCAAACAAAACAACACTGAGATTCCAGCTTATTCCAGAAAGAATGGCCATCGTCAAGAACTCAAATGATAGGGCTGGGGATTTAGCTCAATAGCACCTTGCCTGCCTCACAAGCACAAGGTCCTGAGTTCGATGTCTGGTACCACACACAAAAAAACAAGAAATCAAATGGTAAATTGGGTGTGGTGGTACACACCCATAATCCCAGCACTCTTGAGGCTGAGGCAGGAGAATCACCATGAGTTTGAGGACAGCCTACGTAGTGAATTCAAAACCAGTCTGAACTACACCTTGAAACTTTGTCTCAAAAAACAAAACAAAACAAAAAATCAAATAATAACAAATGCTGTGCGACTACAGGAGAAAAGGAACCCTTCTACATTGTTAGTGGAATGTAAACTAGTACAGTCACAATGGAGATTCCTCAAAAAACTAAAACAGTATGGAGATTATTCAAAAAACCTAAAGCTAGAAATTTCATTTGATCCACCTATTTCCCTTCTAAGTATCTTTCTGAAAGAGTTAAAGACATCATACAGTGATACATGCATATCCATATTTATAGAAGCACAGCTCATAATAACTAAATCTTAGAAGTGGCCCATATCTCCATCAGCAGATGAATGGATAAAAAAATGTAGTATTTATACACAATGGACTACTCCTCTGCCATAAAGGATGCACTTGAGTCATTTGTAGGAAAATGGATGCACCTTGAGACTATAATGTTAAGTGAAATAAATTAGACACACAAGTGCAAATACTGCATGATTTCTCTTACATGAGGAACCCAAAGTATAAATAAATTCAAGAGCAAAATAAAAGATAGATAATAGCAAATAGGGGGATAGATCTTCTGCAAAAGGGATGAAGACCAAGAGATGGTGGGTGGGGGAGGGAAAGGAGGAGAGTGATCAAAAAAGATTTAAGATGTGTTACATACGTGCACCAGCTCCCCACAATGAGTGTAATCATTGTGTACTGCAAACATGTAGGTACTGGGTCAGTGGTCCTGCTGCCTGCCTCGCAAGCACAAGGTCCCGAGTTCAATCCCCAGTACCAAAACAAAACAAAACAAAAAAAACATGCAGGTACTAATAAAAAAATTTTTTAAAAATGGAAGTTGAGTAGGAAGGAAGAGAAACAGTTAGATATTTTCTTAGGGAGATGTTTTCTGGGGAGGGGCCAGTGGAGAGAAAGGAGTGTCACTATAAAGGGGGAGGATGAGGGAGCACGAGGGAGCTCTGGGGTGATGGGACAGCCCTCTCCCTTGACTGTGGTGGTTACACTCATCTACGCAGTGATAAAATCGCGTAGGACCATACGTGCATATACACATGTATGCACATATGTAGAATTGGTGTGATCTGAATAAAGTATGAGGAAGTTACTGTCAATGTCCTCCTTTTGTTACGCTCTACAGTTGGTAAGATGTTACCATTGAAAAAAATTGGATAAAGGCTTTGTACGCTCTTTCTGTACTGTTTTTGAAACTTCCTATGAACACATAAATATTTCAAAATAAGAAGTTTAAATTTTTTAATGCTTTACAACTTATCATTACCTACTGTGTGCTAGTGCTATGTTAAACACCTTACAAGCACCCACTCATTCAATTTTTATAAAACCTTTTTAAGACTAAGACTCTCATTATCCTCATTTTACAGTTGAGCAAACTGTAATTTGAATCTGACAAGGTCAGACTCCAAAGGGCTTTAGCAGTATGGCTTAATGAATGCAAGGGAAGGGAAGAGACCTTGGACAAAGGCTGCTAGACAGGTAGGTTTTAGACATTACTCTGAATAAGGTGGTAGTTGTTCTCATGGAGATGGGGTAGATCACTTGGAAAAGGTTAGGACGAAGATACCAGTGGCAAAGCAAAAAGGTGGTATCGTCATGCCTCGAATAATGATGTTTGGTGGGTAATGGTCACATAAGATTATGCAGACTTGTGACATCATAGCTGTCGAGTTTGTGTAACTGCACTCTGATTTGTGATCTGATTACACAACAATCAAATTCACATTAACGACACTTTTCTTAAAATGTAGCCCCTGCTTAAGAGAGAGGTTGGAGAAGAGGGACTGGACAGCGGAAGCTTGGCCGGGAAGACCTGAAGGGCACAATGGCCGTGGGCAGATCGCGTTGCCAACAGCCTCTGCCTGGAAGACCTAAGCGGGTTGGGCCTCACTGGTGACCTCCAGGAGCACAGCCTGCTAGGTGGGCAGAAGCAGGGAGGTGGGAAGGGGTTTGAGGTTTAGAGGCGGGATGGAGTATTTACCAGATGGCTGGTCCAGAAGGGCTTCGGTTTGGTCTAGCAAGGAGAAGGCCCATCTGTCCCTGGAGAGAAAGGAGTCGATGGGGGCAGGAGCAAGGAGGGGAGGGCCGGGAAGCGCCTGTGTTGCCCTCGAACCCCGGGCCCAGGCCAGGCCCGGGCTCGTGGGGACACAGGGAAAGTGATGGGACTGAGGATCGGAGGAAGGTGCTAGGCGAAGAAGTTAAGCGGAGCAAGGCTTCAGGCGGCCCCCTGCCTCCTCCCAGAGAAACCAGATCCTAGTCTCAGGGCCCCACGCGGGACGCCCCTCGGATTTCCGGGCGCCGGGGTCCCGCAGGCCGGAGGCGAGGACCCGAGGGCCGAGGGTGGGCGCGGGGCGGAGCTGGGCAGAGGACTCGGCCTCCTCCCGGGCGGGCGGGCGCTCTCAGGTGACAGCCCCAAAGCCCCCGCCCCGCCCCGTCGCATATTCGGGAGGCCCGGCCCCCCGAGTCCCAGAGCAGCCTTGCCGTCGGTGCGAGCCTGGACCAGGCCCCGCCGCTCCAGACCCCGCCGCGGGCCATGGCCGCAGCCGCAGCCCCCAGAGGCCTCCTCATTCTGCTCCAGGTGCTCGGGCTCGCGCTGGCGCAGATCGTAAGTCCTGGCACCACTCGGGGGCCACGGGGCGGGTCCCTCTGCCGACGCCCGCTCGCCCGAGGGGCCGCCGAGCACAGTCCCGGGCGCGGGACCCTCGGTGACGCCCGCACTGTGCACAGTGCCTCACCGGGAAAGGAGGTGGTTGTGCTGGGAGCCAGGCGCCCGCTCCAGCGATGCTCGGCCTTGCCCAGATAGGCAGCGCGGGGCCCGAGCTGGCGCCCGGTCCTGGCAGCCGGGAGAGCCCAGGTGGCGGGGAGACAATAGTGCCATTCACGCGGCTGCCGAGCCCCCGCCTGGCCGCCCCCCGGGGCCGCCGGCTCCAGCCAGACGCCGCTGTCCACCCGCGGCGGCCTCCGGGCGGGCTGGAGTGACCCGACCGCGCAGAATGCAGGCTGCAGCTTCCCGCCCTGGGGCGGCGGGGACCTGGTTCCCACCGGACCCCTGCTTGGGGCGCAGCTGGCCCCAACAGCGCCACCCTGCGGAGGACGAGGCGGCGGTGCTGGGGGTTCGGAGGGGGATACTCGCTCCCGCTCCCTGCGCCTCCTTTCTCTGCGCCTCCCCTACTTTCCCGTCGGGTTTTACCTACGCCAGGGGAAGGAGGAGATGTCTGCTCACCTTTGATACCTATAGCTCGTCTAAAAATGATAATACGAGCTGCATTCATTGAGGACCAAAGTGGCCTGGGCGCCACCTCGCGCGCCGTCTGTGATTTCCGCAGCCGTTGCCATCTCCAACTAGCCTCCCCACCAAACCGCAACGTGGTACACAGAAAAGAGTCGGCCGATCTAGTGAGCATGGATCTGTAATATTTCTGGGCCTGTTTCTTCACCCTCAAAACTGGTCCCCAGGGGCATCGGCCTTGGATTTCTGAGTATTTGATAAGATAACAATCGCTGTGGCCCACAGTACCCGGTGCAGCATGGCTTCTCAGTGCGCGGGAGTTCTCTGCCTCCAGGACCCCGCTCCCACGGCCACCTGCAACCCCTGACACGCCCAGCTAGCTCCCCACAGTCTGAGCTTTTCTCTCGTGTGTTTTCAGAAAGGTCTGCCTGGAGAGCGGGGTCCTCCGGGCCCCCCGGGGCCACCGGGAATGCCTGGATCGGATGGCATCGACGTGAGTTTCTAAACTTGGGACTGGATAGGGAGGAAGGGAGGGAAGCGGCGGACAAAGAGAAACTTTGTGAGCTCTGGGGTTGGGCGCCTCGAGATGTAGTGCTTTATGTCTCCAGTAGGCGGCGCCAGCCAGCACTACAAGGAGCCTGTTTGTTCAGCAAAAACCTCAAACCAGCCCTGAAATGCAGAGCCTGTTACAGTCACCCCGGGACAAGGGACTGCTGTTCGGTCTACCAGCCACTGCTCACAGACAGTCCTTATCTCCCTTCCCTCCTTTCCTCTCCTTCTAGGGTAGGAGACACCCAAACTTCTTCAGGATAGCTGGGGGCCTTGGCCAGACTGCTGCCCAGCTCCTGTCTCTTCCCTTCCCTTTCTCCAGATTTAGAATCAGCTGGGCTTGTTCCCTGCTCTCTCTGCCATGGTGAGGGTTAAATACCTCACTCTGGAGGCTCCCCCAGGAGGTCAGCACCATGTTTACCGTCTGGACAGACTTCTATTCAGTCTGGTGCCTCCCCTCAAACACAGGATGCTGGACTCCAGCCAGGCACTGGCTGTTGCAGGCTGAAACGGCTGCGGGCCTCTCTGGAGCTGAGTCTGACTCCACTAGCCCAGCTTGTCTTCCACCGAGGGGCCTTTGTCACTCAGGAACAAGGTCCTTCCCTCTTCGGGAACATTTTGAATTTTGTCCCCTAATTGGCTCCTTGGTCCCTGCCCCTGCTCCAGCCTCTGCTTTTCCTCCCCACAGTTTAGAGCAGAGCTGCCACCCACCCCTCAAATTTTTCTAAAAGCCCCAGCCTTCTGCTCGCTGTGATGCAAGGGGCAATCCTCTTCCAGCTAATTCCAAAGCCCACGGCTCCATTTTGTGGACCTCATAACAGTCACTTTACCAACATTAGCATGTTTAAAACCCACTTGCATGGAGATATCCTCCTCCCCAGCAGGCTGGGGTTGGTTTTCAGACCTTTACAATTTTTTGTGTTTGAGAAAGGAGGCTGTTTTCCTAAAAATTACAAGGCCAAGGGGATCCAAGACTGGCCCCCCAGGCCCTTGGATGCCTACTTGGGGAAGCATGAACCATACATACAGTACTGTCTTACACTTGTATCTTGCAGGGTGACAAGGGGCCCCCTGGGAAAGCTGGCCCTGCGGTGAGTGCTTTTTCCCTGTGATCTTTCACCTTTCAGGTCCTTGCTGTTATCTGGCTAATATTTGCTCCACTTCTGTTTTTAAGGGGCCCAAGGGAGAGTCTGGCAGGCTGGGGCCAGATGGGCCAGATGGGAAGCCAGGGATTGATGTGAGTGCCTTCGTATCGTGTAGAACAGGGGAGGGCTCCAACTCCTGACTGTGAAGCCTGGTTTGGCTTCCTTCCTTACCTGTTCAGGGTGGAGACCACCCAACTGTGAGCCTCTGTAGTTTTACATGACTTGTGGCCTTACTGGAACCTCACACCCTCCTCTGGGGCACTGAATCACAGGAACTGGGGTCCAGAGGCTTCCACTCTCTGTGAGGTGCACGGTTGTCCTGTTTGTCAGCAGCCCTCAGAGCTGAGTGTCACATTTCTGGCTTATAGGAATCAGACTGACTAACCTGGGTGGGGCTGTCCTTGTGTGTTCTCTTTTCTTTTCCCCAACCCCTCTGTGGCCCCAGGAACAGCTCAGTAGAAGAGCATTGTTTAGTTGATACCACGGAACTCGAAGAAGCCCCCAAGCCTCCAGCCCCAGGGGCATGGGGACAGTCATCTGCTGGGGGATACACTTGTGTAGTCACTACAAGATGAGAGGAAGATGAGGCCCTCATGAGTTGCATCTGTCCCCCTGGCTCAATAGATGTGACCAGGGCTGGGAACAGGGCCTCCCTGCAGATTGCAAAGCCTTCTGCTAGCACAGGGCTCTCACATCCACCCAGAGGGTTAAGCATGACCAACTCATTTTGCAGATGAGAAAACTAAGACCTCCCCCCTCAAAATGGCCAAGGGCAAACATCAAGTCCGTGGCCAATCCAGACCCACATCTAGGTCTTCTAGACTCCTGAACTGGGAGCTCTGAGGCTTGGGTTGATTAGTCCTTCAAAAGAGAAGAATTTTCCTGCCTTCAGGGCCATGCTGGGAACTAGGGAAAGGGAAAAGGAGGCATTAAGGTCCCTAGGCTTTCATGGGGTGCGATGAAAAGAAGCCTGGGCCCAGCCAGGGGAGGCCTCTGGACCTTCCCCACCCTGTGGGTCAGGGAACAGGTTGCCCCTCGTGATCCTACCTTCTCTTTCTGCCCAGGGTTTAACTGGAGCCAAGGGAGAGCCTGGTCCCATGGGAACACCTGGAGTCAAGGCAAGTGGCCTGCTGGGGACTCTGTGGGCAATCTAGGGCCTAGTCTCTGGAAGGGGCTGCAGTGGAGACCAGGACCCCCACAGTCTCTGAGCCTCTCCCATCGTTCCTACAGGGCCAGCCTGGGCTCCCAGGTCCCCCTGGCCTGCCGGTGAGTACCACCTGTGAGGGCTTTGAGGGATCTTCCACAGGTAAGGAGGACAGGTGGAGGGAGCCATGAACCCAATTTCCTTTCCTTCTATTGCAGGGCCCTGGTTTTGCTGGACCTCCTGTAAGTCCTCAGTGGTAGGGCAGGGTCCCAGAACTGTAAGGAAAAGAGGGGACAACAGAAGGACTTGGGAGGTGGGACAGCCATCTTGGGGAGGCGCCAGCATGCTGTGACAGTACCAGGGATGGGTGGGCTTTCTGAGACTTGGGGCCAACCCACTCTGGCCCTATTCACTGACCCCGGAATTCTCTGGCCCCGAGAGCCCAAATCTGTCGGTCTCTCTGGGTCTGGCCAAAAAGTCAGAGTGGAGAAGGGCTTTGGTTGCCTGTCCCTACCTTCTTGTCCTGGGTAGGCTGAATCCCCTGGGGCATCCTGGACATCTGAATCTCTGCTCCCCAGGGGCCACCCGGACCTGTTGGCCTCCCCGGTGAGATCGGAATCCCAGGCCCCAAGGTGAGCCCCAGGCTTGCTCTGTTCACTCTGCCTCCTGCCCTCTGCCTGCAGGATGGGGAGCTGGAGTGGGCTCTTCAGGAGTTTCCAGGCCTGCTTCTGGCCAGAGGGGAGCTCCCCAGGTCTGATGCAGAAGTCTGTCCTGCTGAGCCCACCCTCCTCTTTCAGGGAGGCTAAGGGCTGGCACCATCTCCTGCCAGTCTCCCTGATCTCCCCACACTGGTGACTCACAGCAAGTGCCCTGCGGGGAAGTGGGGGGAGTGCAGTGGCAGGAGGGGGCAAAGATCACCAGGGCTGGGCTGGATGGTGCAATGATTGGGCTCTTCTTGCTTCCAGGGGGATCCAGGACCACAGGGACCATCAGGGCCCCCAGGGCCTCCTGGGAAAGCAGTGAGTGTCCTCAGATGTCCCACGTGGCCATGTGCTCCTGTGGAAGGGGCTTGGGGTGGGGGAAGGGTCAGGTCAGACTGCATCTTCATATGTCTCTTCTAGGGGCGCCCAGGAACCATCCAGGGCCTGGAAGGGAGTGCTGATTTCCTGGTGAGAAGGGGGGTCTGGGGCAGGGACGATGGGAGGCATCATGGGGATAGGGTCAGTGGGTGGGGCAGGGGCAGCAATGGGGACCTCAACCAGAGGTTGGCAAGATGGAGACGCGCTGCCTAGCTGGCCTGGCCAGGCAAGTGACCCCAGGGCCATGAGATTGTCTTTCCAGTGTCCGACCAACTGTCCAGCGGGTGTCAAAGGCCCCCCAGGGCTGCAGGGAGTTAAGGTGAGGCCTCCTGGTCTGTGTCTTGGGAGGGTGGGGCAGGTGACCAGGAGGGGACCTCATAGTGAGCTCTGGCCTTCCCTGCAGGGGCATCCAGGCAAACGTGGGGTTCTGGGGGATCCTGGCCGTCAGGGGAAGCCGGTGAGTGTGAAGGCTGAGGGCTGTGGGCTGGGGCTATGTGGGAGGAGCCTGACTCCTAGTTCATCTCTTCTCGAGTCCCTCTAGGACAGAGCTTTGAGCTGGGAGGCAAGAGGCCTATGTTCTAGGCCATTGTATCTGTGGGCAAGTCCCTTTTCCTCACTCAGCCTCAATTTCCCCACCTGTAGCACGGGACTGTATGGTATCTAAGGGCCTTTCCCGGCTGGTCTTGCTGGGGGTGCTGGCTGGTATCTTTCCCTGTGTGTTTATTTTACCATCTCCTGCCTGTCTGATAGCTCATCCCTGCTCTTAGGGTCCCAAAGGAGATGTGGGTGCCTCTGGAGAGCAAGGCATCCCTGGACCACCGGTAAGGAACCCTTTCCCTGAGCCCAGCCCGTCTCATGCTGGAAGCCCTTACTGGGGTCATTCCCCTTCTCAGGCCTCTAGCTTATGAAAGAGGCCTGTGTCCACCTGGGAATGTTTCCGGGTGGGAGAGGAGGGATTAAGGGGCAGGAATCAAAGCTGCCACCAAAGCCTGGCTGAGGTCCAGGCCGTGCCACTTTGCATGACCCTTGTGAGTACCCTCCATTTCTGAGCTTCAACATTCCATCTATGAGCTAGAGACTAGGCTGCCTACTTCAAAGGGGCATTGTGAAAAGGGGTGGGGTCAGAGAAGGTATCAGGAAGTGCGCCTTGGAATTGCTCTGTCATTTTTTTTGTCTTGACAGGGTCCCCAGGGCATCAGGGGCTACCCAGGAATGGCAGGACCCAAGGGAGAGATGGTAAGTGAATCTAAGGGTGTCCTGCAAGAACTGCAATGACCAGCCCCCTGGTCTGTGGGGTCCAGCCAGCACTGACCTACAAATGTTTCCTCTGCCCAGGGTCCTCAAGGGTATAAAGGCATGGTGGGCTCCATTGGTGCTGCTGGGTCACCGGTAAGCTTGCTCCTGTCCCCCGGCTCTAGGCTGGAGCTCCTCCGGCTGCAAAGCAGGTACTGTTCTCCTGAGCCCATGTAATGTGGATTCCTGTCTGTCCTTGCCAGGGTGAGGAAGGTCTGAGGGGACCACCAGGCCAAGCTGGGGAGAAGGGCGACATGGTGAGTGCTCGGGCACCTGTCACCTGATCAGGGCCTGGACGCAACACCAGGCAGGACTCAGCCCCACCTAAGGCTGGCACGTGTGTGCATACTCGTGTGTGTGTGTGTGTGTGTGTGTGTGTGTGTGTATGTATGTATGTACGCGCGCACGCATCTGTGCCCATGGGTGACAGCTGGGGGAGATCAGATCATCTGGCGAGAGCCCAGGTGACTCTAATCCAGACTTTGGGATCCAGCCCTGTGGTCACTGGGGCCAGGACAATGACATTCCAGCAAATCAACCAGGGGGCTAAGGGGATCTGGTCTGGCTCCCAGTTCTCCTAATTCTTTATTTTTAATTAACAGATAATTTTAGGTTTACAATTTTTAGGTTTTTAATTTTAGGTACAGCAATTTTAGGTTTACAGAAAAACCGAGCAGAAAGTATGGTTTTTTGAAAATTCTGTAATGCAAGTTTTAAAATATACATAAAAGTAGAGGCTGATATAAGGGATCCCATCTGGCAGTCTCGCAGGTTCCACAGATATTGACATCTTGCCATAGTCCCTACGTCTGTCTCCCTCTCCCCTTTCCTCCACGGTTACTGCCTTGCTCTGATGTTTCCAAGCAAATCATCAGCATTACTTCATTTTACCCCTAAACATTTATGAATGTATCTGTAAAAAATAAATGACTTTTCCCCTCACATAATCACATCACTCTCACAAGTAACAAAACAATTATTCCGTGCCCTTACCTAATAACCAGTCTGCCTTCAGTTTTTTGCAATTATCTCAAAACTGTCCACAGTTCTTCAAATCCAGACAACCTCCCTCCCCCTAAAAATAAGCCCACACATTGTCTCTAGTGGTCGTGTTCCTTGGCCAACAGAGCTGTCGTCTCAGTGAATGCCAGCTCCGCCCTCCTCCTTAACTCCAGCCCTTGCACCGTTCAGCTTGTGCCACAGGGAGTCTGGGACCCCAAAGCCACCAGCTCAGATACGCTCCTCTCCAAACAGCCAGGTGGTCTCAGCATCCTGGCAGGGACCTGACCTCTGTCTACTTTGCAGGGCAGCCAAGGTGTTCGAGGACCTCAGGGCATAGCAGGCCCAAAGGGAGCAACCGTAAGTGCCAGAGGCCCAGGCCCACACCCACAGGGACAGGTCAGGGTCAGGTGTGAGTGTCCACAGCACCCAAGGAAGAGGAGAATGGGTTCTAGACTGAACTCTGCTGCAGGCGGGTTGGCTCTGTAATCTCAGCAGTGCCTTCTTTTCTGCACTTTAGTTTCTCCACCTGTAAATAGGAGTGATGCTATGAAAGAGGTCATGGGCTGCTTGTAGCCAACTGGGACACTTTCATCCACCTGAGGAAGGGCCAGGGTCCATCTTCCTCAGCTCCCTTCCAGCAGTGGGCAAGTGGGTTTCCTGAGATGGCCAGATCTGTTCTGTACCTGTACGTTGCAGCTGTCGTGGGTGGATGCCTCAACTCCAGCCATCTCCCCATTGTGAGGCTCCCTGTATTTCTTCCTGAGCAGGGCTCCCCAGGCATCGATGGCAAGGACGGGACCCCAGGCACACCTGGCATGAAAGTAAGAGGGGACTCGGGAATGAGGACCCCCTCTGCTCAGGGCTTTGGGTCCCATCATGTGATCCCGGGGACCTCCAGTGTATCTCCCTGTCTCCAGACCTGTTCCCCACCTGCACTGGGGTGGAGGCCATGGACTCTCTGGCTGGGCTTCTAATTTGTGCTTCTGGTTCTCGGTTTTTCCAGGGCAGCGCAGGACAGGCAGGGCGTCCAGGGAACCCAGGCCACCAAGGCCTAGCGGTGAGTATCAGATGGAGCCACACAGGCTGCTCCATGGTCAGACTGCTTCTCCTTGGGCTCAGAGAGGCCAGGCACTGTTATCCACCTCCCCACGAGGCTGTGAGTGGCTGATGAGGTAACAATCCACACCTGGGCTCTCGCTGTGTCACCGCCTCTTGCTTCATTACCACCTCTGTGCCCTATGTCTGGGCTTAGCCTTCATTATTTGTACAACTGCTTCAGCTTTCTCTGTTATTCCAGTCCTTCTTGGTGGCTAAATGGAATCTAACCATTTCCCTGCTAAAGCACTTTCCATGGCTCCTCTTTGCCTCCAGGAAAGTCATCCAGTCTAGTCATTCAGTGAATAGTTATGGGCACTTGAGGCAAACAGTTACAAACAGCACAGACAGATGCAATCCTTACTTCACAGCTCATCTAGCATTCAACGACCACCATAATCTGAGCCCAGCCTACTTTTCTTACTCCATTGGCCACTATCACTGTCCTCACCTCTTCTCTATATGTGTGGCTTTTCTGTCTGCACACTGTCAGGCTTTTCCTGGACCCTCTGTTTGGAATACCCTTCCTTGTTCTCTCCATGCCTTCTCCGAATACAGATCCATCTCCACCCCCTACCTTCCGGAGCCCAATCCTGGGAGCACCCCTGCCTGCTGGGGGCATGGACTGGCCAGTCTGCCGAGCTATGCATGTGCAGACTTGAGTTCCTGTACACACTCACGGTGTACCCAGGAATCCCTTTTGCCCACAGTCACAGGCCTTACAGGCAGTGTTCCCCTGTACCCTGTACCCCACTCCTCTCCCACCAGGGCACTGGGAAGGGGTTGAGAATACAGTCATGTTCATGAACCCACAGCTGGGTCTCCCATAAGGTGGAGGAAACCTGGATTGGGGATGGGAGGCAAAGCAGCAGGTGCATGGGGCTCCCCCATGCCAGGGCAGAAACCGACGTCAACTTCTGTCTGCAGGGTGTGCCAGGCCAGTCTGGAACAAAAGGAGGTCCGGGGGACAAGGTGAGATGACCCCAAGCTGGGGGCAGAATTGGTCCCATCTGAGCAGGGGAAGCACAAGGCAGAGACCAAGGCATGACCCAGGCCTCACCCCAGACCTGAGACAACCTGAACACCAGCCACCTCCCTCCTGCCACCCCCCACCCCCTCCCACACCCCTCAGCCTGGCTTAGTAGAGACAGGATGGATGGCTTTAAATCCAAAGGCAATACAAACACAGGACAATCAGTGGAGCCCAGAGAACTTGCCAAGAATACCCTTTCCCTTTGGCCACTCATTTGGCTGCAGACTGTTCAGGGTCCATGGGGCTTAGCTGACTGACCTGAGCTGTTTTCCTGCAGGGCGAGCCAGGCCAGCAGGGCCTCCCTGGATTCTCTGGTCCCCCTGGGAAGGAGGTAAGTGGCCCCCTCCACTGACACAATGTGGCTTTGGCCCTCCCAGGCCTGAGGGCCTGCTCTGACTACAAAGCCAGGTTGGAGCCATGGGTGGAGCCCCAACCTAGGGATCCACTGGGTGGGGAAAGAAGCACTGTCTCTTTTCTAGGAAGCCAATTAGCTGAGATCTAAGAGTGGGGAGGAGTGAGCCAGGTGTGAAAGGGAGAGTCCCACCAGGCCTACCCCTTACCCTGGATTTCTCCTGTCTCCAGGGAGAGCCAGGGCCTCAAGGAGAAACTGGTCCCCGGGGCACTGTGGGGGAGAAGGTAAGTGCCTGTAGCAGGGATCCCTCCCTCAAGGTCCTTGCAACAGCTGGCACTGTTGGCTTCAGGGGCTGGGTCCTCTGGCAAGGCCTCAATTTGCTGGTTTGTGAAATGGACCAAAGGTCCCCCTGCTGGTGACAACAAAACTGGAAGGCACCAGAACTTGCCACGGTCTAAGGAGTGGCCTGGGGAGGCTGCCCCTGCTGAAAGCATGGGTGTGACCTTCTCTTTCCATTTCAGGGTGATCAGGGTGAGAGGGGGCCCGTGGGGCAGCCAGGCCCTCAAGGACGACAGGTGAGTGCAGCCCAGCAGGGGTGGGCGGTGGGGAGCACATCCGGGCGCCTCGTTTGATTCACTCCTCTGTCTTCTCTTCTCAGGGCCCCAAGGGGGAACAGGGCCCCCCTGGAATTCCAGGGCCCCAAGGCTTGCCAGGCATCAAGGGAGACAAGGTGCCAAATGGGGCTGGAAAACACCAGGAAAAGGAGCTCACGACTGGGGTGGGGGTGGGGTCGCTGGAGCTCAGTTAGATTTTGAGTTCTCCAAGTCTCCGGGTTCCTCTGGGGAAGTATAGTGCTTGCTTAGCATGTGCGAGGCCCCAAGTTCAATCCCCAGTACAAAAAAAGGAAAGAAAAAAAGTGCTGGTCCCAGGGATCTGGTCTGGTGGGCGAGGTGGGGCTGGCGAGAGGGGTGCGGTGGGGAGCCGGGTCAGGGGACCCCTGCACCACTCCTGCCTGGAGAGGGAACTGGCAAGCCCCTCATCTGCTTTTCTCCAGGGCTTCCCAGGGAAGACCGGGCCCCGCGGCGGAGTGGTGAGTCTCAGCGCCCGCCCACTGCCCGCCTCCAAGCGTCTGGCAGGCGGGGCGTCCGGCCGGCGGGGCATCCAGTGCGCCCACCCCGGGTTGCGACGCCTTCTCCTCCGTGCTGCTATCGCGGGCCTGACCCGCGGTTCTCGGTTCTCTTGCAGGGAGACCCAGGAGTGGCCGGCCTCCCCGGAGAGAAAGGCGAGAAGGTAAGCGCGGCGCAGGTGGTGAGGGGAGCGGGGGCTGGGCGCAGCGGTCCCCACCGTTCCGTCACTGCCCTCCCTGTGCCTACAGGGCGAGTCTGGCGAGCCTGGGCCCAAGGGACAGGTGAGTCCACCCTTCCCCGGGCCGCTAGTCTGCAGTCCCTACTTCCGGGCCCCTCCCCTCCTCCAGCCTCCCGCCCTGGCCTGCTCACCTTTGCCTTTCACCCACCCGCCCCCTGGCAGCAAGGAGTCCGAGGAGAACCTGGCTACCCTGGCCCCAGCGGGGATGCAGGTGCCCCAGGGGTGCAGGGCTACCCTGGGCTGCCCGGCCCTCGAGGACTGGCTGGAGACCGAGGTCTGCCAGGACAGCCCGGGAGACAGGGCGTAGCGGTGAGTTACCCCAGGGCAGGGCGATTCTGGTTGATTGGAGATTCGGTGGTATGGGGCCCCGGATTCCTTAGGTTAGTTCCACACTCAGATAAGAGAGGATGGGGTACCACGTGCAGCTCCTGGGAGAGGGTGGGAACAGGAGGGTCAGAGGTTGCAGGTCAGCCCCGGGGCCCAGGGGTTCTTCCTAAAGACCTCTGCTTTCAGGGCCGAGATCCCAGTGACCAGCACATTGTGGACGTGGTGCTGAAGATGATGCAAGGTGAGGGGAGGGCGGCCACCCTCTGGAGCCTCGCCAGGGTTACCTGGGCCCTGGAGTCCCCGATGGTCTTTCCAGCTCTGCTTCCAAGGGGCTATGGAACCCTTGGATAATAAATCACTCTGCATCTTTAACCAGTAAAACAGGGCCTGGGGAAGGGAGAGAGCAAACCCCAGGCTTTTCTGTCTGCAAACCTAGGGGCCAGGAGCTGTCAGGATGCCTTGCTTCTGAAGTGTTGAGGAGTTGACACCTGTCTCACAGACCTCTGTCCCCCTCCTCCCTCTAGAGCAACTGGCAGAGGTGGCTGTGAGTGCCAAGCGGGAAGCCCTAGGTGCAGCAGGGATGATGGGTCCTCCAGGACCCCCTGGGCCACCTGGGTACCCAGGCAAGCAGGGACCCCATGGGCACCCTGGCCCTCGGGGGATTCCTGGTGTCATAGGAGCTGTGGGTCAGATTGGCAACACAGGACCCAAGGGTGAGTACTGCTCTTTGAAGGGAGTAGGGCTGGGCAGTGGGGACTTGGCCAAGGGCCACCCAGGGGCCTCGGGTGGCTGAATGCCCAGCCTCCATTGTCCCACTAGGTCTCACCATTCTCGTTCCCAGGATGAGACTGGGCATTTCCCCATCCCTCAGCAAACTCTCCAGGGTGGAGATGAATGGAAATGAACATACTATTTTACAGCTTTGGATGTTTTAATTTGTTTCATGGTATCTCATAGACATCTTTCCATGTCTCTGGGCCTTAAATTTGTTGTCTGTGGAGTGGAGACATTAATAGTACCAACCTTATAGTGTCAAAACATTTAGAGGTGATTTATATAGAATTGTTAGTTCACTGGTTGGTACGTGGTAAATACTAAGTATTGTTGTTGGACACTTTGCTGTAATAAAATTTATCAGATACATAACTGTCCATCCTTTGTCTTTACTTCCCTCTATTTAACCAGCCTTCCTAGGTCATTTATAACCCGCCCCCCCCTTTTTTTTTTGGTACCGGGGATCGAACTCGGGACCTTGCGCTTTTGAGGCAGGTGGTCGAACCACTGAGCTAAATCCCCAGCCCCAACTTCCCCTTATTTTAAACTAGCACAGTACTGGAATAATACTTGCGTGAAACAAATTAAATAACAAACAAAATGGGAAGATCATTTTTTAATCTGGAAAAACTGAGACTCACTTTTTTGTCTACAGGAAAGCGTGGAGAGAAAGGTGACCAAGGTGAAGTAGGACGAGGGCACCCAGGGATGCCTGGTCCCCCAGGGATCCCAGGTAAGACCTTGGCCCTGCACAGCTACCATTCTGTCCTTGAGCTTGGGGATTCAGGACCCACAGACACCGGGCTCTCTTCCATGGAGGCCTCACACTCAGCCCAGTCTAGCTGGGAACTGGAAGCTGGGACTCTGAGGACTTCCTGGGATGCACCACAGTCACTTCACAGAGGGGAAGGAAGAGCATTCACTGATTGGGAGTTGTGAGGAATGGAAACTACAGAATCTGTTTTTGGGGCAGAGCTCCTTCTTCCTATGCTGTCCTTGGTCTTGTTTTTCCCACCTGAAAAATATCCCAGCTTAAGAATGCTAGGGCAGGATAGGAGGAGGCCCTGATGCCTTGACTTTGTCCCTTTTACAGGACTCCCTGGCCGGCCTGGCCAGGCAATCAATGGCAAGGATGGAGACCGAGGGTCCCCAGGGGCTCCAGGAGAAGCAGGCCGACCTGGCCTGCCAGGCCCTGTGGGGCTGCCAGGGTTCTGTGACCCTGCAGCCTGCCTTGGAGCATCAGCCTATGCCTCTGCCCGCCTCACAGAGCCTGGATCCATTAAGGGACCGTGAGCCGCAGTCCAGGACAGAGCCTGCCAGCATCCTGGGTCCTCTGCAGGTGGACATGCTCCCCACCCAGGGACCTTTGGTAGAGGTCCTGAGGACAAGGAGTTCTAAAATGCAAGGGAAGGGAAGGGAGGGCATTAGAGTGAAAAGGTGAGGCCGACAGAGCGAGTGTTGCTGGAAAGTCAAAGCTCTGAGGCAACAGGGTCACTGTCCTTCCTGGAGCACCACCAGATGTTACGAGATGTTTCCTTAATCTGCACCTTTTTCCATCTCATCACTGGGGCAGGTGGACTGAGGTCTCTGCTGGTTCCTGACCTCCTTCTCTGGACTTACTGGGTGACTGCTGATGGGTGACCACCCTGAGGTAGCCATCTTTAAGCCAGTCCACCCCTTCCTTCCTGCTTCCTATCTGAGTATTTAAACACCCATCTCCTTTCTCTTTCTGGCATTACTCTCCTACCTCCTTCTCCCCATATCCATTCTGGTCTCTGTGTAAATAAAAGCCCTCAACTTGGGTACAAATCAGGATGTGAGTTGCTGGGCTTGGTCTTTTGGTGAGTGTGGTGGAAAGTTACTGAGCCTCAATTGTCTGGACAGAGTGGTCAGGGGCTCTGGAAGGGAAGGAAGGTGTGGGACTCCTTCATCTGGGGACATCCTGAATGGTGAGCATTGGGACGGCATAGCCTGTTGAGGACCATCCTTGGGGACAGCCTGGGGCACAGGCAGGATGGTGATCTGCTGTCTAACTTTGGGCAAACCATGCTGAGCCTTTGTATTGCTATGGCAAGGATTTAGTTGTGCCATCACCAGATACAGCACACCCGCTGTCTCACCAGAGTCTGGCAGCTGGGAAGTGAGTTTCAGTATGCAGTGTGATGACCCTGGAGCAGAAGCTTGGCTGTGGCCTTCCAGGGGCTCCTAGGCCTGTGAGAAAAACAGACATGGGCCTGGATGATGAAAGTCTAGGGGAGGCTGGCTTGGATCTGATATGTACCCTCCTGGCCTATTGTTCTATAGTCCAGCCAGGAGTTTTTGAAATTCAGGGAGTGATCAATTCCTTTGCTCCGAGATTGATTTGTTGTTTTATTTATTTTTAGAAAAAAACATTTATTGGTACATTTTAGATATACATAGAGATAACATGCATCATAGGGAATTTGTACCAGTACATGATATATCATTTGGATATGTGTTGTTTCCCAGTGAAGCCCTCTGCCAACCTCAGACTTACTGGAGGCAGGCACGCAACTCTAGCCTGAGGCCCAAGCATCTGCTAAAGCCTAGGCCCCACCACCTCTCACCACAGACTGGCCCATCCTCACTTCTCCCTGCCCCTCAACATACACATTTTCCACTAGGGACATCTCAGCTCTCTTAACCCAACCCAGTCATAGCCAAGAAGGACAAGGTGCAGTAGTACCGAGGGGCCACTAAGTGGTTATCTCCAGTCCCTTGGCAAACCCTGAGTTACAGTGTCTCAGGCCCCACAGAAGGCCCTGAGCTGTGTGGCTGCCAGGGAGCTCAGGGATGTGGAGAATCCAGGGGCCAATGGAGGAAGAGAAGAGGATAGTTGCCCTAGCTCAGGGCACTCCTGTGGCATGAGAGGGTTCTCATTTCCTTAGGGAGGGTCACAGTCTTGCTCCTATCCTAACTCTTGGATTTAGGGTCTACTCCTTAAAGTTGCCCACACACTGGCCCAGGGATCCTCCCTCCCCTGTCCCTTTCTGTGACTTTCTGAGACTGGGCCGCAGAGAAGCTGATGATTCACAGATCTCAAAGAGTTATACCTCATTTCTTACAATTCAGGTAGTTGAAGGAGCTGAAAGGGAACTAATTCTGATGGACCAGGGGCTGCTACGTTTTAAGACTTCCTGGTAAATAAATGTCACTCTGATCACTTAGTGCCATTGACAAGTCTCCCATGTGCCTCTCTTATCTTCTGACCACTGTGTGCTCAGACCCTGGTCCATTCCACTCCTGCAATGCCAGCCCTGAGCTGTTCCTCAAACATGATGTCGCATGCTATGCCGCTGTTTGGAATCCCTACAATTTTACCACTGCCAGCCTCCTTGCTGCAGATCTTTCCTCTCTACCCTGATATTCCAGATCCTCTCCCAAGCTTGACTGTTTCTCCTCAGCACTTCTCACTGTCCATACAAGACACTAGAGTATGAGCTCCGCCAAGACAGGAACTTTGATCTCTTATTTCCTCTTCTTTCTCCAGCACACAGACCAGTGTCTGGCACGCAGCAGGTGCCCAATAAATGTAATCTTGTCAGGATGCTCAAGAAAAAAGACCCCAACAATCATAACCCCAGGAAGGAAGGGACTTGTACTCAGTTTGTGTGTGGCTGAGGTGTGTTCTAGATGGCCTGAGTATCTGGTTATTCTTCCCACTGCCGAGAATAGGGACTGGGCCCTCGACAACCAAATCTTGAAAGGCCAAAAAAATCTAGTGCGACATTAATGAAGTAGGAAGTCAACTCTCCTGTTTGCACTTAGGAAAAGGAGGATTTAGGGAAGCTTAACAGAAAGGACATTGCAGCAAGACAGCCCAGCCCCTTCCAGAGTTCAACACCGCTCCTCCAGGATACAGCCTGACCCCTGACCACCACTGTAGCCTAGCACCAGGACTTCTTGCCAAAAGCAGAGAAGACCTACCAACGAGTCCCTTTGTTCCTAATATAGAAGCCAGAATGAGTCTGCTAAATTCAGTCAGATCATGTCAGCTTTTGACTCCAAACCTTCCATGGCTTCTCACCACACCCAAGTAAGGCTTGAATTCTTTCGTTTGTTTTTTGGTACTGGGGATTGAACTTGGGACCTTGTGCTTGCGAGGCAGGCATCAGAACCACTGAGCTAAATCCCCGGCCCTAAGGCTTGAATTCTTAACATGGCCCACAAAGCCCTACAAAATCTGCTCTCTCCCAACTTTACCTCCCACTCCTCCCCTCTTGCACACAGCATCCCAGACTCTCTGGTCTTTGGTGTTTCTTCAACACCAAGCTGGCTCCCGCATCAAGGCCTTTACACTTGCGCTTCCATGACACCTGCTCAGGCAAGTCCTATTAATAGTTTTTTTCTCTAAAATTTACCTTATAAATTAGGCACAGTGGGCCAGGGATTCAGCTCAGTGGTTCCACCACCTGCCTCGCAACCACAAGGTCCTGAGTTCGATCCCCGGTACAAAAGGGAAAAAAAAAAAGATTAGGCTATAAATTAGACACAGTAAGAGGTTAACAATTACTACTAATAAAATAAAGCAATTATTATAATATACTATAATGAAAGTTACATGAATGTGATGTCTCTTGAAAGCCTCAAGACAAATACTAGTATTTTCGCATCGTGGTCAGAAAGCCTGCTGTGGCTTACCTGTCACTATCATCTAGAGTCAGAGGGCTCTGACTGAAGGCAGGGCAGTTGTCTCCTAACCAGGTGTAAGCAGTCTGGAAAGCTTCTTAGATAAAAGAAGAGCCCAAGATTCGCCTGGCCATGTTGTCTGAATATTCCAGAATGTATTATTTTTGCTTTACAAACAGACTATACTTGGCCTGACCCACACATGCTTTCAAGTTACTTGCTCACGTCATTGCGGGTGTATTATTTGCAGTACTGGAATCAAATCCAGGGCCAGGCAAATACTGTACCATTGGGCTATATCCCCAACCCAATTGTGGTTTTAAATCAAGTTTTTTGCTGAGCTGGGGATATCGGTCAGTAGTAGAGTGCTTGCCTAGATGCATGAGGCCCTGGGTTCAATGCCCAGCACCCCCCCCCCAAGTTTTTTGTTACAAATTTAGATACAAATTTTAGATTACAAGTTCTTGGTAATTTTCTTTGTACAGCCTCTGAAGACAGAACTTCAGGAGGCCTTCAATTGCTATTTAGTAAGTTTCCTGCTAGTGATAGAATACTCAAAACAAAAGCTAAAGTCAAAAGCTAAAGGATATATGTACAAAAGTATGCAAAACATTGATGGAAAAGACCATCTACACAAAGGATAGGCAGTAATGGTGAGCATATAAAGTATAAGGAGAAAGCTGAGACATCAGTGGTACTAAAATCAATTTACTTCAGCATTTACTAGCAGCTCTTAGATTTCAGCAATGGGTCAACTCAGATAAAGGCAGTACATAGACACAGCGCAGACTCCACCTTGGAATCAGAGATCAACCTTGCCAGAGTCATGCCTCTTCACACAAGATCTGAGCTACTCAACCCTGGTTGTACCTGTCTGCCAAGTCTTAGAGTGCAGAGTGCCACTCTTTCCTTCCTTGGTTGGCTTCTCTCTTCTTTCCCCGATTGGCCAGTATCTCAGGACCCCACCAGTCTTCTTTTACCCTCCCTGTGCCTCTGCCACCTGGACACTGAGGGTGACTAGGGCAGTCACATTAAAAAGCTAATATCTGGGCCGGGGATTTAGCTCAGTGGTTCTGGCACCTGCCTCAAAAACACAAGGTCCCGAGTTTGATCCCTGGTACCAAAAAAAAAAAAAAAAGCTAATAACTGCGGCCATACTTGTAAGTCAGGAAGACCAGAGGCAACTGGAGCACACCAGGCAGGCTGAGATAATTTGAAATTAAAAAATGGAGAAGGAATGACTCCAAGTGAATCTTCTCAGCAAACATCAGCAAGAACCACTGTCAATGGAGGGAGGAAGTCATGAAGAGGACTCTGTGAGGGCTGGGGACAGTGTTGACGCCATTCAGCATTAGGGCTATTTCTTCATACGGCTGACTCTTCATATACTAGCATCCCATTCTTCTAGGGTTAAAAAACACACATGTAGGGGCTGGGGATTTAGCTCAGTGGTTCCGCCTCCTGCCTCGAAAGCGGAAGGACCCAAGTTTGATCCCCGGTACCAGAAAAAACAAAAACAAAAAACACAAATGAGGGGGCAAGGATTTAGCTCAGTGGTTCCTGCCTTGCAAGCGCAAGGTCCTGAGTTTGATCCCCGGTACCAAAAAAACTCTACACATGTGGGGAATACATGACACACAAATGACATCAAATTAAAGACAAGGTACACAAGTCTACATTGCCCATTTTTAATATTTTACTTGTGCAGAACTGGACTTTGCATTTAAAGGCACAGAAGGAAGAGAAGGCAGTTCTCAGAGCCTGAAGTCACAAGAAAAAGACACTGGATAACAACCACAGGGGCTGCCCCACTTTAGCTGTAGGAAAATAAACAATGCAATACTAAACTAGATTTTAATTTTTATTATATTTCCATGTGAAGACATCACTCAAATGTCAGCTGAGCAAAAGACTTTACAGCCAGATACCAAAGGTACATAGTTAATCCCACTTTGGAGTAAATCTCCAGAAAGTAAACGTTATCAGTGAAAGGGAGACTTAGGCACAAAATAAGTTCTCATTCAGAAAGTGGACAGATTTGAAGCAGTCAAACATACAGCTTTTAAAAGCAGGAATCTTTCATGACAATTTTTTGAAAGTAAACATCTGCATATCAAGAATTATTAATTTTTAAAAATGGCACCAGCCCCAATAGTACTTATGACTATTGATAAAAATTATAAAAAACCAACTCTTCTGTCCTTGAAAGATAGAAAACTATATTTTTCCTGTAATATTCTAAGAGAATCATTAGTATGTCCCTTATGTCTCCTGAAATGTAATTTCTTTTTTTTCCATATTCTGCCACTTTTAACATTACAAAACCTGTTCAATATGGCAATTTCTGCTAAATGGAAGAATACGCTATTTATTGAATAAAAGAGAATGAATGAAAAAAAGCTAATATACCCCTAATGGGACCATACCTATAAGGTGGAAGGAAAAGCAAAAACTGAGATTTTATTTTTTTAAAAAATCATTGATTAAAAACATCCTACATGTAATTTCTAATTTCAAAGCTCTATTAGAAATTCCTGATCAGTGGGCAGCAAGAGAGGGAAAGAAAAGATTTGAAATTTGGTAGAACAGAGCATACTTCTGACAACTTTATTTAAATAACACCACCCTTACCAAACATTATCTTCCTCATTGAAAACACTGATTGGCCAAGTTACATCACAACAGGATGAAGGTAAAAACAAATTTCAACCTAGCCGTGAGCTCAGTGATTCAGGACTGTCGCCTTGCAGAAAGGATCCGAGGAGGTACATGCACCCCACACACCTTACAAGCAGACCCATATGAGTGAATACATAAAACAAGTTCTCCACTTTCTTAAATAAACTGATGGTAAATCAGATGCCAAAGATAAAACTATGCCTTTAAAAACATCAAGCTTCAAAATTATATCCAGTGTTTTAAGAAACTGATTACTAAAATCATTTTTGAAATGAAATATTAAATGTATTTAAATCTGGGCTTTTCTGTACCTAATTGTTTCTCTTTCTCTTAAAAAAAAAAGTTAAAAAATATCAAGAGCAGAAACATGCTGCCAGGACGGAAATAATCAGAAATATCTTCGGTCACAGACCCTGGGCATCTCAGTCTTGTTTCATATTTTTCAAAGCCTGAAGTCTCTCTAATAGCGGAGGATGAGAATAATGCCACATTGAAAACAGCCAGTCAGAGACAGGGAATCCCAAATTATCTTTGTTTAGTTTGATCAAAGCAGAATATAAGTCTTCAGCCTTTCCAAGTTTCTTGGCAAATGCATCAGCTTGAAACTCAAATCTGCGGCTCAGGACTGTGAGGCAGAAAGAAAGAACCTGGAAAAGGAAAGCAAAGGGCTTTAGTGGGCTCTGCTGTTACTGAAGGGCTCCAAAGCTGCTGACTATTGAGGCCTGTGGGTCAGCATAAGAGAAAGGCAGGTGAATGGGGACTAGGGTGGGGTGATTATTATCAATTGAGCCTTTTGTGCTACAAGCAAACAGACCAGAAACAGATACATAAATACGAATATCATCCTTACTAAAACAGCTGCAGTATTTTTTAGTTGGGCGTGGTGGCACATGCCTTTAATTCTAGCACTCTGGAGGCTGAGGCAAGAGGATCACTGCGAGTTTGAGGAGTAGCTGGGCTACACAGTGAGTTCAAGGCTAGCCTGAACTACAGAGTGAGACCCTGTTTTTGTTTTTTTTTAAATGCAGGGCTTTAAAAAAAAAAATTGTAGTTTTTGAGACTCTGGCATGCACCAAACACTGAGGCAGGCATTTTATATGTTCTCCAGCAATCTCTTACTTCTGCTCTAAGGCTGAGGCAGATAAAGCTCAGAGACATCAGACAGCTTTCGGGAAGCCACACAGCTGGGTGTGCTGCTGCCCTTCTCAGGGACTCCAAAGCCAATGCACAGACTTGCCAGAGTCAGACAGAAGTCCTGGTAATTTGTATGCAGACTTCGGGCTGGGAATGCAGGCTCAGTGGCAGAGTCCACACATCATGTGCAAGGCCCTGGGTTCTCATCACCTACCCATATCTAAAGGAGACTGACAGTCTTCACTGAGACTATTCCAAAAAACTGCCACAGCCCCGATAGCCTCAAAACTCAATTTTCTGACCTATGACAGTATCACCAGAATAAGTACACAATTTATGAAGACTATTATGACATGGAAATTTCCATCTGAAAATATAAATCCTGCCAAGTGTTGTAGCACATGCCTGTAACCCAGCACTCTGGGAGCCTGAAGCAGGAGAATCGTGGGTTCACACCCAGATAGTCCAATTTAGTGATTTACTGAGACTCTATCTCAAAATAAGAAAAAATTATAAAGGACTAGGATGTAGCTTGGTGCAAAAGCCCTGGTTTCCATATCTGGTGGAAGGAAGGAGGGAGGGAAGGAGGGAAGGAAGAAACCAGAAAAGAAGGGAAGGATGGGAGAAAGAGAAAAAGGAGAGAGGGAGGGAAAAAAGGAGGGAGGAGAAAGAAAATATAAGTTCTGAGGGGACAAACTTCTCTATAAACTGAAGTACTTCAGGTACTTGAAATATTTCAACATAAAAAATTTTAGAAAGGTTAAAAAAAAAGCAGCTATTAATATGTCAGTAGCAGAGTTTCAAAATAGTCTGGGAATCCCCTAAATACTTTCTAATTTTGTCTGAAATTTCCTTTCAAATCTTGATATACTTTTTGGAGCAGAATCATTAACTGAGCTGGGCATGATGGCACCCGTTTATGATCCTATGTAGCTGGAAGATGATAGAGTGGTTGGTTACTTCTGTAGCCCTTTTTTATTTTGAGACAGGGTCTTGATAAATTGCCTTGGCTGGCCTTGAACTTGTAATCCTTCTGTTTCAGCATCCTGAGTAGCTGGGATTACAGGCATATACCACTATGCCTGGGTTTAATTTATGCTTTTTTGAGACAGAGCTGCACCACTTAGTTCAGGCTGGCCTCAAACTCTTGATCTTACTGCCTCAGCTTCCTGAATGCTAGGATTATACTGGTAAGCAAGTGCCCCCATACCTGACTTAGATAATTTTTTTTGTTTCTTCCCTTGTTGAGCTGATGATTGTCACTACTATCAGTGTGATTTCCCATGACAGTCTGTTCAGTTTTCTTCTTCTTCTTCTTTATTTGAGACAGGGTCTCACTATGTAGTCTAGGCTAGCTCTGAACTCACTATGTAGCTCAGGCTGGCCTCAAACTTTCAGCAATCCTCCTGCTTCAGCTTCCCGAGTGCTGGATTACAGGCATGCACCACCACACCTGGCCAGTTTTCTTCTTTAACTGCCTTATAGTGGACTGGGAAGTCAGGTAACTGAGCTCATTAAGTAATAGCTGCTAGACTCCAACTGAACAGGCTGGTCTTCTCTAAGTAAAGGTGGGAGTGTTGCTGCTGATTATCCTTGGTGACCTCTGCTTGCATTGCTCAGAGGTGTTTTTCCCCACTCCCCTTATATTCAGTAGTTGAGTTCACTTCCAAAAATACCTAAATAAAGATGAGATATTTGAGCCATTTTAGGCAGGAGGTCATAAAACAATCAGAGGAATACAGTCATACAGCCTCTCTTAATCTGGCCATACTTATACTCCATTATTATTGGTTTTGTCCCCTCACACAAAAGACTTCTGCCCATGCACTGGTGAATACATGGCACAGGGCACCTAGGACGTGGCATCTCAAGGGTTAGTCTCCATTTACTAAATCTCTGAGGTATGTGTAATATCAAGGTTTTCACCGCCTAAGTCTAAAAGTCTAATTCTCTACCCCCCCCACCCCAACAGCATGCAAGCATTATTTATTTGTGCTTGTATTTTCCTGTTACTTTTTCATTATGGCCTGTCAATCAAGGGACTAAAAGACTATTTCAACTACTTGTTAAGGCTGTATAGCTTTGTTGATTTCTTTTTATACTACCCTAAAGAGCTTAGATTTGCAACAGGCAAAGTGTTACTTGAGATAATTTCAAAGATTATACATTACCTCATTGTAAGGTGAAAAAATAAACTGGAAGATGATCAATAGTCCAATTAGAGTAGGTTGGCTATCATAAAAACCAAATGCAGCAAAAAGCTCCTTTCGACGAATTAATACAGCAAACAAGAAAAAACATAGGAAAGAATTCATCTAGAAAACAGGACATGAAGTTTTAGTTGTTGCTAAGCATTTCATTGTGGGATAAGTAGCACCAAAAAAGCACAACAGGAAATCACAGTGGAATTTTAAGTAAGATATTAGTGTGAACATAGCAAAAATTATTTAGGTAGTTGTATAGTTTCCTTTTTTTCCAAAGGGAAAATAAAATTTCCATAATGTTTAAATATCAATGTTAAATGTTTTCTACAATGGGAGGCTTCAGTTGATCTCTTATAACCGAAGGTCTGATGTAATCAATAGCAATGGGGTATTTTCTTTCCAAAGTTAAAGAGCTAGAATGATTCTGGATTTGTTTCATAAGACCACAATCAGACACAAGGCTTCTGACCCAACCATAATGTGAGGCTCCAAAGCAGCAGGTTTCCCTTGAGTCCTCTTTAGGACTACTGGAGATGTATGGAATAGTTAGAAAGATTAAAGAAAAAAACCCCAATCCTTACCAATACACAAGAAAGGGGGAAAAAAATTGAAAGCATTTACCAGACCAGAAACTTCTTCAAGTAAACATGGAGAATGAATACCATTCTTTTTGTTTTGTTTTGTTACCGGGGATCAAATTTGGGACCTTGCATTTGTGAGGCAGACACCGGAACCACTGAGCTAAATCCCTGGACCAAATGCCATTCTTTTAGCAAGTCAGAAACTTGGAGATCACACATAACACAATTAAGTGCAATCCTCCAAGCCATTTACCAAGTTAATCTAGACACTACTCTTAGCACAGGACTGAGAAAGAAAGAAGCTCACCAGGGGTCCAGCCTCTGCGACTCAGCCCCAGTCACACAGTGGGTCCATGTGACAAGCTCCAACAGAAAACTCACAATGAAGATACCCAGATGTATAGTTTGTCTATTTTTATCAAGTAACTTTTTTTTTTTTTGGTACCGGGGATCGAACTCAGGTCCTTGTGCTTGCTCCGCAGGCGGTGAAACCACTGAGCTAAATCCCCGGCCCTATCAAGTAACTTTTGAAAATAACATTTGGGTTGCTACTGGGCGTTCCTAGCTTGAGACTGAATTGCTGACCATGCGATATCTGAGTTGCTCCTCCTGAGCTTGATGCTATGTGGAACCACCTGGCCAGAAACTGGTATGCCCAGGGCATCCATCACCAAGTGAATGTATACACAAAGGTGTGTAAATGAAGCAAAGCAGAAGGCAGGAGTAAGCTAACAAGCAGGGGTTCCTACTCTAATATGGGGATTCCTGATGCTGTTTTACCCCTCAATCAATCTTTCCTCATGGGGAGTGCCCTAGTCACTCAATTGAGGAAAGGAAAACACTGGAGCCTGTTATACACACAACAATACAACATGCCACCTTGGAAGGCAGTAAGGGAAGCACTCTCAGCCAGGGCAACTTTAAGTAGACTGTCTCACTGTCCACTCAGTGACAGAGACAGGGCCTGAGCTAAGGACATACAGTGATTTACGGACAGATGGATGAGGGCTTTGGAACAAACTAGAGCAGTGACAATAAATCTTTTAGAGCTTTCAATGATAACAGTGAAATTACTTTGAAATGAGAAAAAAATTATTAAAAAGTATGTTAAAGGCTGGGAGTGTAGCTCAGTGGTACAGCGTTTGTTTAGTGCGCCTAAGGGCCTGGGTTTTATACTCAGCTCTGGGGGGGGGGGGGCGGCAAGCATTTAATATCCAATTTATCCATGCTTGCTCCTTTTGATTGTCACAGCTCTTACATCTGAGCAACTCTGAATGTGGTGACAATGATGCTGAAAACAATAAGCATTCATATAATAGTTACCTCATGCCAGGCACACCTCCAAACTCAGTACAGTATGACTCATTTAATTCTTAGTCCTATGAGGTATCATCATTCAGTGAAGGAAGAATGGCTGAGAGAAGTTAAGGAACTTGCCTGAGGTCACAGAGGGAATTAAGGCAGGGAGCCTCAATGGGAGTCTCTGCAGGAAACCTGGCTATGAAGTTTGTCCATTTTTGTGGTACCTGGGATTGAACCCGGGGATGTTCTATGACTGAGCTACACTCCCAACCCATTAATTTATTTATGTTTTTATGGTACTAAGGATTGAACCCAGGCCCTTCATACTAAGCTATATTCCAAGACTCTTTTTTTTTTTTAAATTTTGAGACAGAGTCTTGTTACATTACCCAGCCTGGGCTTGAACTTGTTATCCTCCTGCCTCAGCCTCCTGAAAAGCTAGGATTACAGGAATGTGCTGCCACCCTGGGCTCAAGTCTGTCTTAACCTCTCCAGTATATGACCTCTTGTGCCTGCCATACTTCTAAATTGACCACAATGCTGTAAAAATAAATAATTGTCACTCCAAACTTACCTGGCTAATAATAATATTTTTGACTGTGTGTCCCAACTTCCAGTGGCCCAGTTCATGGCCTAGTACAGCAAGCACCTCCTCATTTTTACATCCTTGTTTCTTAATCTGAATCAAAGAGTAAAAGGAAATTAAATTATCAACAATCTGCAAAAAGCTTGTACCTTCTAGTTTAATAATATCTCTTCATAGACTTTTGTGCTTAACAAAAGAGTCCCTAAACCACCATTCCACGTGAAACATGGGTTAAGCAATGAAGATACAATCACCCACCAGATAGATATTCCCTGACTTTGCTAAGATTATAGTCTATAGCAGTGGTGGTGAAACTATGCCATGTGTACCACAGTGGGCTGTTTGTTATCACTGAAAGCTCTAAAAGGTTCATCACTGGTCTAGAGTAATTTAGATTCAGGAAAAAAAAGGAAAACATGTAAATTTTTATCAATAATCAAATCAATAAAATCATATGAAGACCGTATTATAAACTCTTTAGAATTTTTTTTTTTTTCAGTACCGGGGATCAAACTCAGGACCTTGTGCTTGCGAGGCAGGCTCGGCACCACTGAGCTAAATCCCTGGCCCTAGAATTTTTTTTTGACAGCTCATACTTTTCTTTATAATGATTTTAAATTACTGACAAACAAAAAAATCTCCAAAAGACATATGCCAATGGCACTGTTTTATTTAAGCAACTGGCCATATTATAAACCCATTAGAAATTTTGTTTTCAAAGGTTGTATTCTGACATAGGGAATTGCTCGTGATATATACAATCAAATTACAATTATACAGAGGTTGGGCCAGGGATTTAGCTGAGTGGTTCCACTGCCTGCCTCACAAACATGAGGTCCCGAGTTTGATCCCTGGTACCGAAAAAAAGAGAAAAAAACCCAATTATACAGATGTGATCAAAATATACCTGAATCTTTAATTTAAAAATTATTACAGTAAAAGATATTGCCATTAATCTCCCTCAAAATACTCCCTGTCACTTCAAACACATTTATCCCATTTGCTTGCCACTTTTCGAAGCAGTTCTGAAGTCCCCTTTCATGAGTGTTTTTACAAGATGTGATTAAAAAATATGGTGAATGCTGGTGCTATGTGCCATCCAACAGAAAAGCAGGCTCAAAAAACACTACAGTGTGTCCTCATCCTTATTCACTGGATCTGACACTGTATGACTTCTGGCTCTTCTCCAAAGTCAACAATGGCCACAAAAGGTAAATATTTTGAATCAATTCAGGATATCATGACAGCCATGACAGTACAACTAAAGTCACCCACGAAAGAGGACTTCCAAAATTGCTTTAGAAAATGGCAAGGATGATGGGATAAGTGTGTTTGAAGGAAAAGGGAGTATTTTTGGGGGGATTAATGGCAATGTGTCTTTTACTGTGATACATTTTAAAAACTTAAACATTCACTGTATTTTTCAATCATAACTTGTACATTTGTTAGAAATGTTTTCAAAGATGTTCTCAAGTGGGAAAAAAACTAACAAAGTGTAACAAAGTATTAATAGTTATTTCTATATGGTTAGACTATAATAATGTAAAACTATTAGATATCTATTTTTCAAATTACAGTGGACTCTCGAGTTACAATCAGCTTGACATATGAACAACTTGGGTTACAACTGGAATTTTAGTTTTAACTTATGAACAAAGTCTTGAGTTATGACCCGAATGCTGGCTGCTTGTGCTTCCAGATGGTCACAGATACAGATTTAACTCTTAAAGAGTTCTGGAAAGAATATTACAACAATCTTTCTTGTGTGGGGTTAATAGAGAAATCCTGGGCCAATGTCTCTCTAAGGACACAGATCTGCCTGTATATAGGAGAGAGACATTGAAGGCTGTGTAGAGGAACCTGAGCCTTCAGTTGACCATCTTGAGTTACAAACAGCCCTGGGCATGTTGGTGTATGTCTGTAATCCCAGCACTTGGGAGGCTGAAGCAGGAGGATCGCCCTGAGTTCAAGGGCAGCCTGAACTACATAGGGAGACTTTGTCTCAAAAAAAAGGGCCGGGGGTTTAGCTCAGTGGCACTGTGCCTGCCTCATAAGCACAAGGTCCTGAGTTCAATCCCCAGTACCAAAAAAAAAAAAATTTAAATCTAATAGGGCTGGGGATTTAGCTCAGTGGTTCTGCCACAAGCACAAGGGAGTTCGATTCCCAGTACCAAAACAAAACCAAAAACAAAAACAAAAACAAACCCCAA
>NW_004624764.1:22735681-22768395 GCF_000247695.1 Heterocephalus glaber | reverse complement strand
GGTTTAGAAATTAAGGACACACACATAACTAAAAATCTTACATGAATTTTACCTAAGTAAATTTTTTTAAAGAAAAAGGATGACATCCAGCAAATATTAACCATTAGAAAGATGAGGTAGTGGGGCTGGGGATTTAGCTCAATGGCAACACACCCGCCTTGCAAGCACAAGGTCCTGAGTTTGATCCCTGGTACCAGAAAAAAAAAAAAGCTGTACTAATATTACTAATATTAGCTGTACTAATAAACTCAACTTAAAGGGAAAAAGCATTATTAAAGAATGTTACAGTCAGGCTTGGTGGTACAGCCTATCCCAGCTACTGGGTTTGCTGAGGCAGGAAGACAGCAAGTTTGAGGCCAACATGGGCAACTCAGCAAGATTGTCTCAACACAAAATAAAAAAGGGCTGTAGTGCAGCTCAGCACTAGAACCTTTAAGACAACAAACAAAAGAAAAAAATTGAAACATCAAGAAAATATTAATATAAGTTTGACCTACTAGATATATGTAGTACCTGACAATAATCAATAGAAACTATATCCTAGAAAACGAAGGCTAACAGTTTGGAAATAAAATTCAACTACTCAAAAGGGTGAATTTTTCTAAAAGAAGAAAAAGATGAATACGGAATCAATTTTGTTTTGTACAGCTTAGAAAAATAAGACATACAGCCAGGCGTGGTGGCACACACCTGTAATCCCAACACTCCAGAGGCTGAGGCAAGAAGGTCACCACAAGTTCAAGGGCCAGCCTAGTCTACATAATGAGTTCAAGAGCAGCCTGAACTACATAGCAAGACACTGTCTCAAATAAATAAACAGGAAAAATAGAACAACCTAATGGGAACACAAGATTTACTGGAATCTTGATATTTTATTACTTTTCCTTTCACCATGTTTAAGGAAAATAACCATTTAGAGGGAAGGGAGCAAGGAGGTTCATATGTATAAGAAAGAGGGACATACATATAAATTTGCAAGATAGTGGGCCGGGGATGTAGCTCAGTGGCACACCTCTCCTGCCTTGAAAGCACAAGGTCCTGAGTTCGATCTCCAGTACCACAAAAAAATAAAATAAAATTGCAAGATAGTATTGACAATTACAATCTCTTTTCCTTTTAAATTTTAAAGTTTTGAACAAAGTACATTTGGCAGAGAAAGAAAAGACTCACATAACTAACCTCCTTCCTTAAATGGTTAAGAGACACACAGGTACCTGTACCCTCAGGAAATGGCCATTAAGGAGCAATTAGAGCACCTATTAATAGACATCTACTCTATGAGGAAAATTAAGAGTACAAATGAAGATTTATACACATACCAGGATACTCATGGAAGGAAAATTTTAATAGCAAAAATCTGGAAGCAATCCATATATCCAAAAAGAAGAGAATGAATGATAATTAGAAAGACTAAAAATATATCTACTAAGGTACTCATTGTTTTTCAGGACTGATTTTTGTTTTTGATATTTTCTGACAAGCAAAGCAAAATTATAGCTAATGTGCTTGGTTAAAAATAACAATGACCCCAATGAGAAATGTAATTGTGTTGTATACCTACAATGTACCAATAAAAGAATTTAATACAAAAAAAAAAATAACAATGATAACAGCTTCTACTTACTAATGACCTACATATCAGGCACTATATATCAGACATTTTAGATACGGTTCAATAATCTTCACTACTATAAAGCAGGCATTATTAGCCTTTTTGGAGGAGGGTACTGGGGATTGAACCCATGACCCGTGCACTGAGCTACATCTCCAGCCCTTTTTTAATTTTTAATTTTGAGAAAGGGTCCCTCTAAGGTACCTAAGCTGAGCTCAAACTTACAATCCTCCTGCCTCAGTATCCTGCAGTGCTGGGATCACAGGTGTGTGCCACCATGCCCAGGTTCTTAGCCAAAATATATATACATACCTAGTCCTTAGGCTCCTGTTTTTTTACCAGTCACCTGTTTTTGCAGTATGAATTTGTCAGGCCTGGCCTAAACAAACAGAACAAAGCAAACAGGCTGCTTTCAGCAAACAGCAGCAGCTTCTCAGTAAATAGGCCAAATGAACTCAAAACAAAGTATACAGCCCCCCTGGTGCCAAAAAGTCCAGTAACTGTCTACACACCTGAGCAGGCCACCCTTGGGCATCCAAGTCATAAACATTTTATCCCAGATTCCTTAGCCCCTTCAATACCTACATAAGCCTAATTCTTTCCCCAGTTAGTTGCTAATATCTCTCTCTCCTAGTGTGACCCCATCCACTCAAGGATGAAATATCTCCCAGCTAGCTGCTCTCTCTCTCCCAATGTCAGCCCATCCATTCATGGATGGCTTTTCCCAGCTAGCTGCTAGAATCTCCTGATTTTAGTCCCTGTTAACTGGAATAAACTTTTCTTTCTCTCACAACAAAAAGGCCTGTTTTGACAAGTTGATTCTTTATAACAGGATTATGAGTTCTTTTATAAAATAATCAATCTTAGCTCAGTATAGGTTTTTATCTCTTGGTTTGATGCCTGGGTTTAGACAACATGGGAGTCACAGTCAAAGTTATGCTGATTTAGAACAAAGATAGCTTCATAAGGGTCACTGCACAGAAAGAAAACTTACTGATTCAGTCTTAAACTGAACTGGATTTTCTTTTTCTCCCACTAATTTTACATGAAAGAACAGAAATGAGTACCCTTGTATTTCCTTTATAGCAATTTCTGTTATATAAAATTCATATACTGCCTCATTTGACCTCATAACACCAAGCAAGGCAAGATAAAAAATATTATCAGGGGGCCGGGGATTTAGCTCAGTGGTTTTGCCACCTGCTGCGCAAGCGCAAGGACCCAAGTTCAATACCCAGTACAAAAAAAATTAAAAAAAAAAAAATATATATATATATATATATATAATCAGTATTTTAGAGATGAAGGAAAGGAAGCTGAGAAATGACAATGCCTTGCTGGTAAACAATAGGTAATTAGATGGGTAAAGCCTGCTTCTCTATGGAGTTTGCTTCCTTTCTATTATAGTTAACAGCTGGACTTCCACATAACTAGCACTTGCTGGGAAAATATTTGCTTTCTTATACAAAAGGGTAGCTTTTATACATTTCTTTAAATTGCATTATTCTTTTTTTTTTTTTTTTTTTTTGGTACCGGGGATCGAACTCAGGTCCTTGCGCTTGCAGGGCAGGTGGCGTAAATTGCATTATTCTATTTGTCTTCTGAAGGGTAAAATTTCAGAGTAAATTTCCCAGGTATCTCTTAGAATAGCCAGGATAGAGACATTCATCAAAATGTTAATAATAATTACTTACTCCTAAGTAGTAGTTACCCTCTCCTAAGAGGGGAGATTCTAGATAATTTTAGTTTTCTTTTTTTTTTTTTGGTACCGGGGATCGAACTCAGGACCTTGCACTTGTGAGGCAGGTGGCGCCACCACTGAGCTAAATCCCTGGCCCAATTTTCTTCTTTTTTTAAAAAAAATGTTTATTAGTTCATGTTTGTAATACATAATGACTACATTCATCATGGGGAGTTGGTACATGTACATAATACATCAACTGTTTTTATGTCCAAATTTCCTTCTTTAAACTTGTTAAAAATAAAATGCTTGGGCCAGGTGTGGTGATATATGCCTATAATCTCAGCTACATGGGAACCTAAAGCTGGAGAATGGCAAGTTCAAGTTCAGCCTGAGCAACTAAACAAGACTCAGCCTCAAAATAAAACTTTAAAAAGCCAGGGCAGGAGGATCATGAGTTTGAGGCCATCCTGGGCTAAAGTGAGTTTGAAGCCAAAATGATCTACACAGTGAGATCGTGCCCCCAAAAAACAGGACTGGGGATGTAGCTCAGTGGCTAGCATGAGGCCCTGTATTCAATTCATAGTACTTGGGCCAGGGATTTAGCTCAGTGGTGCCACCACCTGCCTCGCAAGTGCAAGGTCCCGAGTTTGATCCCCGGTACCTGACTAGCACGTGTAACCTGGGTTCTATCCCCAACTCTGGGGAAGGGAGAGGGAGCTTCATCTTCTCTAATAATCCAGGCTAAAAACTGTCATTGTATCCCCCACTGCATTGTACATAGTAGGCCATCAGTAGCAGGTGCTAAATAAATCAGATTCTTAAACTTGTCACATTTGTGTACTTTTCACTTATTAATTCCATCCTCTCTCTGCCACCCCACCCCATCCCTCTCTGCTCTGGATCAAACCTAGAACCTCACACATGTTGGAGAAGTACCCTACTATTGAGCTATATCTCCAGCCCTTTATTTTGAGATAGGGCCTTGCTAAGTTGTCCGAGCTGGCCTCAAAATTGTGATTTTCCTGCTTCAGGTCTCTGAGTGGCTGGGATTATAACATACACCACTACACCCAGCCTTAATACCTTTAAGTAAATTTATTTATTTTTTAGTACCAGGCATTGAACTCAGGACCTTGTGCTTGCAAGGCAGGAGTGGCACCATTGGGCCAAATCCCCTGCCCCTTTATCTTGTTTTCGCTGACTTTTTTTTTTTTTTTTTTGGTACCGGGGATTGAATTCAGGTCCTTGCGCTTGCAGGGCATGTAGCGGAACCACTGACCTAAATCCCCAGCCCTTTATCTTGTTTTTGAAACAGGGTTTAAGTATATAGTTCAGGTGGGCCTTGAACTGGCAGTGATCCGCCTGCCTCAGCCTCTGGAATACTGGGATTACAAGCAAGTGCCAGTACACCTGGCATAAATTCACTTTTTAAAGCATTCCAAATAATAATGTATGTGAAATCATGTTTGATATGCTAATTTCATCTTTTTCCTTATGTATGTTAATAGACATGTAACTATTCAAATTTAAAATACTGTCAGGCTACATAAAATCATCTCATCAGTGGTACACACAATGGAAAGCAATACTTTCTACGGAGTGGAAAGTTAATTGTTGTTGAGTCACTCTTGTCATCTCTTAACTTCCCTAACATCAATCACCAAGTACTTTAAAATAATACATCCTTAATAATGATTTTTGCACTTATTCTGACCTCGAATTCTAGTGTAAGCCCTCATTATTTTCTGCTTGAGGCCCTGGAAGTCTCCCTGCCTACAATCTTTGCTCAGTCTTCTGAAAACAAGAACTGCTTTTACCCAAATCGATCTCAACCCTCCAGGCCACTGGAAACAACCACTTTATGTCTTTAGGAAAATGTATTCTACAAACTGGACCTGGCCTACCTTCCTATTCCCATGTGTGCAAATCCATTTTTTTTTGTTGTTTTTTTTTAATTTTTTTTTTGCAAATCCATTTAATCACTAATTTCAGAGCAGGAATTATTTTGTCTCCCTGGCTTTATTCATTCCTTATCTTCATCCCAAAAATCCTATCCCCAAGCCAAACTTCTGCCTAGTTCATACATCTTCTAAGAAACTTATTTGAAATAAAGAGATATACTGTACTACAAAAAAAAAAGAAACCTATTTGACTATTAAATCTGTATCAGTACTTGAATTTCCAAAAGCTACACTATTTCAGGCACTTACCATATTTACTACACTATACCTAAAACATGGGCATTTGCTCATTAGTGTGGGCTACATCTAATGTATCTATCATATAACTTGCATGTAGATGCTAAAATATTTATAGTTAATGAAATAAAGCAACCTCTTCAAGAAGCCAGCATAAGAAATCAAATCCCATTCAACACACTACCAATGACCAGCCAATTATTATGTTGTTTGTTTGTTTGTTTGTTTTTTGGTACTGGGGATCGAACTTGGGTCCTTGTACTTGCGCAGCAGGTAGTGAAACCACTGAATCCCCAGCCCAAGCCAATTATTTTTGTAGTCAAAGAAAACTGTCTTCATAGATATTTTCATTACACTGCTTGAAATTAGTAGATCACTAGCTGATCACTAGCTAATATCTAGGTTTAACTATAATGTAACCCACCCTATATGTGGATGCTAAACTTGCATGAATCTCCAGTGTTATCACTGAATTAGTGAATTACCTTTTTTGGATTGCAGTTCTCCTATCTATAAAAATGACCTTAAAATCTATTTTCAAGCTTTAAATTCTATTATTTTTGTGCAGACCAAAGTGGCTTTTATTCAAATATCCCATCTAGCAGGATAATGCCACTTAAAAATAACCCTGTACAATGCTACCTAATTCCTCCACAGAATTTTGTTTCATATAGATATTTAGAATAGGCTAGGCACTTTACTAGATTATCTTTTGAGTCAAAAGAGATGCTCAAATGATAATCATTATTTTCTGGTACTTAAAATATAGAGTATATTTTACATATTTTATTTAAATCGCACAACCCTAAAAGGTGGGGATCTTTAGCACAGTATTTCCCAACAAGAAGATATCTTGCCCCCTTACCCACACACACTTCATGGACATCTGGTGTTATCTGGAGATAATTATGGTTTTTTGGGGTTTTTTTGGTACCGGGGATCGAACTTGGGACCTTGTGCTTGTGAAGCAGCCACTGGAACCACTGAGCTGAATCTCTGGCCCAACAATTATGGTTTTTATGGGGGGAATCAGAGGAATTGTCACTGGTCTCTAGTGCAGACAGGCCAATGATGCTGCTAAATAGCCTCTTACATACCAGATATCTTCCACAACAAGAAAATTGCCCAGGTTGAGAAACTTTTCCAGCCTCATGTTCCAGCTAAGAAATGAAAGATTTAGCAAGCTTAACTTACTTACTCAGAGCCATACAGATGATAAATGAACAGATCTAAAATCATCTCTGTACGTCAACAAAGCCATCTCCATACCAGCACAGACACAAACATTGGTGATGGCTTCTGCTGAAGTTTGTATTATTTGACATTATTGCCCTCTTTCTTCCAACTGCTCTTGGTACTTTAAATGTCACCAGTAAGCATCAGCAGGCCTCATCCAGGAAAGGATTCAGAAGCAGCGCTCTCAGACTTTCAGGTCAGATTTAAGAACACCTTCTTTGTGCTCCCATGTGCCCAGTATCTAAAGCTTCCCAGCGCAATTCCACATAAGTGGACTTGTGTGACTGTGTTCCCTTTACACTACAAGTTTGTGAAGGTTTGCATCTTTACTTTTGTATTCCTAATGCCAAGCTAAGTATCTCTTCACAGAGGACACATTTCCTAAATACATGTTAAACAAATAAAACTGACTAAATTATATAATATACCAAAGGGCACACAGCTACAAAAAGACAGAACCAGGACTGAAATCCAAGTCTCTCCATTGACAAGGCTGATAATTGCTATCTCACAGAAGCTAAAAATTAGATGTTTATCTTTTCTTTTATCTTGCCTGTGAGAATTCTTTGATCATAAACATATCAGGAATATATACATAGCTTATTATCATATGAATTTACCTATCTTACAAGAACTTCCAATTTTAATATGTACATTCTGTAAAATCTTGCCAGCTAGCTAGTAATCTTTACCAAATATCAGAACTATACTGGAGCCACGTTGTTTTTATTTGGTAGTCTCCCTGAATTAGACAATCACTGCTTAGAAATTGGCGTTACAGGGGGCCAGGGATTTAGCTTAGTGGTGCCACACCTGCCTGGCTCAAGGTCCTGAGTTCAATTCCCAGTACAAGAAAAAAAAAAAAAAGAGAGAAAAAAGAAATTGGCATTATTATGAGTTGTCACAGACACTGTCTAAAAACTAAGACAGGGCTGAGGATTTAGCTCAGTGGTTCTGCCGCTTGCCTCTCAAATTCAAGGTCCCGAGTTCAATCCCCGGCACCAAAAAAAAAAAAAACAACCAAAAAAACTAAGACAGAGTCTCTTAGGAAAAGAAGAACTCACTTTAACTTTAGCTTTTATTTCTTCACTGTCCCCTTCTCCATCACTGCGGGGTTCCATGCCAGATTCCTCCTGGATGTCTTTGTTAGGTACTGAGTACTCTTCTAGTAGGGTGTCAAACAAAACTATTCGCTTGTTCTTGAAGAAGCCATAAAAATAAGCATTGCTGTGGGAAGAGCGTTTAGATCCTAAGGAAAAGACAGTTTAAAGCATGGAATATAATTAAAAAGTTTGGGGTCCTTTGGAGAGACTCTTAGAAATTGAACTACTGGGAAGGTCATTAACATTTTGAAATTATTTCATACCTGAAAAGAAATTGTATCAATATAAATCACCACGAACAGTGGAGTGTGTGCTTCCCTGCATTCCTGTCAACAAATACTTAATGATTATCACAGATATTTTACCTATTGCTATAAAGCTATAGGTAAAATAAGCCTAATGACTGTAGAATGATTAAATCATGGTAAAGCTATTAAGTGGAATTTTAAGCAGTCAGAAAAAATTACACTTTCAAAGAATTTTAACAAGATAAAGAACATTAATATATTGCAAAGGATACAAAACTTATGAGGTTCCAGAATTGTTAAGAAAAAAATGTAAATAGAAAAGCATCAACACAAGCTTATGAGGAAATATACCAAAATACTGAAGTGTTTATCACTGGGTTCCAGAATGGATTTTTATTTCCTCTTTTATTTTTCTCTTTTCTAAGGTTTTTTAAAATAGGCATACTTATTTTTATAATTAGAAAAACATTAACCACTTACCAGTCCAATTATTTAAATATAGGATGAGCAAAAATTGCATTTTTTCATTAATTTTTATATGATAATAGGAAATATAAAAATGACAATTTAATCAAATTTATTCAATACAAGAATCGACTGGTTGAAATGACACCTGTCCAAGGAACACTCAGGATAGTCAGTATGTAAACAAATTCACTGCTCGAGTGATAAACTGCTCAGGGTAAACCGTTAAGTGATTAAAGTTATCTTTCTAAAGACTGAAAGAAAACACCTAAATTTTTAACAATGGCTAACAGTAGCTGAACTACGGTTGTTTTTCTTTCCTCCTGTATATATTTCTTTAATTTCCAAATGTCCTTCAATGTGCAGAGTTTAGTTGTTAAGAGCATAGACTTTGGGTTCAAATCTTGGCTTTACCATGTATTAGTTGTTGTTACATTTAGAAAACTCTAAGCTTTAGTTTCCTGTTTATGAAGTGAGGCCAACGTCTACCTGATGAGGTATTCTAAGTAGAGCAATTAGTACATTGCCCAATCCACATAAACTAGTATTATATGCTTAAAAGAAAAATGATGAAAGATTTACTCCTCTTGAGAATATGAACTTTGCTTCTACTCATATTACTAATATTAAGAACTTGGCAATATGTTTAGAATATGTAAAGTTTTGATAAATACAAACTTTTATTGACTGATTGATTCACTGATTGCATTATCATATCAGTTTTTGGCTTGGTTGCTTGGAAATTAAGAGTCAAACATATGGTCCAATTTTGTCAATAAGATAGGACTTTAGGCTTTAGAAAATTGTGTTACCATTCTAAGGTCTCACACTTTTAGTGTATCCATCTTCTCTGATCCCAATTTTTAAATTTATTTGAAAATACTTAGAAGCTTTCTGAAGTTATCTCTGGAAGTAGGCAGACTGTATGCAAATAAATACAATCCATCTTCCACTGATCAAGGCATCTCAAAGTATGGCTCAAGGAATACCTACACCAAAATCACCTGGGGTGCTTGTCAGAAACAAATATAGGAAATACCTACTAAGTCAGAATTTCTAGGAGTGGAGGCCGGGAGCCTGTCTTTTAACAAAGTCTCTAGTGACGCCAGGCGTGGTGGTGCATGCCTATAATCCCAGCACTCGGGAGGCTGAGGCAGGAGGATTGCTGGAAGTTCGAGGCCAGCCTGGGATACAAAGTGAGTTCAGGGCTAGCCTGAACTACAAAGGGAGACCCTGACTAACCCCCTGCCCCCCCCCCGCCAAAAACCCCCCAAAAACAACTCTCTGGTGAATTCTTAAAAAGTTTAAGAGTCCCTGTGATAGACTGCAAATTTTTTTTTTTTTTTTTTTTTGGTACCAGGGATTGAACTCAGGACCTTGCGCTTGTGAGGCAGGCACCAGAACCACTGAGCTAAATCCCCAGCCCCTACAAAATTTTTGTATTGCTATGCCTGGCATAGAGTATATCTGCAATAATGTTTGTTTATTGAAGGGGCTAATGATATCACTTGAAAAGTAATGTATTTGAGAACTCTGAAAATCAAAACATTCCATGCAAATATAAGCCACTGACACCTCTGTCTTAATCCTTTGCCTATGATGTCTCACCTTAACCTCTAGGCAACATTTAACATGGGAAACCCCTTCCTCCTGGAAACACTTTCTTCCTGCTTTTTTTTTTTTTTTTCTTGGTACCGGGGATCGAACTCGGGTCCTTACACTTGCGAGGCAGGCGGTGGAACCACTGAGCTAAATCCCTGGCCCTTCTTCCTGCTTTTGAGACATCATTTTCTCCTGGTCTTACTACCTCAATGTTCTCTTCTTCTGCCTCCTTTGCTGGCTGTTCCTCCCTCGCAGACTCTCATCCTGGGCCCTTTCTCCTCTCTAATTCCCTCATCCATGGCCTTAAACTTCATCTGCATGCCAAATAGTTCCACTCTATATTCCTCACCTTGACTCATCCCTAAAACTCCACACTCATATATCCAGTTGCCTGTCTGATATCTCCACATGGATGTCTACAGATGTATTTATTGTTTGTATTCTTATGTACTTTTTTCCTGTCCAACATTGGAATCTCCTTTTGGAGTCTGGAGAATTTCACACCGTGTAAGTTTTGTGAGAGATCACTTCTCTTTGAGAAACCTAAGAAGCCAGGCATTTGCTTCCCCTGCACTCCTGGCAGCTAGCCTCATGGCCTGGCTGGATCAGTCAGATACATCTACTGAGTAGTCAGTAATTACACAAAGAAGCAACACAGTGAAGAACTAATTACAGGTGCTAGTGACAGTAACAAGAGAGGTATGAACCCCTGAATCCACTGTTCTGAGGTGGCAACTTAATGTGTTCCCCAGACTGGTTTGGCAGTATTATTGAGTTCCTAACCTATGTAATGATCCATTTTACAAGGTTGGTAAACTTCCTGGAGATTTTGTAAACTACCACATGTTTCATAAGCAAATTTTCTGCTCAAATGAGCCACTGCTAGTTGTTACTGCTTGCAAACTGTGACTAATAACAATATATTTTTTAAAAATCTTAATATGCAGAACACTTTTCCACAAACTTGCACTTCTCCCATTTTTTCCCTCTCAATAAACTAATCATTTACCCAACTGCTCACATCAAAAATCTAGGCAGTTATCTTTGATGCTCTTTTTGTTATTTCCTGAAATGCAATTTATTATGATTCCATCAACTCTACCTCTAAAACCTATCCCAAATGCAATCACTTCTCTCCAGCAATTACTGCTGTCCTAGCCAAAGAAGCCATTATTTCCTACATGGACTACTGCAATAGCCTCCTGACTGCTCTCTCTTCTTCCACTCTTGCTTCATCACTCCCTATATAGCATCCCAAGATAGTTTAAAAGTACAAGCTACACTGTGTCATTTTCTACTTTCAATGGTTTCTCCTACTGAATTTAAAATCCAAACCCCTTGGCCTGACTTACCCAGGCCTTTATGGTCTGATTCTTGTCTAGGATTTTATCTCATAATACTGTACTGTCCTGCTTTGCTGCAGCCACACTGGGCTTCTTCACAGTTCTCGAAGACACTAAGCTTGAGAAGGTCTTCCCGTGGATCTCGATGTATATGGCTCCTACCTTCAGGTCTGAGCTTAACAGTCATTTGCTCAGATAAGTCTTCTCTGATAGCCCAATCTAAAGCCATCCCATCACACTAGTTTAATTTTCTGCACAGCACCTGCTATCTGATATTTTTTAAGAGTAGGATTCCTGGCGTTTCATTGTAATGTCCCTGTTAATTTATGATTCTATAGTGTGTGCTATCTTATTAGTATCATTTATTCATTCAAAATATTTTTGAGGAGTTACTATGGTTAATAACAAGAAAAAGATGTGTTACAGATGAATAAACTGCTATTTAGCAAAAGTAAGGTTGCCCAAAGACAGATAATTGATGATAGAGCTAGGATTCAAACCCAAGCCTACAGACTTCAAAACCTGACTACAGAAATGCTACCTTCAACCCACTCAAATCCTGATTTTCCATAAAGTCTCAGCTCATTTCATAACCCTCCAGAAAGCCTTCCCTAAGTATTTCCTCTACAATGGAAAACAGCACTGATATATCATCAAGCACATATTTTATCGATTACCTCCATTGACCTCCATTAGCTACTGCTTCATGATACCTGAATATAATTTAAGTGATCAACAATTTAGAGCCCCTTTAGTAAAAGCCCCTCAGAGTCTGTTCTACTGCATTAGTGTGCCACTACTTTAATATTATCCAAAAATACAGTGGTTTCAGAGGCTAAGAAAATATGAAGTGGCTTATTCTTTTACCATTTCCCCCACAGAATCTTAAGCTGTTCTGATTGTGCCTTTAGTTGTCTGTATAGCCTCAGAAACCACTAAATGTCTGTCTGAGACATCTATATTCTTCTAATTGCTATTAATTCACTCTTTTCAGTTGAGACCATCTTTATTCTCCCCTCACTCTGCAACTGCATCTCAGTTTCTTCTCCTTCATCTAATGTAGCTGCTTCTCACTGGTGATATTTATAACAGGTGTCAGCAAACTATGACTTGCCATCACAGTGCTTATTTTTATAGTTGTATTTGGAATAGAGCCATGTTCATGTGTTTATGCATTGTTTGTAGTTTCTTTTGCACTACAACAGCAAAGCTGTATAGCCTTAAATATTTACTATCTAGCTTTTTATAGAAAATATTTGCCAAACTGTAGTTTAGAGAAAGTGCAACTGAAACCCAGAGGGCTGATCGGTCCGAGATCCCATAGCTAGTAAGTTGCAGAGGTAGAATCAAATATATTCATTTGTATAGATTTTAGGTTACAGATTTTCAGTCATTGTACCTTACAAAACAGTCTTTCTCTACATCTTTGTAGGCTTCCTTGAGGCTTTATTAGTCTTATGTAAACTTAACTCTCAAAGGCAGTTATCAGAAAAGCAGAGTATAACTAACCTGAAGTACTTGATGCTACTTACAGTTTTTGATAGTCTACAGTTAAACAGTCCTCCAGAACACTAGATGTTTGTTGGAGGAGACAATGTCAATAGTGTTGGTTTTGTTTTTGTTTTAGACCCTCCAAACTTGTGCTAAATGAAATTTGACTATTCAAGAGTCCATCTCAATTACCTAAAGGAGCCATGCGGGTAACAAAAGTGAATAAATCAGTTTCATATACAAAATAATACAACAGAGTGTGAAAAAGGCTTGGCCAAAGATTAAAAATAATACTGTAAAGTTAATCAAACATAGCTTTAGGCAAGAATAGGATTTGGCATCGGGCCACCAGTTTCTATCCCTGGACTGTATCTCCAATTTCTATAAACCTTAAAAAGCCAAAATATAAAATACTATCCTAACATCTAAATAACAAATTTAAAAAGAAAACAATAAAAACTGACCTGTTATTCCATTAAAAATTTAAGAATAAAGTCTCAAAACAAGCCCCTTGGAATAAAACCTTATCCCCAAATAGCCTTACCTTCAACAACATACACCTTAGTCAAAGGAAAATCAATATTCTTTGCCATTACTTCAATTTCTTGTTTAAGCTTTCCCTCAGGCAGAGGTGTGAATTTGTCAAATAAAGGGGCAATATAATCAGCATAGATTGTGACAAGAACCTGAAAAGTAAATGTTGGAACAACCTATGAATACATTCTTGATGAAAAACTACTCATTATTTCTCAGATTCAATTGTGTTGAAATAACTGCATCCATCCTAAACTTGAAAACACAGAACTTACTTGCTCTGGTATTCCCAGACCCAAATAGTCCCAGACAGTAAGAGCTTAGTATCTGTTTGATAAATTAAGTCAAAGTAAGAGTCTGACAAAACAGTACACCTGTCAATTTTATCTTAGAAAATAAAACTGTACTACTAACAGTGATTAAGATCTCTGGGTGGTAACGGTCCTTTCAATACTGTCTTCCTGGCACTTTATAAGCCAATTATAAATTGTAATTCTGACTTTTAGAGTAATTATAATAGACTTGAAGTCTTTACTATATAAGCATTACAAGAGTTTGACTGTATGTATGTTTCTTTCTTTTTTTTTTTTTTGGTACTAGGGATCAAACTCAGGACCTTGCACTTGCAAGGCAGGCTCAGGCACCACTGAGCTAAATCCCCAGCCCGATATGTATTTGGGGGGGGGGTACTGGGGATCAAACCTGGGTCCTTGCAGTTGTGAGGCAGGCAGCATAACCACTGAGCTAAATCCTCAGCCTTGTATGTATGTTTTTATTAGAACTATTAATTGGTTGGTAAAATTACCTGCAATTCATAACTGTATACCCTAGTTGAAACAGCATCCTCTTTCCTCTTACTTCAGTTTTCTGTACAACAGACATTTGTAAATCCAACTAGCACCCATTCCCAAATCTTGATCCCAGGGCTAGGGATTTAGCTCAGTGGTTCTGCTGCTTGCCTTGCAAGCACAAGGACCCGAGTTCGATCCCTAGTACCAAAAAACAAAACAAAACAAAACAAAAAACCAAATCTTGATCCCACCAGTAGGAAGTAGAGCAATGAGTATCAAGTAATTCAGATTAAAATAAATCTCATTATCAGTGTTATTGGACTGATGTTTTGAGGACTGATTGTGTTGGAAGCAGCTTAAAATATGAGAAAGAGAGAAGGAAAAGATGTGAAGGCTAGGAATACAGCTCACGGGTAGTGTTTGCCTCAGATGTGTGAAGCCCTGGTTCAATCCCCAGCATTGAGGAGAAGGAGAAGGAGGAGGAGGAGGAAGAGGAGGAGGAGGAGGAAAAGAAGGAGGAGAAGGAAAAGGAGGACTAGAAGAAGAAAGGAGAAGAAAAGGGGAAGAAGGAAAAGCAAAAGGAGAAGAAAAGGAGAAGAAAAGGAGAAGGGGAAGGAGAAGGGGAAGAAGAGAAAGAGAAAGAGAAGAAGGGAAAAAAGAGGTAGAAGAAGGAGAAAGAGAAGGAAAGAAGAGAAGGAGACAGAAAATGTGAAGGAGGAAAAAGGAGGAGAAAAGATTGAAAAGAAGAGGGAGAAGAGAGAGGAAGAGAGGAGGTGGCAATGGGGAAGAAAAGGAAATAAAAGGCTAAAGAATAGGTAAAAGAGGGCTGGGGATTTAGCTCAGTGGTGCCACTGCCTGCCTCGCAAGCTCAAGGTCCTGAGTTCGATCCCTGGTACCAAAAACAAAACAAAACAAAGAATAGGTAAAAGAAGGAAGGAAACAGAAAAGGGATAAGAAAGGAGGAAAAGGAGAAGGGAAGGCAGAGGAGAGCAAAAACAAGCCAGTTAAGTGTATGCTTTCTTTTTCTTGTCGCTCTTAAATCTCTATTCAAAACATTCATGCTTTTTAATGTACTGGAGGTCATTTAAGAGTCATAAAATTATCACATTCAGTTATCCATTTGGTGGCAACACATAAATATACAGCCTGAAAACACCTAGCAACTGGATCATTAAAAGTGACCAACAACTATTTTCTACACTCTATAAAAGTTAGCATCAAGAGAGGAAAATTTATGAGTCAGTCGGTTCTCTTGTATCTATACCCAAAAGCAGAAACCAAGAGGAAAATTTACGAGTACATCTTTACAGTTCATCCTCTTCTTAAGAGTTGTTTACATACTAATGAGGATTAAATCACAGTAATCAAGAAACCTTTGTAAAACATAATGAAGATTTTACTCACCAGAGAAACAACTAATGTGAACAGCCAGGCATAAATAAAAAAATAGTCACCCCCAATTTTAATAATGTAAAGCAGAAGTGAAGACACAGGCAATAAAATACACTGAGTCACAAGAAATTTCTTAATTGCATCTTTCATAAAAAAGTCCAAAGTCTGAAAAAAGAAAACATTGCCATGAGAAACTGAGAAACTGGTTTTCCTTTTTAAATAAATAGTAAGTGAATAAAAAGAATGTATTATTAGAGCAATTTAAAAAATTAACATGCAGTGGGACTGTATTATATGATGGTAGGTAGATTGGAAAATAAGTAAATGCTTGTATTTTATAGTTTGAAATAAATTCGTTTAAAAGTATTGCTTAAAAAAAAAAGCATTAGTGCTCAAAGAGTTTATAGCAAGACTTTAAACCATGATCTTTACCATATCTGTAGTTCCTTCTTTCTCAATCAATTCATGTTCTGAAGTAGCAAATTATTACCAGCCCAGAAGCAAAGAAAATCTTCACATTAAAAAAAAAAATTATATTCTCTGTTTTACCTGATGATTGAAACCATGCTTTTCTTCTATCACAAATGTATTATAAAGACTCCATGGCAAACCAGTTAATGCACTGAAAAGTGTAGCCAGCAGCAGAAACACCAAGGAGTGAATGATCTAAACACAAGAAGAAAAGAAGATGACAGTTTTTATGATGTAACATAATTCACTCGTCAGATTAACTACTGGGGAACAACTCAATAAGGATTTCCTGAATACTTATCCTAAATAAGGAATGTGCTTGATCCCATGGGTGACAGAAGGTCTGCCAGTATCCCTGCCTTCAGAAAAAGTTTACTTGCAAGGAAAAGAGTAAAAAATGAATAAAACAATCCTCTTTATTACACAGGCCTTGTATGAAAGTTATCTTAGGTCACACAGATAAAGCAGTTAAAAGAATTCAGAAAAGAGACAGCAGAACTTGGTGAATTCAAGGAAGGCTTAAGAGGTGATGAGACTTGGGATGCCACTTTGGAGAAAGCGAAATTACTGAGATAGGAAAGAAGAGGAAATGAAGAATTTCAAGAAATTTTCAAAAGTTTGGAGAGAAAAGAGCACCCAAAATGTGGAAGACAATAAAATGACACACCTGGTTGGGACCAGGAAAAGAAAATAGGGACTCCAAAAAGTTGAATCAAGCCAGATGGGGTAGGGTACACTCAATTTTTCATAAAAAGCCAAAAATTTGATAGAGAAAATTATCTTCAAGAATTACTTTAACTGCCCCGGGCACGACGGCCTCCTCCCTGGGCATCGGCCTTGGACTCAGCCTCGGCCTTTGAGGGCTGGGGACCTGGGGTTCGTGCTTGGCACCTCCGGGCAGCACAGGCATCGGAGCTCCCAGAACTTCGCCGCCAGATGTGGAGGACTCATACCCTCAGGATCACCACGACGGGAGGAGCAATGGAACCCTGTGAATCCCCCACCTCTCCTCGGCCGGGCAACACCTCTGCAACCCCGCGCTGCCCTACTTTCCGCCACCGTACCAGCAGCTGGGATACTCACAGTCGGCCGACCCCCTACTCGCATCTGGGAAAAGCCGCTGCCATCAACCCACTGCATCAGCCGGCGCCCACCAGCAGTCAGCAGCAGAGATGGCCAGGCCACCAGGGCCAGGAGGGGCCAGCCTGCCCTTGCACCATGGCCGCCCCGCTGGCCTGCTCCCCCAACTTGCAGGGCTGGACTGGAGTTCGGTGAGCTCCGGTAGGAACGCCTACCGCCGCTCAGACCTACTGCTGCCCCATGCGCACTCCCTGGAGGCTGCGGGCCTGGCGGACAACCTGGGGCTCCATGACATGGCTTACCCGTTGGACGAGGTGCAGAATGTCTGCGATCAGCACCCGCTTCTGCACGATCAGACTAATTCGAAAAGGTCCCGTCACGATGACCAAGAACCCCCTGAACCTTCCCTGCAAGAAGGACCCGGTGGGAGCCGTGATGAACCCAAGCGAGGTCTTCTGCCCGGTCCCTGGAAGACTGTCTCTCCTCAGCTCCACTTCTAAATATAAAGTGACGGTGGCTGAAGTCCAGAGGTGACTGTTAACGCCTGAATGCTTGAATGACTCCCTCTTGGGTGGGGTTCTCAGAAAAACTAAATCCAAAAACAGAGGCCTCTTGTTTGCAGGAGAAGCTGGATAAGATAGGATTGAATCTTCCAGCAGGAAGACTCAAAGCTCCGCATGTGACACTCCTGACTTCCACTTCCTCGTGGAAGGCGAAGTGGTTCACTCGGCCGGTGACTTTGCTAATGTCTGTGAAGCTGAGTTTCCTAGCAAACTGGTGGCCGAGTATTTAACCAGACTTCATCTTAGAGGATGGAATGAGATTGCAAATAGGAAGAATATGCTTCTGGCTGTACAGCAAGTGTGCAAGGAGTTCACGGACCTCCTTCATCAAGACCGGACCCCCAACCAGAACAACAGGCCCATCCGGGTCTTGGAGGCGAACATCCAGTATGCTTGTCTCATTTCAGCCTGATTACCCTCAGCTTCGGCAGCCAGGCCATCTGCACTGCTCTGTCTGCAGTACAGAACTACATCAAAGAAGCCCTGATTATGATAGACAAGTCCTATATGAGCCCTGGAGACCAGAGACCAGAGGATTCTAACAAGGCTCTGGAGAAAATGGAGAAGCGACGCAAGTGGCAGTGAGTGAACAGAGGGCAGGAGAGTTGGGAAAGGAAAGGACTAGAAGATTGATCCTTCTCTACTCCGGACAGTCTGTGGAGCCCTTGCACCTGGGGAAGAAGAGGTTACCACCTACCTGATCTATGCCTAGGTCAGGGCCATTCTGATTTTCTCTCCTGGACTCTTTGATTTCTCAAGCATTGAAGTCTCTCACTCTGGACATTAGATCCCAAGGTGACAGGTGCTGGGTTTGGCTTTTGTTACATATTAAGCATTTATACTTTGGAACCCCAATCACCCTTTCCCTCAAAGTTGTACTACAAGTTTTAAAATCAGTGAACTGCCGGGGGCTCCCAAGAAACCCTACACTTGGCTGTTGTAATGTCAAATTGATGTGACATTAACAGATTGACAGCTTTTTTTTTTCCAGTGTTAAGATGTAATGGCTGGTTTTTGCATCCACTAAATATCTTTAAAAATGAAAATTTATCTAGGTTCTTTGGTGATCACATCCTCCGGTGGGAGGCGGAGGTTCTGTGTGCTTAGCAACTGGTTAACGGGTGGTTTTTGGCATACTTTATACCTCAAGTTCAAAGGGGGCCTTCTGGTTTTAGAAAACTTGTAGAAACAAAGCCTGCTGATTTCATTTTTCTAACTTTGAAAGTTAACTCTTTAAATGGGAAAATCTTGGAAATGGACCTCTTCCTATAAGGTACTAAAGCTTTGTTTGCATATTTATTTCAGATGTTGATTTTTTTTTTTTTTTTTTTTTAGTAAACTTGAAAAGGGTATGCATGAAGCCTGACAGAGCTGCCTGTCACCCCAAGTCCCTGTGGAGCTCTGTTTTTTTTTTTTTTAATTGGTAATCTTTTTTTGGTACCGGAGATTGAACTCGGGACCTTGCGCTTGCAAGGCAGGCGCCGGAACCACTGAGCTAAACCCCTGGGTGTGGAGCTCTATTTTTGAGAAACAGTCTGTTGTGTGTACAGGTTTTATTTAAGCATAATTTAATGGGGTCTGTAAATACTGGTATACTTCGTATGACTTTTTGACAAATGGGATTAGACTTTAATATTAACTTTTAATGGTGATGGGATAATCTATACCATCTTTAGAGTTTATTTATATGTACACAGGGTCTTAAGAATTGAGAAGATACCAGGATTCGCTCTTGGTTTGGAAGATTCTATTTAATGGGAGCTCTCAGAAAGCAATAATTTCCCATCTCATTGCTGAGGACTCAACCCTGAGATTCGAGTGTGGGGAGAGTTTGTGTGGGTGAGGTGTAGACGTGGAACTGAACTCTATTCCTGTAAATGTGCCTCAAATAATTGCTGTGTATGGTACTTATATAATAAAAGTATTCTTGGTAGAATTAAAAAAAAAAAGAATTAGGCAAGGTGGTGAATATCTAAAATCCCAGCTACTTGAGATCCTGCTGCAGGAGGATCAGAAGTTCAGAGGCAGCCTGGGTAACTTGGCAGGACCATCTCAAAATAAATAATGAAAAGGCCTAGGATTCAAACTTTATACCTCAAAAAATTTTAATATCATTTCCTTTAAATGGGCCATTAAGTGATCAAAGGCCAAGAATTGTCTAGTCTCTTTTCCCTGGGACAGTGAAAGAACAGGCCTATTACTAGGAGGGAGATGGGGGCGGGGACAAAGAGCAATGAAGCAGGCTTTTCTCCTGTCCCCTTATCCCACCCTGCCACCACTCCTCTCACCTCACAGTGTAAAACTGAATGCTCTGAAGGTGAAGGTGATATACCACACGCTGCCAAGGTATACTTGATTTGGTAGCAAACAAATGGCCAACATAAGTTTCTAACCACAGGAGGAAAAGAGGGGAAAAGAAAAGGACATTTGTTAGGCTACAGTATGCAGCATGGTTTCTTCCAGCATTTGTTCTCAAACAGGAAATAAGAACAAATTTTAAAAATAGACTCCACGACCTTCCTTGAAACTAGTGAATAAGAATCACTTGTTTTGTTTGCTTTTTGCAGTGCTGAGGAACCCTGGGATTTGTGAATGCTAGATAAGTGCTCTCCGCTAAGACACATCCCCAGCCCTAAGCGGTATTTGAATACCTGCTTTTCTCACTTTACAATATATCGTGAACAACTTTTTATAACAATATATATCTACATCTTCATTGTTAATAGCTCTAGAGTATTCCACTGTATAAAGGCACACAGGTTATTTCCATTAAAGCATTCATTATAATGCTATATCAAACTCCTTTATAAATACATTCCATGTATTCATTCTCCATAAAGTTATAGAAGTGTTTAATGTCAAAGGATATGAATTTTTAAAAGGTATCTGTACTGCCAAGTTGTCCTCAAGAAAAACTACTAGTTTTTATTTGTCAGCAGCGTAAGATTATCTCCCTATCACTCACCAATTCTATCCCATCACTTTTTTCCCTTTCTGATGTGATACCTCAAAAACAGACAAACATATAAACAAAAACCACACAAAAAACTCTAGTATTTCATTGTTGTTTTAAAATATATTTCTATTGGTAGCATGGGCCTTTAATTCTAGCACTTGGGAAGCTGAGACAGAAAGATCAGGAGTTTGAGGCCAGCCTGGGCTACATAGCAAATTCATAGCTAGCCTGAACCACACAGTAAGGTCTTGTCTCAGAAAACCTAAAATAAAACATGTATCTATATCTATCTATCTAACTATATGTATATATATATTTCTTTATTAGAATAGACTTATAATTTTGTGTACTTAATGACTATATGAATTTCTGCCTTTGTATTTTTCCACTTTGTCCATCTTTTTACTGAAGTATTCAACTTTTTCTAGAACATTATTTCTATAAAAAATTCTTTCTATATTAAATTAACTTTTAATTTTATTTAGCAATTTCCCTTGGTCTATAATACGCCTTTTAAATTTGTTGGGTTTTTTTTTTTTTTGAGACAGGGTCTTGTTATATAGTCCAGGGTAGCTTTGAACTCACTATGTAGCCCAGGCTGGCCTTGAACTCCCAGTGATCCTCCGGCCTCAGCCTCATGAGTGCTGGGATAACAGGCATGCACCACCACACCCAGTCTGCTAATGCCAGTTTTAACAAATTTTATCTTCATGGTTTCTACCTTGGCATCTACTTTGGCATTAAGCTAATTATATCAAAAATGTATTGCTTTTTGGGACCAAGGATTTAGACCCGAGTTTGATCCCAGGTATGAAAAAAAAAAAATATATATATATATATATATATATGTGTATGTATTGCTTTTTGTGGTTTTTTTTTTTTTTTTGGTACCAGGGATTGAACTTGGGTCCTTGTGCTTGCGAGGCAGGCAGCGGAACCACTGAGCTAAATCCCCAGCCCTATGTATTGTTTTTTGTATTAGTACATTCAAGGTTTGTTTGTATTTAAATATTCAAGTCACCTGAGATTTTTTTCTTGTAGAAATTCATTTTTACTCAGTTGTCCTAAGAAAATTTACAGTTTACATTTTTATCACTGATCTGTCACCTTTATCATAAGCCAAGATCTTATATATATTTAGGCCTGTTTCTTGTATCAACGCACACTTTAAGCTTTATGATACATTTTAACATCTGACAGTAAAAAATTTCACTTATTACTTATTCAGAATTCTTCTGACCATTCCTTTATCTTTATTCTTTCAGATTCTATAAAACATCTCATCTTGTGCCCCTTACAAGTTAGTCTATTCTTTTTTAAAGTTCATAAATCTATTTTTTAATAATGCATTATATAATTCTGATAAAGCATTAGTCTCAAGTTTAGCACTCTGCCAAAGAACCTACCATTTTCTCCTTTAGAGAATCTAGTTGCCCATTTAGTGTTTTAAAACATCCACCATTCTCTCAAATTTATTAACATATGCCAAAATTTCAAGTTCCTTCTGTACACTATTATGAAAATCATCTATGTTTAGAGACTTGAATTAATTTAAAACAATTTTTTTTCAGTACCAGGGATCAAACCCAGGACCTCGTGCTCGCCAGGCAGGTGCAGCGTCACTGAGCTACATCCCTGGCTGCACAGTTTAAAACAATTTGATTCCTTCTTTTTTTTCTGGTACCAGGGATTGAACTCAGGACCTTGCACTTGCCAGGCAGGTAGGGCACCACTGAACTACATCCCCAGCCCTTTGATTCCTTCTTAGTAACTCACTTTTCTTATACGTAAGTCCTGCTTTAAAATGGTAATTCTATCAACAAATCATTTTACTTGTTTAAAAAAAATGAACAATGAGTCTGCCTTTTTCTTCAATCAACAAACTTATTCCTTTCTAAGATTTTAAGTGCTTTTTAAACTCTTTTGCCTGAATCACTAAAATGGCATCTTTAAAAATTATCTGCCTACAATCAATCACTTTCCTTCCAATCCAACCTACATACACTCCACATTACTTTAAAATTCCACCTGTCTACTGAAAAACTTAAATGGCTCTCTAATACAAGACTTCAAATTCATGACATTTTTAAGTATTTTCATAATCTGGCCCCAAATGCTCCTTTCTACTCCCCTCTCTATGACCCTTCTTCTTTCTTCTTTTTTTTTTTTTTTTCTATATGACCCTTCTACTCCTAACAAGCAACCATGAGCTAGAATTTCCAAAGGTGACTGAATTAAGGAAAGGACAATATTTCAGCTGAAAAAAAGGAATTATGGCAGGAGAGTCACCCTGGGAGAACACAGAATGTACAATTCCAGCACCTTTTCTCAGAAAGTTTCTAAACCAACCCAGAAAGGAGAAAATATCGTAGGAACAAGGTCTACTGGGCAGTGAAGAGAAAGGGTTTTAACCCATTGCTTCTCAAAAAGGTAACAAGATTTGGGCTCTAACATCAAGGCTGGTCAACATCAAGGCTCTGGGCTCTAAATCAAGGCTTGGTCAACATCAAGGCTCTGAGAAACAAAACATTAAAAAGTCTTGCAACCTGAGGAGGGACTCCGAACTACATATCCTGAATAATGGCATGATCTATCCTATGTCTGATACAAACCTAATATATTCATGATGTGTCAACAAAACTCATCAGCATTCTGAGTCACTGAATCAATTACTTGCTAAGAATGGCAGAGCTATATCCCACTGTCCAAAAATAAAGACACTGATGATGAGACCCCTTATTGGTAGTTTGGAAAAGCAGAAAGTTCTGCCAAACAACATACTGCCTATGCCCACTATAAGCTGAGGTCCACCTACTTTTCTTTTTTTAAACATAGAAAAATGGTTTCAGATTATACAAGAAGTACATTCTCATCGCTAAATTTTCTCAAAATAATCAAAATTAAAATTGCCAAATTTCCCCAAGAGAAAATAACTTTTGGCATTTTGGTATATGCTATTCCAGACTTCTTATAGTTGTAGAATATGTGAACAAAGATAAATATATAAGGGTGCACATTTTATGATTAAGAAAAACCATCTTAATTTAAATGTTCATCATTAGGACACGAGTTATATAAAAAAATCTACATGAATGTTCACATATACTTTGTTTTGAGATAGGGTCTTACCCAGGGTGGCTTTAAACTAGCCATTTTCCTCCCTGAGGCTTCCAAGTGCTAGGATTATAGGTTTGTGGCATTGTGCACCCCTCACACATACTTTTGTTATCTTGCCTTATAACCTGACTTTTTTTAATTCAATAAGCTGAATGAAACAACAGCCCAAAGTCAGGCATGGTGGTGCACACCTGTGATCCCAGCACTTGGGAGGCTGACGCAGGAGGATGGCCAAGAGTTCAAGGCCAGCCTGGGCTATATAGTGAGACTCCGTCAGGCCTATAATAGCATTCTGAGATTATAGGAGGATTACAAATTCAGCCCCAGCCTGGGCAACTTAGCAACTTGGCAGGATCTTGTCTCAAAATAAAAAATAAAGGGCCAGGGATTTAGCTCAGTGGTTCCACCGCTTGCCTCGCAAGCTAAGGACCCGAGTTTGATCCCCGGTACCAAAAAAACTTTAAAATTTTTAAAAATTTTTAAAATAAATAAAAAGGGCTGAGGGTGTAGCTCAGTGTGAAGGGCATGGGTTGAATACTCCATACCACAAAAATAAAACAAAACAAAGTGAGAACTACCAGGACCATGCACCTACTGAAGAAACAAAGGGCTATATAAATGACATGAAAAGATTTCTAAAACTTTGCTAAATGCAAAAATCATGACTTAGAACCCTATATAAAATGATTCCATTAAGATAAGGAATACTTTTTATAGGCATATGTATGTAGGTTATGTTTATTCAGTCAATAAAATATACAATGCTGACTCTGTGATGGGCATTGTTCTAGGCATTTCTAGCAGTGAAGAAAATATATGATGTCTCTATTTCCTTAAAGCTTACATTTTTGTCAGGGAGAAAGATTACAAAGTAAGCAAATAAACAACTTATTTGCAGATAGTTGAGCCTTTATTAAAAAAAAAATAATGTGATGTGCCTCACTAAAGTGATAGCCAGATGTTATTTGAGATAGTCAGTCAGGGAAGGCCTCTCTAAGGAAATGATATCTAAGATGAGAATTCAACAAGCAGCTAGCCATGATATACAAGAAACCACCATAAATCATTTCTGAAACAAGGCAGAGAAAATATAAGTAAACTGCCACACCACATATGCAAGTCAGACTGTAGAGTCTGTGCAGATAGATTGCATAGAAAAAGGGTTCTTACAAGTCTTGCTGGTTTAGAAAAGGGCATACAGAAAGGGACACAAATGAGCTGAGTTAAAGCCGAGAAAGAAGGTAACAGACTTGGAAATTTCCAAGAGAAAGTCAGAGAGCGATGCTGTAGTATTCATTATAGATGAGAAGCCTCAGATTTTACATTTTGCCCAGTTACTGGAGATCCTGGAAGAATAGATGGTCAACTTAAGTAGCTCAGTGGAGATTCTGGGAGGTCAGCTATCTGTCTTTGTTTGAAGTATTGCTAGATGTGTGTGTGACACAGAAGCATCTATTTAGTGTGTATTCAACAAAGTTTATGCTTTCCTTTTCATTGCTTTGCTCCTAAAAGCAGCTACCTAACCAAAGGTTATATTTCCCAGCTCCCTTACATCTGGACAAGACCAAATAATTGATCAATGAAATGTTAAGGCAAAGGGCTGGTACCACTTTGGAGCTAGAGAAGGTAAGAGAGTATACTCTTTCCACTGTTTCTGGGGCACTAGATGACAAGTCCATATGAAAAGAAACTGAGGGGCTGGAGATGTAGCTCAGTGGCGCCGTGCCTGCCTGGTAAGCACAAGGTCCTAAATTCGATCCCCAGTACCAAAAAAAAAAAAAAGACTGAGCCCCTGGCCTACCACATGGAACAAAGTCAACTGCTAACTGAAAATACTCATACCAGACTATTATGTGATTAAGAAATCAACTGTTGTGATGTCACTGAAACTCTGGGACTATAGTAACTAGCACTATTCTAATACAGGCACAGATTAGGACTGTGCAGAGAATAGGAGCCAAAAAGATAACTTTAGTATAAAGCTTGCCAAAAAAAAGGACAAATATATGGTATTGAATCACATACCTCATATTCTGGTCCAAAGCCAACATAACCACAGAACCGTCCAGAAAGTCTCCAGAGGTAAGGGATTCCACCAAAGAGAAGAATAAACTATAAAACAAAGCACAGTATGGTCACAGTTGAACAGTACTAGAAACCACTGAGATATTAAATTTAGTTTATCAAGACATTTTTACCTGTATATTATATTTGAGTGAATTGTACAGTATGTGATTTATATCTTAATAAAAGCTATTTTTTTAAAAAAAGAGAATCTTACTTGTTAAAAGTAAATAAATTGATCTTATAGAAAAGAGTAGAGAATAGAACAGTGGTCACTAGAGACTGGGAGGGGCTGGTGGGAGGAATTAAGAGAAATAGGTTAAATAATGAGTATCTAAATAGTGTTAGGGGGAATTAGTTGTGTTCTATAGCAAAGTAGGATAAATATAGTATACAACAATTTATGATACAGTTAAAAATAATTGTGAGAGTCCAAAGGTTCCTAACATATAAATGATAAATGTTAGCTGAGTATGGTGGTGCAAACCTGTAATCCCAGCTACTTGAGATGCTGAGGCAAGAGCTTTGCAAGTTTGAGGCCAACTTGGGCAACTTAGCAAGACTGTCTCAAAATGAAAAATGGTGTGGTGGTGGTAGTGCAGCGCTTTTGCACGTGTGTAAGTGGTCAAACCCTTCCTTAACAGTGAGGCACCCAGGGTGCCTCGGCATCACAGGGGATTGTAAAGGGCTGATCAATTGCCACTGAACACAATCAAAACAAAACAGGAAGATGGCAGCAAATCCTTCAGGGCAAGGCTTTAAAAAAAAAACCAGAGCTGTAATCTTGGCAGAACTGGATAAAGAAAAGAAAATTACTGAAGCAGAGCTAATCAACAAATCATCCTGGAGCTGGCATTGGACGCTCTAGACCTTCTCTTAATAAGTACTTCATGGCCTGGGGCTGTAGTTCAGTGGCACTGTGCCTGCCTGGCAAGCGCCAGGTCTGAGTTCAATTCCTGGTACCCCTCCCCACAAAATAAACAAAAATAAGGACGTCATGCTGAGCAGCAGCATATTGCAGCCCAATAAAAGGCAGCTTTGCAACACGTTCATGCACATTCATCTGGATCTTCATAATTCAATTCTGTATTTGGGAATCTTAACTTTTCCCATTTTACCTCGCCTTGACCCAGAATGAAGAAGATGTCTGTGGTGAAATTGACTTTGTAATTTCAAATGCCAAAGCTACTCTTATTCACTGCTGCACCAACTGTGACTTACAGAATTCTGATGAACTAACATTCTTTGCTTCTTTCAGAAAAAGGAATATGTAAGTGAAACCAAAAAGAAGGGGAACCAGTATGATGATGAGAGCTTTGGAAGCTTTATTTGGAAGCTTTATCATTCAAGGAATTGGTTATGGTGCCCATAAATATAATTTGTTTGTAATGCCATTTGTTTTTTGGGGGTTTTTTTAAGACAAGGCCTTGCTATGCAGTTCAGCCTGGCCTTGAACTCAAGGCAGTCCTCCTGACTCAGCCTCCCAAATGTGATTATTGGGATGCACCACCACACCCAGCTGCCATTTGATTTTTAACTCTAAATTGGATAGTCACATAAAATGAGCCTCTAGACCCCACAAGTTGTACTGAGTGGTCCACATCCACAATTTCAAAAACTTGAAATTTATATTACTTAACTTTAAAATTATGTTTTTAAAAAATGTTAACCAATAGGCTTAAATAAGAAATTCATATTTACAGTTTATGGAACTGATGTGATATATCTTTTGAGTCAAGTCAGAATATCATTTACATATCTTCCCAAAAGAATTAAAAGCATCATACCACAGCAATATATGCACACCCATGTTTATAGTGGCCCAGTCTGTAATAGCTAAATCTTGGAAACAGCCCAAATGCCCATCAACTGATGAATGGATAAAGAAGAGTTGAGGTTTTTTCTATAATAGAAGACTACCCTGCCATAAAGAAGGATAAGCTTGAGACATCTCTAGCTAATGGATGCACCTTGAGACCATACTATTAAGTAAAATAAATTGGACACATGTTTAAATACTGCATTGTTTCTTTGGTGTGAGAAACCAAAAGTGAAAATAAGGACCAAAATGTGTAATAGATACTGGGAAATGAGAAGAAAATGGTCAAATAAGAAGAACAAAGGAGAGGGGAAGGAAAGAAGAGACAAGGAAAAAAAGAGAATAAAAGGAAAATATGGCTTTTGTAAATAAGGAGAGGAAGAGTGATCAAGGGGAGAGGAGGGGAATGAGAAAAAAAGAAGAATCAAGATATATCAGGGCTGGGGATTTAGCTCAGTGGTGCTGCTGGCTGCCTCACAAGGTCTTAAGTTTGATCCCTGGTACCAAAAAAAAAAGATATTATCATGTACAGGTACAAATTCCCTATGATGAATGTTATCATTACATATATCTAAAATGTACCAATAAATGTTTTGCTAAAAAAATCATCCAGAAATATTCTTTGTGAATTCCTAGTTATAATTTTCAGTTAAAAAAAAACCTCAAGATAAAACTAAATTACTAACCAGTTTTTAATCTTTTATAAACAAATAGCACTACAAATGATGTAACTAAATGCTATTAAAAACAATGATAAGAAAAAAAACAATGATAAGAAAAAATGAAAAAGTTGGATGTGATAACACATGCCTGGAATCCCAGCCCTTGGGAGAGTCTCCATGAGTTTGCCTGGGCTACATAGTGAGTTCAAAGCCAGTCTTAACTATACAGTGAGACCTTATCTCAAAAAACAAATTAAACAAAACAAAAATCCAAATGAAAATGAAAAGGGCTAGTGATATATAGCTCAGTGGTGGGTTCAATCCCCCATACTACACTTAAAAAAAAGAGACTGAGAAAGGAAAAAAAAAAAAGAATTGCTCAATGTTTGAGGAGATGGAAATTCTAATTATTCTAATTTGGTCATTAGACATTGTATACACACATAAAATAATTATGCTATATAAATATGTAAAATATTATATGCCATTTAAAAATTTTAAAAAATAGGAGGAGAAATGGGTAGAGATTAGTTAGCAAGTATAAAATTGAAGTTAGAATAAGTTCTGGTGTTCTTTTGGAGTTAATAATAATGTATATTTCAAAATAGCTAGAGTTTGATCCCTGGTACCCCACCCCCCAAATAGCTAGAATAAAAATTTTTTAATGCCCTTATCACAAAAAAGATAAATGTTTGGGCTGGGGATTTAGCTCAGTGGTTTCACTGCCTGCTACACAAGCGCAAGGACCCAAGTTCGATGCCTGGTACCAAAAAAAAAAAAAGATAAATGTTTATAGTGATGGATATGCTAATTATACTGATTTGGTCATTACATAATGTATACATATATTAAAAATGTTATACCCCACATATACATACAATATTATGTGTCAACCATAAATAAAATGTTTAAAGTAAATAAATAAAAATTTTTTGCCAAGAAAGCACATTAAAAGCTTTATGAATCAGGAACTAAGTTTAAACAACATAGCCCAAATCCCACAGCTAATGAAAGAAAGAGATAGAATTTGAACCAGACTATGTGGCCCTCTAAGCCTCTTTTCCATGAAAGTAAATGGTCCTTTTCAGTTAGGATAAAGTATTAGGTTTTTTTATTCTTGCTTTCTTTTCTTTCTTCTTTCTTTTTAAAGACAGGGTCTCACTATGTTGCCCGAGATGGTCTCAAATCCATGGGCTCAGGTGTAGTGGTGCACCCCTGCAATCCCAGCACTCTAGAGGCTGAGGCAGGAGGATCACTGGGAGTTCGAGGCCAGCCTAGACTGCATAGTGAGTTCAAGGCCAGCCCAAACTACACAGCGAGACCTTGTGTCAAAAAAAAAGAAGAATCAAATCCATGGGCTCTAATGATCCTGTCTCAGCTTCCCAATTGCTAATGTATAGGTGTGCACCACCACGCCCAGCTGAAGTATTAGTACTGATATAGAAGTGGAGAGTCAGGTCCACTCACCAAATTGTGTAGCAGAATGAAATATCTGTGCCTTCGCCAGTTAGACAAAAGTGAATCCTGAGGTAGGAGTCAGGGTTTCATATGAGGAGGCCCTTTCCTCAGCACCACCCCTTATCTTGGGCAGCTAGAGTGAACACAGACATTCACCAAATCACCAGAACATAAGAAAAACAGAAGGAGCTCAGAATGTGAAAAGAAAGAACACTTAAAAACCTCTATTTCCAAACTGGGTGCCATGATGCATACCCATAATCCCAACACTCTGGAAGGCTAAAGAGGAGGATCATAACTTCAAGCCCAGCCTGAGCAAGTTAGTGAGACCATGTCTGAAAATAAAAAATAAAAGGAAAAAATAAAAAGAGAATGGAAGGAAAAAATGCAAGCAAAGCTTGTGTAAATGAGGAGGGGAAGAAGGGCTGAAGAAAGAGGAGAATGGGAAAAAAATAATTTTTTAAAAAACAGCAATAAATAATAAAAAAGTACTAGAGATACAGCTCAGTGTGAAGGACCCAGGTTCAATCCCCAGAACTGCAAAAGGAAAGAAAAGAAAAGAAATTTTATTTCCAAGTAACCTACTTCCAAAGGAAATACCAAGTTTGTGGGACTTATTTTGTCAAGAGAAATCATTTTATTTTTTCTCAAGGTAGGACCTAGGAAAACAATGATCAATCACACTCCATGGTTAGAAGCACTAAATTTCTACTGGTTCAGAAATGATCACTCATGGCTTGAGGGTTTGCTTTTTGTTGTGTTGTGTTGGGGAGCAAACTCAGAGCCTTGAATATGCTGAGGACATGTTCTACCACTGACCTACACCTCTACCCCTGGTTTGAGCATTTGGACATTATCATATCTCATGGGTAGCCTTAGAATCTTCTTTCCATCTTTCCATCTTTGAATAACAGTGTCTTATGTATTTTAAGGACTGTACATAAATGACATCATACTGTATGCATTATCCCACAACTTGATTTCTGAACTTTATTTTTTTAGATCCTTCCATGATGATCTTTATTTGGTATTAATAGCTTATTCTCTAAAGTGTTTATACTAAATTACCTTCACCAGCAGTACCTAAGTGTTCCTGTTTCTCCTCAACCTCATCCCATACTTTACACTGTCTATCTTTTAGATTTTTACCAGTACTTTGGACTGGTTTAATAGGAATGTGTTAGGGCTGGGGCTTTAGCTCAGTGGTTCTGCTACCTGCCTCAAAAGCACAAGGACCCAAGTTCGATCCCTGGTACCAAAAAAATAATAATAATAATAGGAATGTGTTAGAAATGTTAAGTCTCAGGCACTGATCCAGAACTACCGAGTCAGACACTGCAAGTAGGGCCAAGTAGTCTCCAGGAGAATCTGATGGACGTCAACATTTAAAAATCATTGTTTAAATAAATTGCTTTTCTAAAAGCTTCATTAACTCTATATCTACTTTAATACAATGAACTCAATCAGGATGTAAGTAAACCTTGTTCCCAAAAGATATGCTTTGGCACCACTATCTGGCCTATGCTCCAGCTATTGAGCTAATTGATCTGAGATGGCATTTCTTTCATCCTAGTCCCAATACTAATAAATAATGTAGAATTAAGGATTTATAATGCTTTTGGTGAAAGGCTAAAAGTCCAGCTTTTAAATAAATACAAAGGGTACTCTTAATATTTCAACTCTGAATGACTGGTGAATGAATTTAGAACTTGCTATTTCAAACCTTGTTTATGGGGCTGGAGCATTGCTCACTGCAGTGCTCTTGCCTAGCATGTGCAAGGTTGGGGGTTCAATCCTCAGCACCAAAATTAAATCAAACCATGTTTTGTTTACTTCGGGGACTCAAAAACAAGGCATGGTGAACTATAAACTTTCTGTATGCTGATAATCCCACTGAGCACACTCTTGGGGATGTCTTAGGACAAGAATTAGTAAGTCAAACAAAAGCAATTCTGTGCTTTTAAATATATTACTTCACTGTAGTCTTGAAAAGCAGGTATGATGGGGAGTATAATCATCTCTATTTTATAGAGGAGACAGCTAAAACTCAGAGAGATTAAAGTAACTCATTCAAAGAAACTGGTATTAAGTAGTACTTGGTGTGTGCTGAGTCCTATACTAAGTGCTTCATTTACATTATCTTACCTACTTAGTCCTTTCCATAAATCATACAAGGTATGGCTTAATGTCTACCCAGTTTTTCATTTCATTTTCTTTTTTTCAGTATTGAAGATTGAATCCAAAGCCTCACTCATGATAAGCAAATACTCTACCACTGAACTATATCCTCAGCCCATTTTTATTTTGAGACAGTGTCTCAATAAGTTACCCAGGCTGGCCTCAAACGTGCAGTTCTCTGAACCAAGCTATTGAACAAATGGACTTAATAGATGTTTACAGAGTGTTCCACCCCCACAAAATCAGAATACACATTCTTTTCAGCTGCACACGGGTCATTCTCCAAAATAGATCACATGCTAGCTCATAGGGCAAATCTAAGTAAATGTAAAAGAACTGAAGTTATCCCCTGTATATTATCAGACCATAGTGCAATAAAATTGGAGATCAATAACATAAGAAACCCCAAAACACCCACAAACACATGGAAATTGAATAACACCCTCCTGAACAGCTAATGGGTCACAGAGGAAATTAAAAAAGAGATTAGACAGTTTCTACAAGTAAATGATAATGCCAGTACAACACCATTCCTGTTCAATATTGTTCTGGAAACATTAGCCATAGCAATTAGAAAAGAGAAAGAAATAAAAGGAATAAAGATAGGAAAGGAAGAAGTGAAACTGTCATTATTTGCTGATGATATG
>NW_004624764.1:22708263-22733936 GCF_000247695.1 Heterocephalus glaber | reverse complement strand
TGGTGGGAGGGGAAGGGGAAAGGGAAGAAGGGAAAGGAAAAATTATGAGGGAAAAAAAAAATGGAAACAAAGTCTATGTAAATAGGGAAGGGGGCACAGGTAATGGGGGAATAAATAAGAACTAAGATACATCATGTTCAGGTACAAACACCCAATGATAAATGTAAATGCATTGTATACCTAAAATGTACCCAATTAATATATAAAACAAAAAAACAACAAAAAAACCCCGTGCAGTTCTCCTGGTTCAGCCTCCAGAATAGCTGGGATTATACACTCATTTTAAAATGAGGCTGAAAAAAGTGAAATTGTAAACCAGGTGTAGTGACACATGCCTGTAATGACACATGCCTTGAGCCAGGAGGATCCTCACAAGTCTGAGGCCAGCATGGACTACATAGTGAGTTCAAGGCCAGCCTGAATTACATGAGACCTTGTGTCAAAACAAAACAAAATAACAACAAAAAAAGTGAAATTGCTCATCCAAAAACACAGAAACTGGAGAAGCAACAAGTTGAACTTTTCTACTCTGCCTTTGTCCACTTCTAGCCATTCAAGTTCTTGATAGAGTCTCACTCTGCTGTCTAGGCGGTTCTCAAACTCCTGGGCTCAAGAGGTCCTCCTGCCTCAGCCTCCCTCATAGCTGGGGCTACAAGTACACACCACAGTGCCTGGTCATTCCATTTATAGAATGGGTTTTTTATATACATCCGTGAAATATCAGGGAAAATTTGTCTCCGATAATGGACATTTTTCTCTTTGGTTTTTTGTCACGTTTATGTGATACAGTGCCACCAATAATTGGTTACATAAGGTCTCTGCTTAGTCTACCTCAAATAGATAGCACTAAGGTAAAAAACAAAGACCCAAAAAAACAAAAGCAAAAATACTCTGGCTTAATCTCATGCAAGTCTTTGTGACCTAAACATGGAAATCTATTAATTTTAACCAAGATAAAAGAGGAATTAATTTGTTTTCAAAAAGAACAGGGTTCCAAAGCAACACAAGATTTACTTCCTATCCAGTGATAATGCAGCTACTAATGGCAGTACTTAGGGTTTCAAAAATGGTTTCTTCAATGTAATTTTAAAAGCTCAGAGGAGCAGTTTGAGGCCCAGTTCTCCCACTTAATTGAGCATCACTTGGCCATTAAATGGGCAAGCCATTTAATTTTTCTGAGCTTTACTTCCTCATCCATAAAAACAGAATAATAATCCCTATCCCTTTTATTTCATTGCTGTAAATATAAAAACAATATAAAAACTATATGAAGTGAAAATCATCATGACTATTACTGTTCCCAGCCTTAGTCCAAGAGTACTGCACAGCATATTGCAAAGCTCTCACTTTATGCACATGTTCTCCTTACTTCTATCATTTCCTAGAACAAACTAAGCCATTCCATAACCACCAGCCACAATTACCAGGCTCTTGCCCATCTTTCCTAGAATTATATACTACCAACACCACGGAGACTGAAAATACTATTTCTATAATTTTATCATGGCCCTGGGGGTAAGTCAAAGAACTCCAAAGAAGCAAATATCAGGAGGTATAGCTCAATGGTAGAACACATGCTTAGTATCCACAAGACCCTAGGTTCAAACCTTAGCACCACTACCACAAGAGGAAGAGGAGAGGGGAGGGGAGAGGAGAAGAGGAAAAAGATGCAACCATTAGAGAAGAAAGAAGATGGTGTCTTAATTCATCACTTCTATTTCCATCTTTCTCTGAAGGCTGAGTTCCTACTCCAGCCCTGTCCCTATCAGAAGTAATGTGCAGATAAATGAACTGAAGCCAAATATAATCCACAGTAAATGCTCCCTCTCCTGGCTTGATTGGAAAGAATCAAGTTTTAATACTAATCTTCAATATCACAATAATTAAATCAGCCTTGGATTACTAAAAATATAATTAAAAGGTCATTATTGAAAAGACTAGCCACTAGAAATAGCTGTACTCCAAAAGCCAATGCAATTTTATTTTCCACATCATATATTAATTTTTCTAAAAGTACCAAGATTAGTGTATACCTATAATCCTAGTACTCTGAGAGATTGAGGCAGGAATATCACAAATTCAAGCCTGGCCTGGGCAACTTAGTGAAACCCGATCTCAAAATGAAAAATGAAAAAGGGCTGGGGATGTAGCTCAGTGTGAAGACTCTGGATTCAATCCTCGGGACTGCAATAAATAAACATAAACATATCAAGATTTAATTCTTCCAAAATCTTTGCCATTTGCTATCATCTTGAGGAAATGAGAATAATTTCTACTAACTTGGATCTGATTCTGTCTGCCTGTCTGTCTATGCTGTGCTGGATACTGAACCCAAGGGCTTGTACATACTCAGCAAGTGCTCCACCAAGTTACATCAGCAGCCCTTTTTACTTTGAGACAGGGTCTTCCTAAGTTGCCCAGGCTGGCCTCTGACCTGCATCCCATCTATCTCAACCTCCTAAGTAGCTGGAAGTTCAGGTGTGCACCACCACACCTGGCTTCTAACCATACTAGTCTTAATAGCTCATATTTATCAAGGAAAATTGTGTGACCAATTAGGCAATTTTATCATCATTTAACAAAGATACCCAGAGTTAACATCTTTATTTCATGAAGCAATTATACAAATTGGAGGACTAATGTTGGGAAATGGAGAAATAGATCTTTTGCAAATGGGAAGAAGACCAAGAGATGGAAGGAGAGGGGAAGGGGATATAAAAAGAATTAAGATGTGTTATGTACCATTCATAACATCATATATACATTCATTTAACCCTCACAACTACACTATGAATATGGAACTATTATTACTACCATTAAGCTTTTTTTGTGTGTGACAGGTCTTGTCATGTAGTTCAAGCTGGCCTTAACCTCACTATGTAGCCCAGGGTGGCCTAAAACTCATGGTGACACACCCACCTCAGCAACCCGAACACTGGGATTATAGGTGTGTACCACCATGCCTAGTTTTATCATACCACTTTTAAAATTTCTATTAGTATATATTTGCAGTACATAATGATTACATTCATCATGGGGGGTTGGTACATGTACATAACAATCTTAATTCTTATTACTTCTTCCTCTTCTCCCTCCCCTTTCCTTTATCTCTTGTTTCCCTTCTACAACACCACTTTTTTATGGATGAGAAACAAAGGCACAGAAATGTCAAGTGACTTGCTTGAAGTCATGTAGCTGGTGGGGTAGATTCAGCTGAGATTCAAACTCAATCCGATAGACTTTAGAGTCTGCTCTACATCTTTACACCATGCACTTTCATTATTCTTGGGGGTAAAAAAAACCTTACCTTTCTTATGTTTCAAGCACAAATATGCATACACATAGTACAGATATATTCTGATATATAATACTACTGATATATACATAGTTTTAAAATTTCATGAAGGCAGCAATTAGGAAAATATTGTAAAAAGGCTACAGAGGAAAAGTCAGGGGAGATCATAAAAAAAGGACTACAAAAACCCCATAGCTTTATCCTACACAGCCTTTCTTTTTTCAACATGGAGCTAAGAATAGTTCTCTGTTTTGCTAAGTGAAAATGGCCTGTCATTCATTGTTTCATTGACTAAATATGAATTATTATATCATCATAATAATGTCTGAATTATGTATCAGGTATTAGATATAAAATGATGAATAGATCATAAAGTACCCTTTCTTTAAGAAACTATCAGCCTGCCAAATAAGCAGACAAATTCAACACAATGTGGGCCAGGGATTTAGCTCAGTGGTTTCGCTGCCTGCTGCACAAGCGCAAGGACCCAGTTTGATCCCCGGTACCAAAATAAAAAAAAGAAAAAGAAAGAAAGAAAGGGAACAAATTCAACACAATGTGATACATTCTAACCAAGCTTGAGAGGCAGGGACAGTTTCATGAAACAGATGTTGTCTCAGCTGGATCCAATGGAAGAGTAGAGATTAGCCAACGTCAAGGGAAAAGATGAAGGACGGAAAGAATGGTGCCTCAGGCAGAGATACCAGCATGAACAAAGACTCAAAGTCAGGAGGACCTCATCAACCAAGCAAAGAAATCTTCAGTTTACTTTGAGGGAAACGGCAAGCCCCTGAAAGGCTTTATGTAGAATTGTGCTTCAGAAAGATTCCTTTGGCAATGTAAAGGACATATTAGAAATGCAAAGTAAACCTCAGTTGCCCGTGAACTAGCACAAACAAGCAACAAGTGGGATCTCTTCTTATTAAAAGGCTTCTGCACAGCAAGAGAAACCACCAGCAGTGTGAAGAGACAACCCACAATGTGGGAAAAAATCTTCACCTGCTCTTCCTCAGACAAAGGTCTACTAGCTCGAATCTATAAAGAACTTAAAAAGATCAGACCTCCCAAATTTAAAGACCCAATCCAAAAATGGGCATCTGAAATGAACAGACATTTCTCAGACAAAGAAGTAGAAATAGCAAATAAATACATGAAAAAATGTTCAACATCACTGGTCGTTCGAGAGATGCAAATGAAAACAACGCTGAGATTTCACCTCACCCCAGAAAGAATGGCTGCTAACATGAAATCAACCAATAACAAATGCTGGTGAGGCTGTGGGGAAAGAGGAACCCTGCTCCACTGCTGGTGGGAGTGTAGACTGTTGCAACCACTGTGGAAATCAGTATGGAGATACCTCAAAGAACTAGGACTGGAAGTCCCATTTGACCCCGCTATTCCACTGCTTGAGATCTTCCCCAAAGAATTAAAAGAATCATACCACAGTGATATATGTGCGCCCATGTTCATAGCAGCACAGTTTGTAATAGCTAAAACTTGGAAACAGCCCAAATGTCCATCAGCTGGAAACTGGATCAAGAAAATGTGGTTTTTTAATAATGGAGTACTACTCAGCCATAAAAAATGAGAAATCAGAGACATTTATAGCTAAGTGGATGCACATTGAGGCAATACTCTTAAGTGAAATAAATAGGACACACATGAATAAATTCCGAATAGTTTCTCTGGTGTGAGAAACTGAAAGTGTAAATAAGGACTAAATGTATAATAGGTCATGTGAAATAGGAAGAAAAGGGGCAAAGGGGAAGGAAGTGGGAGGGCTAGGGGAAAGGATAGAAGGGAATGGGATTAATATGAGAAAATTGAAAAATAGGAACAAAATCTTTGTAAATAGGGAGGAATGGAGGGGTTCAAGGGAGGGCTGGGCAAGGGTGAAAAATAAGAACCAAGAGAGACTATGTAAAGGTGCAAATTTCCAATGATGAATGTCATTATATTGTATACCTAAAATGTACCAATGATTAGAATGAATAATCGAAAATATAAAATAGGAAGAAAAGGTCCAAAGGGGTAAGGGTAGCGGGAGGGGCAGGGGAAAGGAAAGAAGGGAAAGGAAAAATGATGAGAAATGGAAAAAATGGAAATAAAGTCTTTGTAAATAGGGAAGGGTGGAGGGGGAGGGCTAGGAATGGGGAAAAAATAAGAACCAAGATGCATTATGTAAAGGTACAATTCCCAATGAGAAATGTAATTGTGTTGTATACCTACAATGTACCAATAAAAGAATTTAATAAAAAAAAAAAAAGAAAAAGAAATGCAAGGTAAATACAAGACCAATAGGAGGCTATTATAAAAATAAAACATAATATATAGTGGTTTTTTGTGTTTTTTTTGGTAGGGGATGGGGTTGTACTGGGGACTGAATCCTGAGCTATATCCCCCCACCCCCATTGTTTTGTTTGGTGTTTTTTTTTGTACCGGGGATCGAACTCGGGAGCTTGTGCTTAGGAGGCAGGCAACAGCACCACTGAGCTAAATCCCCAGCCCAGGTTTGTTTGTTTTTTGAGACAGGGTCTCACTAATTTGCCCAGGCTGGCCTTGAACTTCTGATCTTCCTACCTCAGTTCTCCCAAGTAGCTGGGATTATAGGTATGTTCCACTGTGCTCACCCATAGGTTCTTTCTCATACCTGGCTAGCAGGTGACAGTTACTATATTCTACAAATTTCAAGTGATTAAGCAGTTATGTTTCTGTCTCTTTTACTCCACATCCATTACTAACAATAATAAAGGTTAAAATAGCCTTCTGGGACTTGTAGGTCTTGTGTCACAAAAATACAAAACTGAAAACTTGCATTGCAAAGTGTTAAACAATTTGAAAGATTGTTCTCCAAGAAAGTCAATTACTTACAGTGCCTTCAACCTCTGAATAGAGTCCTGACCAGAAGCTGAAAGTACTTTTATCCAGCTGATAGAGTCGAGATTTCTCAAATGTTTCAGAATCCATGATCTGTTCTAACTCCGGTGGTACATGAGTTGTTGTTTTATATATCCTTCTCTGAAATATTTTGAAGAAAGCATTTTAGTGAAATATTTATTATAATAGGAATTTATGATCAAACACTGGGTGATTAATGTAGCATTAACTTGTCAATTAAACCTGCAGAATGTTTCATACATACACAAATACTGCATTTGTCAAGTACGGTAACCACAGAAACAAGTGATGCAGACAGGTAAAACCAGAACAAGAGGATCTGAGGCTAGCTGACTAGGCAGAATTAAAGTCGAGGTTGTTATCATACTCCAGTTTGTCAAACAAAGTTGTAACATCCCAAGAACACTATTCACTGTATGATACACATAGTATAATACAAAAAACTAATTTATGAAAAAGAAGTAAACCTGCCAACCATGAGTATTAACAGATATTGTGGTTGGTCATTAAGGGAGATTTGAGAAACAGCAGAAACTATCAGGTCTCCAACACCACTTTTCTCATAAGATTCTAAAAAATAATCCCAGCCCATGGGACATAACACAGGGAACAAATACCAAAAAACCCCAATAAACTGCATCTTCTATAATGATTTTACAACACATGCTTTCCTAATATACAAGGTATGATCAAAATGTATGTTCAACTTAAATTTTTAAAAATGTATTAAAAGACATTGCCATTAATTCTCCTCAAATTATCCCTGCAAATTATCTGGCTCTTCAAGAGCCAGAAGTTGCATGCGCCAGATCCAGTGAATAAGGTAGGTAAGGATATACTGCAATGTTTTTATTTGACAGAAAATGCCAGCCAGGCATGGTGACACATGCCTGTAATCCAACCATTTGGGAGGCTGAGGCAGGAGGATCACTGCGAGTTTGAGGCCAGCCTGGGCTACACAGTGAGTTCAAGGATAGCCAGAAGTACATACTGAGACCTTAACTCCAAAAAAAAAAAAAAAAGCCATAAATGTTTTGAATCAACTCAGGACATTAAAGTAGTCATGAAAAGACATTCTCAAAAGAAAACTCCCAAAACTGCTTCAGAAAGTGGCAGGAATGATGGCATAAGTATGTTTGAAGAAAGGAAACCTGTTTTGAGGGGGATTAATAACAATGTGCCTTCTACTGTAATAATTTTATTTAAACATTCACTGTAGTTTGTGATCATACCTCATATTGTATCAATAGAAGCTGAAGGCATTAAAGCTACTCAGTAAAGATACTACGAAAGAGCTGGGCATGATGGGGCACACCTGTAATCCCAGCAGTCTGAGGCAAGAGGATCACAAGTTCAAGTTCAAGGCCAGCCTGATTACATAGTAATTTCTTTTTTGTTTATTTTTGAGACAGGGTTTCACTGTTAATTTAGGCTGGCCTTGAATTCACCATGCAGCCCAGGTTGGCCTCCAACTCATGGCAATCCTCCTGCCCCAGTCTCCTGAGAGCTGAGGCCACAGGCGTGCACCACCATGCCCATGCCCTACAGAGTAAGTTCAAGGCCAGCCTGATGTACAAAGTAAGTTCAAGGCCAGCCTAAACTACAAAGTAAGATTCTGTCTCAAAAAACAAAACAACAAAAAGGTACTACCAAAAAGTTGTCGATGGAATAGTAATTAAAGACAGATGTTCAATATCTCACCCATCAATTTTGACATCACATATGTACTGTGTGTTTTTTACTTTTTTGAAAGGGATCTTCTACAGACTAGCAATATTCTGTACTAAGGAAGCTATTCAACAGCTCTGTTGGAGTATTTAATTTTACAACTCAATACCTATTTGAATATACTGGACTAACGGTAGATTGACATATAATTTAGACATTGACAGAGAAAAATTAAAACTTTCAGTGTAAAGATTCATGCAGAATGCAAACTGACAGGAGAAATTTGCAGAAGAAAAACACTTATATTCAAGAAAAAAAGAGTTCCAGCAATTAAAAAGAGAGAGGTTTTCGTAACCATCATTACTGACACACAGTTAAGTCCCAGATTACGATTTTCTGTGCCAGGAGAACATTCACAAATCAGATTGTTCATAAGTCCTACAAAGTGAGTCTCATACACCATTAACACAAATATACAATGTATATTGTTTTGCACTCTCCCCTCCACATCACCACTGGTTTTCCTTTTGCATCCAGACGTCCTGGGCTCTGACTGAGCACTGTACTACTGTACACTACCATACTGTGCGTAAGCACAGAGCAGCGCAACTGTGATAATGTCCCGCAGACACCAGGGCTACTTCTGCAATTTGTTCATATCTAATGCAAGCTCCATTAGGATCTGTGAAAGTTTACAACTCAAATGTTCCTAAGTCTGAGACTTGATGTATGTAATTCAGTGACAACATAAGCCTAAGAAAAGCAAACCACCTGGGTGTGGTGGCACACACCTGTGATCCCAGCACTGGGGAGGCCAAAGCGAGATGATTGCCACAAATTCGAGGCCAGCCTGTGCTACGTAGCCTGAACTAGAGAGTAAGACCTTGTCTAAAAAAAAAAAAAATTAAGAAAAGCAAACCAGCAGTGACACTGCAATAAAACCATCAATTAAACTTATTTTCATTTAAAATTCAGATCTCTAACCTATCAAGCTGTTAACTATGGTTATCCCCTGGGAATTGTAACTTTCACTTTCTTTTTTAAAAAATTATTTTATTTTATTCCATTTCCCCTCTTAACTTTCACTTTCTATTTCACTACTTTAAAAAAAAAAAAAAACTTTAACCCAGGGCTTCCCGCGTGCTACTAAGCTACATTTCCAGCCCTTTTTAGTCTCTATTATGAGACAGGTGTCATTAAGTTGGCCATGCTGTCCTCCACCTCTCTCTCTCCTGCCTCACCCTCCCAGTACTAGGGATGACAGGTTTGGGGCCACCGTGCCCAGCTATTTAAATATTTTTATACAAAAATAATGAAGACTCATGAAAAACAATAAAATGCTTTTTAGTCATAAATACATGCACTGTGAGATTTAAAAAATAGTGCAAGTCCTTACAAGAACTGCAAAATCTTTTTTAAAAATGGTTTCCTGACCCTGCCACGAGGAAGTTGTAATTCCTTTTGAAGTCTTGCACCAAAGAAAAAAGAGGCCAAGTCTGGAACCAAAGATCCTAAAAAGCTGGAGTAAATACAATCTCGAGCTTGACGAGGAAGTAACCCTTCCTTCCCTTTCTAAGGCTCAAACAGGCTTGGGTCCCATGTTAACGTTCGAAAAGCTTCCCTGCGGAACCAAGAACCCCTCAAAGCCACAGCTCGCCGCTGGGCCAAATTAGGGGGCTCAGTAGAGACTACGGGGTCGAGATTGGCCCTGGGGCCGGAGCAGGCATCAAGGGACATAAGGTCAAGGCCCTGGCTACCTTAGGGCTGACCGAGGGCTGGGGTCAGTGGGTCCTGCCAAGGCTCACCTGCCGCTGTGCTAGGAAGGTCTCCCAAAGATACACTGTCCAGGAAAAGAGCAAAACTGCCCCGAAGATAACCTTCTCCGCCGGCAACTCCCACATCGCGTCCAACGACGCCCACATCCCCATGGCCACCCCGTTCCGCCCGCTTCTTCAGCGTGCACCGGTGCCACACCAACACCCGTCCCCGCAGAGCGTCCTTGCGGTGTCACAGCGATGTCTGTCCCTTCCGAGTGCCTCTACACTAACACACGCCCTCATCCCACGTCCTCCGGCTATCCGCAGCGTCACAAAAACACTCTTCCCCTGGCCTTAAGGCCCCGGAGTTTCTGCTAAAGAAGGACCGGCCCCACCTTCCTCACTTCCGGCCCGAAATGGTTGGGAGACCGGGCTCCAAGTTCCGGCCCGCGGGCGGTGGCCCACCGACTCCTTCCCCCCCTCCCCCCGGGGTTGTGGCTTTCATAACCCAACTTTGCTGTCGAGGCCTCCGCTTTCTCACCTCTGCAGCGGCAATTCTCTTGGGTCCCTTGGGTTGGCGGGTTGCCCAGAGAGGGGTGCAGTATCTGCTGTCCTTTCCCTGGCTGGAACAAACCAACTGATAGTCAAGGGTTTAGCGGGAACTGACACGGAGTGGGCGGGGAGAGGCGTCCACCCCCGCCCTCCGGTAGCTGGGAAGACAAGGGAGCGACCCCAAAATCGTGTCTCGACTGGCAATTGCTGTTCAGTGCATCCCTGGGATGTCTTAAGAGCGAAGCGAGACGTTACTAATAGAGCATTTGGGTCTGGATTGGGGCGCTCTGGTTCCAGGCATACTAGAGAGCTGAAAGTGACGGTAGTGTTCATTTTCGTTTACAAGTCTCTTATCATCCAACCCAAGTGTAGTCAGAGGCAGCTTTTTGCGAGCAAGGCTGGGATAGCGTGGTTACAAATTCCTGAAATGAGAGGCCCGTGTTTAATCTAGGAGAGAAACTCCTATCAAGGTGCAGTGTCATTTCTGTCCTGGAAATCAGACGTGAAATTCCTGGAATGCTTGTTAAATTTGTTTCACTTGAAAAGCCAGCTCAGAATTTTTTCTAACCAAAAGTAAATCTGATGTGGTTAATGGATTTGATAGCATGGTGTTGGTAATTTGCATAATTGTTGTCTCGGATAAATTGAGCTAAATCTGTAGCTCCGACTAAAACATTTAAATTTCAGTGATATTATAATGCTGAAGATCTGTTAGAATTGATAGTGTCTCAGGCTTCTCAATACTGTCTAAATTCCTCTGAGAGTAATCAGTCAGTATAATTAAATCACTTAAAGTGAATAATGAGTGTAACAGGATAATAAATTTTTGCAAATCAAAGGTTTTCCAGTTCTTTTGTTTTCAACAAAATTAATAGTGGACCCATTAATTGGTCAGTTAATGAAGGAACAGTATTTGATTTTTGCACTATAACTTGGAGAGAAACCAAAGGATTGGTTGACATTACTAAAACTACTAGCATTCTCATCTATTTAATATTTCTTAGTACTGATATGTATGAAAAACAAAAAGGAATAGAAACTGAACCCTGTTGATTTAGCAGTCAGAAATATTCATCAAGAGATATGAGTTGATTAGTGTAAATGCCCTGTCCATCCTACTTTGAGATACACTCTCAATAGAATCTTACTTTTATGTTTATATACGCTCAGAATTTGTAGTTGCGTCATTTTGACAAAGTACTGTACATGCTAAAGATAATTTCAATTATAATTCAAAAGAATTACAACACATAGAGCCATAGTTACAGAAAAATTTTAAACCTTTAATACATATATATCTTATTGCAAAGAAGTTATCAATAAAAGGTTTTTCAAACATCAAAATATTACATCTGAATAACATTGTCTTTTCTGAATAACACTTCATTGGAGAGTAGAACCTAAATATAAATTAGAGGTGATAAAATAAGGTTGAAAAGCTCATTTGTGTATTTTTTATTTAATTGTTATCATATGTAGGTTCTTTGGATAATTTATATAAGCAATTTAATAGTTTTATCCTAAAAATGTCAATTTGCCAGGATTTGCACCTATTGCAACTATTTAAATTTATAATGAAAAATTTAATTATCAGCTTAAATATATGAAGCAATAAACATCTTCAAAGTTTTCTTGGCCATTGTTGCTATGCCCCCTTTATTCTTCTTTTCTTCTTCTGTGAGTCCCACGCCTCGCAGAAGCTTTCACCACCCAAAATTTGTAGCTAAGAACACAAGTTTAGTGTTAGGCTGCTTGAGTGCCAGTCATAGTTAGATCACATAGCTCCTTAAGCCCTCTGTGTATCAGTAAAACAATAATGGTACCTATGTCCTTCTATCGTTAGGATCAAGAGAGAAAATGTATATAAAGCTTCTCACAGAGTACATTGGCCTGCATAAGTGTCCAGTAAGGTTAGCTATTGGCTCTTCATGTTTGGGAGAATGGCAGCAGAGCACTGATCCATGTGTCTAAAGAGACAGGAGAAGAAACCAAAAGCTGGTATGAAGTTTCAAAACACCAAGACTGACTGGAGCACACTTTCAAGAAATGTCTGCAAAATACCCAAAGCTTATGTTCTTACTGGACTAGCGTGTATGGAATGGTAGATGATAAGCAAATACATCAAAGGAAAAGTAGGGGTAGTGATAAGTGCTATGAGGTAAGAGCAGAGAAAGGGGGAATACAGCATGTCTGTGGGAGAGGCATTACTTTACCTAAGATGGTCAAGGGAGGTCTTTCAGATCAGCTGATGTTTGAGCACAGACCCCCCTACACACACAAGTAAAAGAAGGCATGTGGGTATCAGTAAAATGCCAATCAGAATAGACAGAAGATGCAAAGACTTTGGATCAGCCAGTGCTTAACATATCTAGCATATCTGAGGAATGATAAGAGGGCATGGAAAGAATGGAAGCAGTAAGGAAGGGAGAGAGTGCAGGTAATGCCATCAGGCATAGTCTCTAAGTTAAGAACCTGATTTTTCTTTCACTCCAAAATCAGGAACAAGACAAGGATGTCCACTGTCACCACTCTTGTTCAGTATAGTTCTGGAGGGCTGGGGATTTAGCTCAGTGGTTCCAGCACCTGCCTTGCAAGCTCAAGGACCCGAGTTCGATCCCCAGCACCAAAAAAAAGTTCTGGAAATGTTAGCCACAGCAATTAGACAAAGGAAAGAAATAAAAAGGAAAAAGGATAGGAAAGGAAGAAGTTAAATTATCATTATTTGAAGATGACATGATATTCTACATAGAAGACCCCAAGAACTCCACCAAAAGACTTCTAGATTTGATAACCAAACTCAGTGGCATAGCTGGATACAAAGTCAACACTCAAAAATCAATAGCATTCCTGTACACAAATAACAAACTCAGTAAGAGAGAAATTAGGGAAACAACCCCTTTCACAATAGCATCCAAAAAATGTAATACCTAAGAATCAATCTAACAAAGGAAGTAAAAGACAACTACATTGAAAACTACTGTACTCTGAAAAGGGAGATCATAGAGGATATATATATTAAAAAAAGGAAAGATATCCATTGTTCTTGGATAGGAAGAACCAATATAGTGAACATGGCCATACTTCCAAAACTGTTATACAGATTTAATGCAATCCCAATCAAAATTCCAACACCCCCCCCCAAAAAAATTCCAACACCCTATCTCACAGAATTAGCAAAAAAATCCCAAAATTAATTTGGAACCAGAAAAGACCTATTAACAAAGGCAATTCTGGGCAACAAATACAAGCAGGGGGTATCACAATTCCTGATCTGAAATTATACTACAAAGCTACTGTGATAAAAACAGCATGGTACTGGCAAAAGAACAGACATGAGTATCAATGGAATAGAGTAGAAGATGGAAAACCAACTCTAGACATATCCACATAATCTTTGACAAAGGAGCCAAACACCTTCACTGCACCAATAAATGGTGCTGGAAAAACTGGCTTTCCACATGCTGAAGATTGAAACTAGATCCATAACTTTCACCATGCACTAATCTAAAATTGAAATGGATCAAAGATCTAAATATTAAAATGGAAACACTAAATCTGCTGGAAGAGAGAATAGGTAGAATGTTTGAGGACATAGGAGTAGGCAATGACTTCATGAACAAAATCCAGACTGCACGGGAAATACTACAAAGAATCAACAACTGGGACCTCATCTGATTAAAAAGCTTTTTCACAGCAAGAGAAACCACCAACAGAGTGAAGAGACGACTCACAGCATGGGAAAAATTTTTCTACCAGCTATTCTAAAAAGAACTTTAAAAAAAATCAGACCCCTCAAATTTAAAGAACCAATCCAAAAATGGGCATCTGAAATTAAAAGACATTTCTCAGACTAAGAAGTAGAAACAGCAAATAAATATATGAAAAAATGTTCGACATCACTGGTCATTTGTGAAATGCAAATTAAAACAACGCTGAGATTCCACCTCACCCCAGAAAGAATGGCTGCTTATCAAGAAAGCAACCAATAACAAATGCTGATGGGGCTGTGGGGAAAAAGGAACACTTCTCCACTGTTGGTTGAAGTGTAGACTGGTACAACCATTGTGGAAATCAGCGTGGAGATTCCTCAAAAAACTAAAACTAGTGGTTCCATTTGAGCCAGCTATTTCTTTCCTTGGTATCTTCCCAAAAGAATTAAAAGCATCATACCACAGCAATATATACACACCCATGTTTATAGCAGCATGGTTTGTAATACGTAACTCTTGGAAATAGCCCAAATGCTCATCAATGTATAAAGAAGATGTAGTTTATTTATACAATGGAGTCCTACTATTCCATAAAGGATGAGCTTCAGACATTTCTAGATAAATGGATGCACCTTGAGACCATATTCTTAAGTGAAATAAATCAGACCCACGTGTTTAAACCTGCATTGTTTCTCTGGTGTGAAAAACTGAAAGTGGAAATAAGGACCAAAATGTATCATAGATATTGGGAAATGGGAAGAAAATGATCAAGTGGGAAGGGGAACAAGGGAGGGAGGAAGGAGAAAGGAAGAAAGAAACAAGAAAAAAAAGTGAAAAAAGGAGAAAATGGAAACAAAGCTTTTGTACATGGGGAGGGCTTGAAGGGAGTGGGAGGATAGGAAAAAAGAGGTGGGATGTACCATGTACAGGTGCAAATTCCCTATGATAAGTGTTATCATTATGTATGCCTAAAATGTACCGATAAATGTTTTGTTATAAAACAAATTGACTTTTGTCCAGGTGTGGTGGTGCATGCCTGTAATCCCAGCACTAAGGAGGCTGAGGTAGGAGGATCACAAGTTCAAGGCCAACCTGGGATACTTAGATATGTCTGAAACAATAAAGGGCTGTGGTGTAGCTCAGTGGCAGAGTGCTCCTGGGTTTGATCTCCAGTACTGCAAAAAGAAAAATATCCAGGTGAGAGAAGATGGCTTAGACTACTTCAGTAGAGACACTTGTTCCTATTTACAGGAAGAAAGTGATAACATACTTTCTGGCTGGTCTGTGTAGAGTCTAAAATGGAGAGCTTAGAAGCAGCCTGTTTGTAAGACTGCCAGTGGAGAAAGACTGAATTTAGTGAATAAAGGGTTTCCTCCCTAGAGTGGTAGACAGTCGCATCTTACCTGAATGAAAAAAGAGCTCTCAAGCTCTTTTGATTCTCTGCTTACCAAGCAGCCAAAGTTCCTCAATCGATGCCCTGGATACTGTAAGTATTTTGTTCTCAAGAAAAAGAATGACACTCATTAGGTATGAATATTTGATATCAATCTCTTATGACTACAGTATGAATCACACAGACACAGACACAGATACATGCACATGCGCGCGTGCACACACACACACACACACACACACACACTTTCTGAGCTGAGAACCAGAAGAAAGTGATTCCATCAGATTGGACCATATTGTGTACCCTATTGGGAGGAGCTGGCCTATTTTCTATTTTGCTTCTAGTTTACTCTACTTTCTGTCTCCCATGTAAGATACTAATTCTGTATCATTCCTCTGCATGTGACTCTTCAAGGCCCTTCTAAACTCTTTCCTCCCATGTATTCCCCAGGAAAATAAACAAGACAGGATGACTGCAATGAAATTTAGACAGCACAATGACTCTGTGGGTGTCCTTGTGCATGTGTGTGGTACGGAGATTGAATCTAGGGACTTTACACCGAGCTACACCCCCTTTTAAAAATTTTCTATTTTGAGAGAGGATCTAGCTAAGTTGCTAAGTTGCCCAGGCTGGCCTCAAACTTGCAATCCTCTTGCCTGAGCCTTCTAGAGTGCTGGAATTACAGGTGTATGCCACAATACCTAGCTGAGACAGACTTCCGAAGATTGGTATGGCACTGTTTGAAGCATGATAACCAAATTCTACTTAAATTGTTGGATAATACACATTGTCAGCTCCCATGAGTTCACCATACCATGAATTGAAACTGATTTGAAGACAATGTTAATGTGCCTTGCCATGAAGCAAAAATCCTTAATTGTAGCTCTGGAAATAGCCAGTGTATGACCACCCTGAAATTTTCCTTGTTCCCTAAGCAAGTCTCTCTCTCTCTCTCTCCCTCTCTCCCTCTCCCCCCCCTCCCCCCCCATGAAGATCCCTAGGAAGAATATCTTCTCTTTCATTGTCTATGTAATGTTTTATGAGAGAGTTCAATGTCATTTTCTCTGCAAAGCCTTTCCTGGGTCTACCCTGTATTCAATCTGTTTTTGTACTTGCACACTGTGAAAGGAATTTCATCTTAACAGGGATTGCATTTTAACACCAGTGCATAGGCAGGAATTACCAATGGTAAAAATTACCCTTGGAAATCCCTTTGGATGAGGCCACCAGGAGACTGCTCTATTTTATTGTCTTTTGTTGATCAGCATAGCCAGTTTTTCTCCAACATGGCAACAATCACTGTTTCTTTATTTGCACACTAAATGAAAAAAACTTTTTTGAGATGAGGTCTTGCTATGTAGCTCAGGCTGGCCTTGAACTTACTACGTAATTCAGGATGGCCTCAAACTCATGGCCTCAGCCTCCCGAATGCTGGGATTACAGGCTTGGGCCACTATTCATGGCATGAAATATTTTGTTCAGATGCCCAATAGGTGTTTCACATGATCATATTTATCATAGCAAAAATAGACATACCGCAAGGCTTGGGTAATCTTGAGACCTGCTAAGAGATCTGTTTATGCCACCTCCCCTGCAGGGCCCTCTCCTCTCACTTTCCCTCTCTCCACAGAGTATGCATTCATCGAATGGAATGTCCCTCCTTTTCCCTCCCTGGCAAGATGATATGATCTAAAACAGTGCTTCTGAATCACTCAGGTCAAATCCCTAGGGATTATCACAGTGCTTATCATAGAGTAGGTATCAGGAAATGTTGGATAAAATTAAATAGTCTCCTTTATGTCTATCATCATCCTTGCTCAATGCTGAGTAACTAATGCTGGAGGCCCCTGGGATGCACATTTTTCTTATGCCAAGGACCAGCACAGGCCAGTCTAGTTCTGCAAGAAAGTCTACAGCAGTGGTGGTGAACCTATGGCACCCATGCCACAGTGGGCTGTTTGTTATCACTGAACCCTAAAGGCTCACCATCACGGGTCTAGAGTATGGCCCTCAAACAGCACTTCCATTTTGTTATACCCTGTCCGACTTCTTCAGCATGGACCTTTAGACAGTAGTCCTAATCTCCCTCTCTTCTTTTCCCACCCTCTTCCATTCCAATCTATCTTTTCCTATATGGCTACTTACGGTCTTCAGCCCGCTGAGCAAGCACCATAACCCCAGGGAATTTTTTGATTGCGGGGGCAGGGAGGATAGTACCGGGGATTGAATTCAAGGCTTCATGCATGCTAGGCAAGTGCTCTACCACTGCGCCACACCTTCAACCCCCAGACACAGTATCTACTGCTGGGCACCATGTACAATCTGGGACCCACTGAATAGACAGCCAGCCCTCAAAGGGTAATTTCAATATAGTTCTCTGTTAATTCACCACCACACACATGAGGGAAACAGTGGTTCTCTGGAAAAGATTGGAGTCCATCACATTTCAAGTGTGGAAGTAAATCCTGATGTGGGCAAGGGACTCTGGCAATCGGAGCAGCTGCAATAGTGCTCAGAGGAGCAATCCCTCTTCATGTCAGGCTTTTGGGAAATGATCATCCCCTCCAGGTCTTTCATTTTGTTTTCCACCATCTGAAGTTTTTTCAGAATTTTCTCCTGCAGACCCAAGGACAGGAAGACGTCACTACTGTCTTGAAACTGGCGTTCAGCCTCTTCTGGATTGGCTAGCAAAGCCTGAAAAAAATCTGAGCCCTTCTTGTAAAGTTGGTAGAGTGTGACTATAAACAACAATATTTTCTAAAACAAAACACAAAAGTTGAGTGTTACTTGTTCGTTCATGTGAAATGCCAATTTACCATAGATGTGAAACACAGCCAAAGATCTAATACAGTAGTAACAAAATTCATACCTTTGCCAAGCCCTCCCTTTAACAAAACATTTGCATACCTATTTAATCTTTTGGGGTTTTTGTTTTTGTTTTATTTGAGCCATACAGGGTCTCACTGTGTAGCTCAGGCTGGCCTTGAACTCATGGTGATCTGCTTGCCTGTCTCCTTAGTGCTGGGATTACAGACAGTACCACCATGCCCAGCTATTTAGTCTTTTGATTATTAGCATAAACTGGAGCAATAAGCAGGTCATATATTTTATTTGCATTTAATTAATAAAGGTTATAATAATAAACATCACTTGGTTAAAGTCTGTCACATCCTGGGCTCTATGCTAGAAGCTACCTCGCCCATCCATGCATGACTTATTTCTGCAGAAAAACACAGAACAAGATAACCATTTAGATACCTTCCAGTTTGGACCCTGTCATTATCTAAGGTCATATGTTGGAAATGATAGAGGCAGGAGTGGAATCTAGTATAATGATCTGAAAAATTAAATTTTCTGGTCATGTAAAAAAAGTTTTAATATACTAGGACAGATTCTTGCTGGGATACGAATAAAACAAACCATCCTTTTCCTTATCATAATAACTAGCACTGTTTATTGGATGTGCATATGCTAAGTTTTGTACATGTTCCATCCCCTTTAATACTTACAACAACTTGTAAGAGCAGTCCTGCTAGCAACCCCGTGTTACAGGAAACTGGGCTTAGTGATTGTTCTCAGGGCACAGAGCAAAGTTCAACAGATTTAGGTCTAAGCAATCTGACTCTAGAGCCCACACTCCAAACCACTCTTACACTACCTCCTTTATTGCCTGGGGTGTGTGAAGAGCTGAAAGCCTATCTTTTCGATTGAGTAAACTCAGAAAGTTTGCTTTCTTACCTTATATCCTCTTATTAGTTAATTAAAATTTATATATACACACACTCCTGTTGAGTAGTCAGTTGATTATACTAAATGGATTTGGGGGAACTAAATTTAGAGCCCTAAAAATTGTGTTTGAGAGCCAGGTGTGGTAGTATCTGCCTATAATCCCAGCACTTAGGAGGCTGAAGCAGGAGGATCTCAAGTTGGGATATGAGAATAAAATGGACAGATGAGAAGGGGAACAAAGTGGGGGAGGGGAAGGAAATAAGGAACAAGAAAAAAAAGAATAGAAGGAAAAAATGGAAACAGAGCTTTTGTAAATAAGGAGGGGAAGAGGGATCAAAGGGAGGGGAGGGGAATGGGAAAAAAAGAAGCAAGATATATCATGTACAGGTACACATTCCCTATGATTAATGTTATCACTATGTTTATCTAAAATGTGCCAATAAATGTCTTGTTTCAAAAGAAAAAGTCTGAAGCCAGCCTGGGGTACATAGTAGACTTTGTCTCAAAAAAGACAGAGGGAAGGAGGGAGGGAGGGAGGGAGGCAGAGAGAGAGAGAGAGTTTAAATCCCAGTTTTACCAGCTCTGACAAACTATATGAATTTGGGCAGTTGATAACAAAGTTACTTCATATGAAAAATGGATGATGATCCCATCCTTGCCTACTATGCTGGGTTTGGAGAATTTAAAATAGAAAATGCATGTGAATATGATTCCTAAACAATAATAATATATGAAAATAAGCAAATGCTAGAAAATAATCCAGTAATAATTTCTTTCATTATCAAGGTTATTTCAGTATAACTTTCATTTATCAAGTTAACCACTCAAGAAAGCTCTTTTCATCCTGTTTCCTTAAATTTTCATTGGACCTCAATATATCCGTTTCCTCATTTGTCACATGAAAATAACCTCTGTCCATGTCATCCATTAATGGGATTTCCCTAAACACTTTGAGCATATTATAAATAAGCTATTATTATTGATGATTACACAGAAGTTACGTAAAATACTAAATATTTATTACAATCCCAGCTAGTTTGTTTTTTGTTTTTTTGGTACCGGGGATTAAACTCGGGACCTTGCACTTGTGAGGAAGGTGGCAGAACCACTGAGCCAAATCCCTGCAATCCCAGCTAGTTAAAGTCATATTCCCAAGAGAAGATTCTCTGTGTATTTATGAAGGTCTTATTAAAACAATGAAAACAGGGCCAGGGATTTAGCTCAGTGGTTCTGCCTGCCTTGCAAGCTCAAGGACCCAAGTTCAATTCCTGGTATCAAAAAAACCCCCCAAACAAACAATGAAAACATTGTGATGACTTAATGAATACAAATAAAGCACAATGGCATAGTAAGAGCAGAAAGGCCATACCCAATATCCCAGTTAAACACCGTGTCTATTCTATACCATGCTAGGCACTCAAAGATGAATACATAATCAGGTAAGTTTGGGGATAAGAATGCCTTCTCAGGTAGTGGGGTTTAGAAATCTACTTTATGATAGCAGACAAGCCAAAGATCATTGTCAAAAAAGAGCATTTTTATGCTCAAATCCTAATTGGTAGAGGTTTTCAAGGATAACTTAGTTTCAACCAAGTTAAGAGACAAGGGTTCATCCTTGCCTATCTACATAGTCTTAAAACTGGGTGGCAGCAACATCGTAGAGAACTAATCAAAATTCAATTATCCTGGGTGCAGTGGCATATGCCTGTATCCCAGCACTCAAGAGGCCACCCTGTCTCAAAAAAGGGGGTGGGTTGGATGCAGTTCAGAGGTAGACCACTCCTGAGTTCAATCCCCAGTACCACAAAAATTCAATTTATAACTATTTATATTTATCTATAGCAAAAAATTACAACCTGAAGTGACTGAATGCTTTGTTTCCATAAGGCAATTAATCCTATTCCCAACAAAATAAAAAAGGTAACCCGTAGGATGACTTGGACAACTGAAGCAAGATTATCTATCAGCCCCAAATTTGTTTGCTGAGGCATAGTTGTCTCTCCCAGAAAAGTTGTTTGTATCCAATTCCATATCATGTTGAGAGAGAGAGAATCTAAGAGGCTGTTCCAGGTAGAATATGAAGGTGAAGATGATGACATTTTAAGACAATAGCAGTTCCAGGAACTACATGTGCTGAGGTTTCAGGGCTTTAGACCTGAGTTAGGAGGAGCAGTCTTGCAGTCCAAGTGTTCTGGAGCCATTGTGAGCTGTGCTTTGTGATGTCACTTTTCCAAAGGTTGGCTCGCTTCTCACTTATCCAGTTAACCTTCTCACTCAAACCAGCCACTGGTCTGTCTTTTCACTTCATTCATATTACTGTCACTGATTTTTGGCTCTTTTGCCTCCAGCACAGCACTGCCCAATAGAACTTTCAGCAATGATGGGAATGTTCCTTCTCTGCCTCATCCAGTGTGGTGCCCAGAAGCCATTTGAAATGAGAATAGTGTTGCAGAAGGACTAAATTTCACATTTTAGTTTTAATTAGTCACATGTGGCTAATGGTTACCCTCTTGGACAGTGCAATTACGGAACTTTCCCAATAATTCCATAAAAATGGAAAGTAGGTATTTTTACATGACATGAAAAAGCTGAGATGCATCGAGGCCGAGAAGAAATCTGAGGAGACAGGATTTAAAAAGCACTTTCTTAAATAGTAGGTAAATAGCTGGGTCAAATGGGACATCTAGCCCTAGTTCTTTGAGGTATCTCTTTACTGATTTCCACAGTGGTTGTACCAGTCTACACTCCCACCAACAGTGAAGGGTTCCTTTTTCCCCACAACCTCATCAGCATTTGTTATTGGTTGATTTCTTGATAGCCATTCTTTCTGGGGTGAGGTGGAATCTCAGCGTTGTTTACATCTGCATCTCTTGAATGACCAGTGATGTTGAATATTTTTTCATATGTTTATTTGCTGCTTTTACTTCTTTGTCTGAGAAATGTCTGTTCATTTCAGATGCCCATTTTTGAATTGGGTCTTTGAATTTGGGGAGTCTGATTTTTTTAGTTCATTATATATTCTAGATAGTAGACCTTTGTCTGAGGAACAGCTGGTAAAAATTTTTCCCACATTGTGAGTTGTCTCTTAGCTCTGTTGGTGGTTTCTCTTGCTGTGCAGAAGCTTTTAAGAATCATACCACAGCGATATATGTGCACCCATGTTCATAGTGGCACAGTTTGTAATAGCTAAAACTTGGAAACAGCCCAACTGTCCATCAACTGGAGACTGGATAAAGAAAATGTGTGTTTTTTTTTTTTTTATAAAATGGAGTACTACTCAGCCATAAAGAATGAGAAACTAGAGACATTTATAGCTAAATGGATGCCCATTGAGGCCATACTCTTAAGTGAAATAAACAGGACACACAAGTGTAAATACTGAATAGTTTCTCTGGTGTGAGAAACTGAAAGCGTAAATAAGGATCAAAATGTATAACAGATAATATGAAATAGGAAGAAAAGGTCCAAAGGCGAAGGGGAAGTAGGAGGAGTAGAGAAAAGGAAAGAAGGGAAAGGAATAAATATGAGAAAAGGAAAAAATGGAAGCAAAGTCTTTGTAAATAGGGAGAGATTGACGGGAGGGCAGGGGAATGGGGAAAACAATAAGAACCAAGAGAGATTATGTAAACGTGCAAATTCCCAACAATGAATGTCATCATATTGTATACCTAAAATGGACCAATCAAATTAATGAATGGAAAAAATTAAAATTAAATAGTAGGTAAATGTGGATAGTGGTTAGGACCAGATCATTAGTAGTGTTCCCTTCCTTTCATGTCACTATTAATTAGAAATTGGGATTTTTAGGAAGACTTTTCACATATTTGAGCCTCATTTTATTTGCAGATGAGCATTCTACTTCCTTTACAAGATTTGCATTAGGAACAAAAGGTATATTTTTCCAAAGCATTTTGTAAACAATAGGATGCTACACTGTAACCTATAGGACATATTATCAATTATTCACTGATAGTACTCATCTACTCTGCAAGGAGGTGTTAAGACTGAAAATATATGGCCTGTTTCCAAAAAACTGTCATTAAGAAAAAAAGTTCACAAACAAGTATATGAACTGTGAGATCAAATTGCAAAGACATCAAGAATTCAAGAGTTCACATGAGGAGTAAGTGCACAATCAGGAAGGAAAATAATGGTCAGCTGTGACAATTTAAAAAAATATATTGTCTAACAAGATGGAGACATAGGCACCATATGTTTTAATTTGTTCATTCTAGCTAACTTAGAGAAAGAATAGAAATAGAGAAGCCTAGTGAAGAAAGAATGTTTTGTTCTGACAGGAAATAGAGGTGTTATGGTAAATTGCTTGAGCAATCAGAGCCACATCAGAAAACGGGGCCTAGAATGCTATTGGAAATGGAGTGTTATGTCAGAGCAAAATGACTGTTTTAGGAGTGACTGCCATTCATGTTTTGGGTTTTTTTCATATACCAATAGCATTTATTGTTTTGGTAAAAACAAGCAATGTTAGTAAGATTTCACTGTGAGGACACAACATACCCTACATTATTTTCTGATGAATCCACCAGATTCCAAGATCACCTTTCCAGGCTTCTGGACTACTTCCTTCTACTGCTATCAGTACACAGACACAGAGTGTTAATCTTGACATTGAAACAGTAGTCTTTAGGCTTCACCAGACAACATTAGCAACATAAAATAAGAAAACATACACAAGGCATCCCAAAGTGAGACAGTCCATGGGTCTAAGATTTTCTAAATATCAGTTCCTTAGAAGGCAGTGACGCTTCTCATCTTTGGTATCTGCACTGTTCATGCTCTTGCTTCTTCAGATCTACTGAACAGCCCCATCTATGACCACTCCTACTTCTTACCCACCTTACCTGTTTCATTTATCATCTCTGAACTTACTATCCAACATTAAAACAAAAAAATTAAGTACAGACTTGTTTTTCTGTGTTTTCTTCCCCCATGAAGATGGGATATTAGTGCCTAGCACATGATACACATTCCAAATCACATAATTTGCTAATGAAACTTGAGGCTGTAAGCACAATTCCCCTGGCCCATAGATGAGAAAATAATTCATCTAAGGGAATCTGAAGGAATAAAGCAAACTAAAGAGAACAGACCTTACAAGGTCCTTGCAACTGATGTCCCTGCTGCATAGTAGTGATGAACACAGGCCATACACATGGACAAAGCTGGATTCCAGATCACTTATTAGTGACAACATGGGCAAAATCACCTCTCCACGCCTCAGTTTACCACTATGAAACAGAGATGATAACAGCACCAACAGTGTTATTAAATGTGGCAATGGGTGTGAAATACTACAGTATATAGCAAAGTGTTTACACACCTGAACAAACACCATCACTACTGCTACACTCATCTCACTTAGGCTCCATAGCTTACTTCCTAGTATCTCCCAAATAATTCATGCTGAGACTGGTTATCTACTAAGTCCATACAACTGAGAAAGAAGGAGATGGAAGAAATAAAATGTTCCCATAAACAAGAACAGCAAAAAAGGAAGAAAATGAAAAATTGTAAAAACCAGATTCCCAAGGTTCTGCATCACAGCTCGCACCAGTCCATGAAGACACCTGGCCTCAAGGAAAAGGCTCAGTCACATCTAATATACTGTTTGAAGATGGCAAGAAAATATAATTGTAAAATTAGGTACGTTAACTTCAAAATTTATGCAATCTTTTGCATTAAAAAGAATCTTTCCTTTCCTTCAGAGTTTACCTTTTAGAGAAACGGGAAAAAGTAAATGAGACATATTATGTGAGTGGCCTGGACAGCTCTGCTGTAAATACCCAGTCTCCCTACAGCCATGTTTGCTGTTTTTGGTGAGATCATTCTTCCCTCAAGTCTCTATGCCAAGTGTGGACTTCAGGAAAGCAGTTAACAGTTCCATGCACTGTCTCAATGACACTGCTACCACCTTGTAACAAGTCTGTCTTTATTAAACCTAACTTCCTTTGGGAACAGAATAAGAAAGGCCCTCAGATTAGTTTAAAAATCGAATGTTAAAATCAAAACCACATTCCAAATTTCTTAAAAGATATTTTTTGTTCAATTCTTTTGTAAAAACATTGGTCACCATTTAACATACAGCAGCAACAAAATGCACCCAGTTTACATGCATCAAGTCAATAAACGGTAATACATGGACAACACGAATTTCAAACAGTACTAAAGTGGTAGGAATAGCAAATATGAGAAACAAGAAGTTCCAGTTTCAGTCTGAAATAAGATTCTTTGTGTAAGTAACATGAAACAATGGCTACAGATCATTCGCCGAAAAAGAACCATTCTTCAGAAATCGCTTGTGCAGAGCACCATATTAGAGCAGGACAAGATCCTGAAAAATGTCCACCTCCAAGTTAATGACAGAAGGGCTTCTTTTGAAAATTAATTCTCTATGATTCAAATTTTTTATTGTGACTGTAAAATAAATTATCTTTCAGTATGAAGGTTCTATAGTCCATATTTCGGCAACTTAAATAATTCTGCAGATTTTCAATTAAAGTGACAGATTCTGATAACTATTCTGTAAATAATATAAATTCCATTAATAGTAGAACTGGATTATTTTTAAGAATAAAAATAGAAAACAAAAGTTCTTTCTAAACTTATAGGCCAAGTTTCTGGATATGGGACTTAAATTAGGCACCAAAATT
>NW_004624764.1:22638976-22699492 GCF_000247695.1 Heterocephalus glaber | reverse complement strand
TCCTCTATACAGCAGAGTGTCTGCATCAAACACTGGGGTGCTTTCTGCACACCCTTTTTGACCTCCATCCCTTTCACCTGGATGGGAAGAATCAGTTTTTTGGAGAGATGCATTACTGTCACCCAGGGAATGGCTGTGTTTTGCGTGCTCTGTTGCACAGTTTATACTTTCTTCTTTCTTTATACAGACTTCTTTTTTTATACAGGGCTCTGCTTCAGAGGGGGGCTCCTCCTTAATTTTGGTACCGTACTTAACACAAACAACAAGGTTCTCCATCTGTTGCTCTAAATAGGCACTACTCATCTGATGGGTACGTTTGTAATGCCTCACTATGCTGCTCTCCAACTTCACCACGGATAGGCAGCCTTGAACCATGCATGGGTACTGTGTATGCTCGGAATGCTCTACACACATATGGAGGGCTTCAGCTCTTGTTTTAAAACTTATTGGAGCTTTCTTTTCTTTAATTAAGCTACATTTTTTAGCTTTAGCACTAAATGACCGCCTGGCAGTCTGATGTTCGTGCCCCTGAGCTGTTTGACATACCTTTTCACTCCTTAGTAACCTTTCATTTGCTACTTTCTGGCTTCTGAACAGATCATCATAATAGTCCTTATGTCGGTAATATACATGTTGTGAGTAATTACTGCGGTGGGTGAAAATCTGGCCACAGCCATTAAGATCACAATGAATTTCATAATCTGAAGGTATTTCTCCTTCAATATTATGCTGCTCCATCAAGTGGTGTTTCAACTTGCTGAATGTATAAAAAACAGCAGGGCACTGAGGCTGGTTACAGGAAAACTTTGCTGCAGATTCAGCTTCAGAAAGTACTTTTGGTTCTTCCATATGATCAAGGTTGTGGGAGTCACTACAGTGCTTTGCAAGAGCTTTGGAACACAGGAAGCGTTTATTACATTCCTTATATTTGCAGGCAAATATCTTTTTACATTTTACAAGTTCCCTTTTGGTTCTTGCTTTGTCTTTTTCTAAACACAACTGTTCTTTGTTGTACTGATGTACCGTTCTATAATGACGAATCAAGCCTTTTAGATTGGTGAATGAGGAGTTGCAAGTTTTATGAATACAATGGAATGGTTTGTGGTATTTATTCAAAATATAGCACAGGTTTCCTTTAGCAACAGTTCGCCTGCTACCTCTTCCTTCTCTTCCTTCTTCTTCCCTATGACTGCCCATTGGTGATGAAATATCAGATGTTTTACTTTCTGTTTCTTCACAAGATGACTCCAGATCTGTTTCTGAACTGCATTCATCCTTTTTAGAATGGCAGTGTGGCTTCTCAGAGTTACTGGTGGGATTACCTCCAAGTTCTGCAGAACAATCACCTTGCAACCTGTCCACTGAACATGGGCCTTCGTGTTCACATTTTTCACTGTCTGACAGTTTTTGAGGCGCTCTGTCACTGCCAATTTGATGCTTATTTTTATAATGAATCCTAAGATGTGTTTTTCTTGTAAATGACCTTTGGCAAATGTGACACTGGAATGGGGAATACCGATGTTGAAACATGGTTAACTGAAGGACTTTTTCTTTTGAATAATTATGCTTTTTAAGATAATGCATTAACAAAGCCTCTCTGGTCACAAATTCATATTTGCATCCTTGAAGCTCGCAGAAAAAAGGCTTAGCGGCCAACTGAGCAAGGTATTGACTTGGCATGTTTTCATCTTGATTCTGAAAATTAAGGTCTGAGATAGCAGATGAGACCGACTGCAGAGACTTAGGACCACTGGATGGGTACCCCTGTAACGACCCTGAGAAAGTTCCATGTGCTATTGAGTTTTTCAAGCTTAAATGTTTCAAGCGCAACAGAAGCTCCAACATGGTGTCCTCTGTACATGGCCGTTTGGAAGCACAAATGGAGACTTCTGAGGAATAACCTTGATGTTCTCGTTTACATTTAGTATGAATACTGTGATCTAGACCTTCATCTGGGGAGTCACTGTTTGTATCTGAGCTGGGTTTAAGTTCTGCATCAAATTTTTCAGTTGTTTGATTATGTTCATTACCCAGACAAGGAAAGAGATCTTTTGTCTTTATCTTTTTGTGTTTGAAATGGTATGGATGAACCTTCCATAGATGCTTCTGCATACCTCTTGCATTTTTGTAGGTAGACCCGCAGCCATCAAAACCACAGGTAAACTTAGTCCCATCAAAACAAACTGCCATATTGGAGCATTTTTCTTTTAAATTGGAGGGCACAAATACTTTCTCATGAGATAATAATATATCCTGCATGGTTTCAGAGTGATCCAGTGTGTCAATTAACTCTTCATTCATTGATGCTGAAGAACTATGACTTAACTGATCACTGGAATTACTGTCACTGTTTTCTTTCAGGTTTTCTGCAGTTTCTGCATCTGTCTGCGAACTAGCTGATCCTGCACAGAAAAGAAGATCTTCAGGTAATTGTGACTTATCAGTTTGGTCAAGCAGATGGGACTGATCAACACAATCTTGCTTTTTAGCTGCTGCAGATTCTTCGAGTTTCACTGATTTCTTAATGTCTCCATTTGAACTTTCAACATTATGCATTGAGAGGTGATTCTGGTATTCAATTTTGGAATAATAAAACTTTTTACAGCCAAGAAAGTTGCATGTGTAAGATGCATCCCTAAAATGTTGTGCTTCATGGTGGTAAAGCTGCCCCAAGTCACTGAACACAATATTACAGCCATTTAATTCACATTTATAATGAAGATCATCATGTTTTTGTTTATGATTAAGTAGTTCATTCACTGATCCAAACCTAGCATAGCAATCTATAGATACACACATATAAGGTTGGGGACCACAATGCACTTGTTCATGCTCTCGCAGGTGAAAAGCAGACATGAAATGTCGTCGACAATAAGTACACTTCTCTCTTCTATTTTTCATATCCAAGTAATGCTTGGCATTTTCATCATTATTTTGGTGTTCAGCTTTAAGATGCACACTTAAATATTTAAACTGTTTAAACACACGGGAACAGTCTGTACCAGGGCATGGGTACAAATCTCTGTCTTGCAGGTGGCAATCTTCTAACTTGCTGAATGTGACATATTCATGAGACTCTCCTTTGGCTTGTTCATTCAACGACTGATTCTGCTCCAGGGTTGAAGAGGGGCTCTTGGGACAAACACCCTTTTGAGAACCTTTCAACAGTAATTTCTTTCTAGAGCGGTCCCTTCTGCTTGGTGGCATTTTAACATGTTCCATGACATGAGGAACAAATATTTCTTTTCTTTTGAACTTTTTAATACAAACTGGACAAGTGTAAATGCCATCTTCCATATGCATCTTAGAATGATGGAGAATCCTGGCCTCTATACATTCCCGCTTACATAACAAGCAGAAAAACTTGTACTGAAGCCACCTTTGGTATCTTTCAGATGAACCAATAGGCTTTTTGTCTCTTTTCTCCTTTTGCTGATCTGCTAAATCTCTTTTCCTATATTGTTTATCTTCTTTACCTTCATCATAGTCACTGAGAAAGGACTCTAAAACATCTGTATCATTGATAGACATTTCATAACCACTTAAATCATCATCAGAATCTGAGGCTTCTTGTCCTAGGAGTTGGTGGCAGTGTCGTTTTAAGGTTTTCCAGTCCCAAAATTCAGGATCAAAAGGCCAGTGGGCTTTTAAAGCTAATAGGAGCTCACATCGGAGAGAATTTGGAACAGGTGCATTTTCTTCATCAAATTTTTGATCTGGTTGCAAATACAATTCTTCCAACATATTAAATCCATCCAAACTGGGTTCAATTAAGAATTCTGTAAGCTGGCAGGCTCGTCTGACTTCTAAATCTTCTGGTAAAAGACAGGAAATTGTTTTACAAACGGAGGCCTTCATTTCCTCATCCTCACTTGATCTGAGTTGAAGAGCTCTGATACATAGTAAAATTGACACTCCAACACCAGCATCTTGTGCCTGTAAGAAAAGAGAGGAAAAGTCATTTTTTTCATATACAGAAAAATTATATTAAGTTCCATGGGTATTTCAGCTTCTCAAAACCTTTAGAGTTCTTAAATTTCACCTTAAATCTTCCTTAATGCAATCTATATTTAGATCCTTCTCATCTCAACATGTAAAGGACAGATTAGATGCTATAACCACAAGGCACCATATATTGAAGCAATCCTGATGGAATTTATCTATGTGCCAAAGTGCATAAACAATAAATGCATATGAATTTAAAGGAATGCAGGATAAATAAGTCAGTGGAGGATTCAAAGAAGAATGGTGGTAAGCCAGGTAAAATGATAGGGTTTAAAACAGGGAGAGGAAACAAAGGTATAGAAATGAATCTCAAAGTAAATTCAATGTAAGGAACTCCAGATATTATGAATACTTGAGTTTTTCAAAAACCCCAATTATCTGCTGAAAAAAAATTACTACTTTATAGTCACAGGTGTACTGAATCTCAGCTTTCCACAGAAAAATAAAAGAAATTAGAAAATATTTCTGTAACATCAGATCCTCACAAACAAGTAAAAACTGAGGAAGATTTGGCCACATGTGATAGGAGATTAATGTATACAGGGTAATATCTGAGAGGCTGAAATGAAATGTAAAAATAGCATGAGCAAAAAAAACAGGCTCATATGGCAGAGTGGCTTAAAATGCAGTAGCTGCAAGTATAGGGTTTTAGAAACAGACTTTGATGGCTTTTGAATCCCATTTCACTACAGGGATGAATTCTCAACTTCTTTAAGCCTCAGTTTCTTCATCAGTAAAATGGTAACAGGGTGGCAATATTAGATTCTCTTCTAGGGGCATCAGTAAGCCAAGCCACATCCCTATAATCCTAGCACTGATGGGGGATAGGAGGATCATGAGTTCCAGGCCAGACTGGGCTACATAGCAAGACCCTGTCTCAAAGAGGGGGCACAGGGGTATAGCTTAGTCGTACAGGACTTCCCTGAGGCCCTGGGTTCAATCATGAGCCCTGCAAAAAGAAAAGGAAAAAGAAAAAAAGAATATAAAATGATACAATGCTGGCACATAATAATTACAGTACTGGACAGAACACAATAAACAATTTGCTAAGCAATTATTTTGTGGTGGGCATCATTTTATATACTGGGAACATAAATAACTATACCCTTGAAACTAATTCTAAATAAACCTTTCTACAGACATTACCCTAATTAAGAAACCAAGGCTCAGGAGGTTATGGTGTTCAATGCTACCAACTAATAAGCAGAGCAGCAAGGATTTATATTGAAAACAATCTATTTCTAGAGCCACAGATCTCAACTATATACTATAGTGAGTACAATTTTTAGCTGACTTGGCTATATCCCATATGAGCTTGATACAATATGCCAACCCACTCTTGTTCTCTCAGCTTCCTCGTTTAAAACCCACCAATTTCTTCATGTCCACCAATTTCTTCAAAATTCAGCTCCATATTCCATATCCTGATTCTAATTTATTCACCACTCCTTTAGCCAGTAACTTCTTGGTAGATCTGTTCAGAATGTATAATGGTATTTCTAGTTATTTTTCTTTGGAAAGTGTTGTTAGTGATTTCACAAATTTTATCATCTCAACCAGATTAGGCTGTTTAAGAAAGAATGGGAAAAAATAAAAATAAAACAAAACAAAATAAAACAAAAAAACAGAAGAGGAAGGAGAAGAGGAGGAAGAAAGAAGAGGAGGAAGAAGAAGAAAAAAAGAAAGAATGGACATTTATTGCAGTTGGTCTCACAGGCTTCCAAAAGAAGTAACTGAGAACCTATGAATTCTTTCAAAATTTATTTTGACTTTCTCCAAGTCCCCTTGCTCATACTTATAAACGATAATCAGGCCAGGGATATAGCTCAGTGGTGCATGCCTGCCTGGCAAGCGGAAGGTCCTGAGTTCGATCCCTGGTACAAAAAAAAAAAAAAAAAAAGATAAATCTTGTATCACATCATGCTATTAAATGAAGAGGTCCATGGTCTAGCCCAGACAGCTTATGAGTCACATATCTCTAATTTTCAGGTCCTTTATTACTAAGGAGAAGTGTTTCCCAAAATAGTAGTGCTATTTTGATACATGATATGTTTCATCAAAAAGGGTTGCATGGCCATACAAGCTGGATTCAAGATGATCCTCCTCCTTACATCTTCTACTTCAAAACATAACGACATCTATATTCATTCTGCCACAATAATTTTAGTTTTGAGATATACCCAGAATTCTCAAATCATCCCTTTCTCTTAGGACTTTCTTACGTCACAGATTCAAAGTCAAATAGCTCTAAGAACCTTTAAGTGATGATCTAGTTTAAGCTATTTATAGAAAACCAAAGGCCAGGGCCAAGGATTTAGCTCAATGGCCTGCCTCGCAAACGCAAGGTCCTAAGTTCGATCCCTGGTACCAAAGAAAGAAAAAAAAAAAGAAAGAAAAAGAAGAAAAGAAAACTAAAGGCCAGAAAATAAAAGAAGCGCTAATAAGGACCTTTCCATGATATCTGATTGTCTACTGCAAAGACCAAATGCCAACACAGGTTCTTCAGTATCATTAATCTTATCCATCCCGAGTTATTACTAGTTATTTCCCTAAGTCTTTTCCCTTTTTCTACAAAAACAGAACACCTGATTTTACAAAGTCACCTGTAATAACGAACATACCTGCTAGGCATTCTGGAAGCTACAGGTGGCAGCATGTATGTGTCTTTGGGAAAGTTGGAAAATGGTATGCCATAATATGGTTTGCCCTCCCCTACCTCTTCCTTCTTGCTATCTGGAATGGAAACATTATATCTAGGATTGGAATACGTGGGTCTTAGAACTGAAAAGAAAGCTATGTGTTGGTGGCATATAAAAGGAACCTGGATTCCTGATGTGAAGCCCCTAAAGCAAACTACATTCCTGTATGAAAAAGAAAGAAACCTCTATCTAGTTTGGGCCACTATTATTGTATATCAGCCATTTACAATAGAACCAGATGCTAGCTGATGCAGATATAATCTCTCTCTCTCTAAGAGCTGGAGTTTCAATTCATTTATTTTTTTGTGATAGTGGGATTAAACTCACGCAGGTTTGTGAATGCTAAGCAAGCACTCTACCACGGTGCTATAACCCCAGCTCTAAAAATAGTCTTATTAACTGAACTTACTGTCTTCCTGCCTCTGCCTATCAAGTAGCTGGAATCACAGGCATGTACCACTTGTTTATGTTTCTGAGATGAGGCCTTATTATGTTGTCCAGGCTGGCCTTACAATTGATATCTTCTTGCCTCAGCCTCTGAGTAGTGGGGTTATAGGTGTAAGCCACCCCACAGCTTGGAGTCTCAATTTGAAAGGGATTCTACACTGCCCTCCCCCCTCTTACCAGTTCGTATTTCTCATACCCTTCAGGGTAAATATGAGTCAGGACTATAGCAGAAAGTGCCCTAGACACTAGTGAAGACAAATAACTGATTGTGTAGGTGGACAGAAAATTCCCTGGTTGGTTTCAGAAACCCACTGTCTCTAACCATCTTTTTTTTTTTTTTGTACCAGGCATCAAACTTGGGACCCTGCGCTTGCAAGGCAGGCGCTGGAACCACTGAGCTAAATCCCCAGGCCCTTGTCTCTAACCATCTTGCAGCTTTTCCATTTTCTGGGGTTCTTTATGGTAAACAGAATTCTGAAGTGACCAATTCCTACTGACTCACCTTTATATAACATCTTCCACTTGAGTGTGGTTTGACTCTGTAACACTCTTGCTATTAAGTTGTGGTGAAAGGGATTTTGCAGATGAATTAAAGTTCCAAATCAGTTGTCCTTATGATAGGCAGGTTATACAGGTGTGCCTGAGCTAATCACCCAAACCCTTTAAATCTAGGTCTAGAAATGAGAGATAGAGGGCATCAGATCCAAAGCACAAGAAGGATATCTGTGTCTTTGGTGCTTGAAAATAAGAGGCAAGGAATGAGGGTAGCTTCCCCTAGCCCAGAATAGACTTTGACTGACACCCATCACCAAGAAAACAAGAGACAGGAATCCTACAACCACAAGGAACTGAATTGAAATCTGTCAACAAGAAGAATAAGCTTAGAAGTAGATTTTCCAGAAAGCCTCCAATGAGATCCTACCTTGGCCAAAACTTTGATTTTATCCTAGGATACTAAGAGCAGAGAATCTGGCCACATTGTGCTGGATTTCTGATCTACAAAACTGGGAGCTAATAAAAAATAGGGATTGTTTCAAGTACTAAGCTTGTTGTATTTTGTTATGCAGTGGCAGAAAGTTAATATCTATGTTAAAGATTTAAAACCAAAATTCTTTAAAAGTCAGCTGTATAACTACTTTTTAAATCAAAGCCAGTTCTATAGTTGTTTAAAACTTTTTTTCTGTGACAAGAAACATAACAGTGACTAGAAAAAATTTTCTCCTAACTTGTTTGGAAACCAATTTGTTTCTGGTATCTTTTTTACCCTTTCTTTTCTTCAGTTAAGACTAGACTAACATATTTTAAAGCATAAATAAAGGATCTCAAAGATATAGCTGTGGCTTGACTTTAATAAAAACTATCCTTGGATGTTATCAAATAAGTAATACAATAGAACATAACCTACAGATGTGGGCATATGGAAAGCTCAGTCATAAAGACATAAAAAGAAAGTACAGCAGAGCATATGACTCACCCCAAACCTCGATATGGATGAACTCAAAGAATAAAGTTTTATATATGGCACTTCATTTCATTTTAAGGTATATACACTTCGTGAAACTATCTAACTTGTAATATACTCTATTACTCTAAAATGTAATAAAGGTACTACTCTGCTGCTGATGACCTAAAAACATGACTAAATTTTTTTCATCTATAATCACTACATTAATTTGCAAGCAAATATGCCTGTATAAAGTATAGAACACCATTCTAGGAAAAGATACAGGGTGGTTAAAATGACAAAAAATGTAATCGTCCCTCCCCCACAGAGGAGATGGTCTTCACTTTACTACTTTCCGTTCACCACAATCAGCACAGAAAGCATAGTAAGTTACTCACTTCAGTTTGTATAACTCTAATCAGGCAAAACAAATGCTGCTGTGTTTTAGCTATGACACCAAACTGCCGACAGCGCTCCAAAAAAGTATCTAAAGAAGGGTCAATTCTTCTTTGCAGTTTACTCCAAAAGAGAGTCAGCTCCCTACGAAGAAAAATGATTGTTAAAACAGTTAGAGCAATTGGAATTTGTGGTAGCACTCCTGAGAAACCCATTTTTTGGTTTATGAAAGTTGACACAATATACAATAAAACTAGATGAAAAGCTGTCTGCATATATTCACTACTGCCTTATCCCAAACTGGTAACATTGTTAAGAATCTTCCCTGAAAATAAGGAGTTCTCCCTGAAAATTGTGATTTCTTTCTTCTTTGTGTCTGGAGAGTAACAAAACAATGAAAGATCACTTCTCTTTTTTTTTTTTGGTACCAGGGATCGAACTCGGGTACTTGCACTTGTGCAGCAGGCGGCGAAACCACTGAGCTAAATCTCCGACCCAAGATCACTTCTCTTATGACACTGTGAAAACACTTTTTTTTTTTTGACACAGTCTCATTAAGTATCCCAGACAGGTCTCAAACTTGTTGTAATCCTACCTCAGGCTCTCAAGTGCTGGGATCACAGGTCTGAGCCACCAGGCCCTACAGAAAAAACTTATTTAGATCCCTCCTTGTTCTAATAGGTTTTGTTCTTTACATTTGTAATTAATTAAAACTGAATGAATTCAAATCCTGTCCTACTGGCAAGCATCATTAGACATTACTATACTATCAATGAAATCTACAAAGCTAATAAATATTCTAATGGCACACTTCTACATATTTCTATAGGCCCAGACCTTTCCTGATTTAAAATGTCATGCATCATGCCACTTAGGCTTGCATTTTGGAACATTTAAATACTAATAAAACAAGTAACACTCCTGAAAATGGCTAAAATACAAGCATCTCATGAATACTCATTATGGAAACAAATGCTTAATGGTGGGTGTGGTTGTGCACACCTGTAGTCTCAGCACTCTGGGACAGTGAAGCAGGTGGATCCCAAGTTTCAGCCCAGCATGGGCAACTTAGCAAGATCCTGTCTCAAAAAACAGAAAAGCAGAGCCGGGGATTTAGCTCAGTGGTTCCACCACCTGCCCCAAAAGCACAAGGACCCGAGTTCGATCCCCAGTACCAAAACAAAAACAAAAACAAAAAACAGAAAAGAGGGCCTGGGATTTAGCTCAGTGGTTCTGCCACCTGCCTCACAAGCACAAGGTCCTGAGTTCAATCCTTGGTACCAAGAAAAAAACCAGAAAAGGTGCTAGCGATGTTACCTCCATAGAAAAGTCCTAGGTTCCTCAGTAGAAAAAACAAACAAACAAACAAAAAATACAAAATAAAAAGGCCTAAAAAACCCCTCAAGTATTCAAGCAAAAGTACTAGAAAGTGAAAAACAAACCAAAAAAACTGCCAGGGATAGAAATGCTAATGTTAATGTGGATTGTGAATCCAAGGAAAGCTAATAGCAAAACAAAAGAGGATATGATCAGTTTTTTAAAAAAGGAAAAAAGGCAGCTCTGACGTACAATCTCAGTGGAGGCTATTTCTTCAGTGTTTTTCATTAAAACGCTCAGACCGTTTTTAGGAAGCTGAATACAAAGCCAAGGCTTTAAAAATGAAATTTAGGGATGAGAGTGGGGGTACCAGGACTTCACGCATGGTAAACAACTGCTCTGGCGCAGCTTACATCCCTCAGTTCCCTCAAAATTATTTTTATTTAATAGACTGAAAAGAAACATATTTAATTAAACTTGCTTCTTACATTGCCTAAGAGGTAACTGGGACTATTATAAGGTGAAATTCTTTATTTTTGGTTTTTTGAGACTTCCCTCTCTCGCTCTCTATGCAGTTTAGGCTGGCCTTGAACTCATGGTGATTTTCCTGCCTTAGCCTCTGGCCTGCTGGGATTACAGGTGTGTGTGACCATGCCCTGCTAGGTGAAATTCTTAAGAATAAAACCTGCTTCAATGAGTGAAGTGAATATAGTGTTTCAAAAGAGTAAAGCTTATGATATCTAATAATGGCAAATCTGAGCTACAATGAATGAAATTAATTTAAAATGCCCCTAAATATCTGTCTTAACTTATTTGATGGGCACTGCTTTCCTAAGTAGAAGGGAAGAATGAGATGCCACCTTTGAAAATAGCCACCAGCCATGCAAGTTAGAATGACTGTTCATTTTTACTTCCATGAGACTATTTTTATTTATTTATTTTTTGAGACTACTTTATTCAGATATAACCATCTTATATATACAAACATTGGAGAACAGTGCAAAATTCTAAAGACCAAAGGAAATGATGAGTTACATGCTCAGAGATAAAAAAACAGTATTTGTCAAAATATGTTTATGAAATATATCCTACTGGAACAGAACAAAATTATCAAAGCCAAGCTAAATTCAATTATGATGACAAAAGGATAAACAATGTCAACTAAAATCCATTCACCAGGTGCAAGTTTAAAGTTAGGCAAATCTGCTAAAGTGTTAAAATTAAAAGGCTGATAAGTTAGGCCTTAAAATTTTTTTGAATAGAAGTAACTTAGGCCCCATGTATTATAACTACAAATAAACATAATCAAACAAAAGCATTTTATTATGTATTTGTATAAATGTTTGTACAGCCACAAATCAAGGATGTTAAATTACTATCACCCATATAAACATGATTGAAACCAAAGCAACCAGTATATTACTTGAGAGAATGCCAAGATTTAGTCACTTCAATCACAACTGAAACAGTCTACTGGATCATACATGTACTGGTATGAATTCTTCAGTTACTACAATGATTTAATTTTTTAAATGGATAACAATTAAAAATATGTTAAAAATAATTTCAATGGTATATATCTTCCAATGCTTAGATAGATGATCTACTATATCTTCAAATAACTCCACTGTCCAGCTCAAGTCAAGTTATATACAAATTTATTAAAAACTAGAAAGGAAATTTAGTTCTATTTATAGTAGGAAATACATTTGGCAGAGATGGAGCTATCAAGCAAGAAGGTTAAACAACTCTTTCTACATAACAACATAAGTCCAGTTAACATATCACATTGAAATTCAGAATTTAGGTATTTTAGAAATGAAGCAAAGAAAACTCTGTGGAATTAAAGAATGATCATCCCCTAAAGAAAGTTAGTATAACAGTACTTATTTCTTACACTCTCTTTTTTCCTACAAAATTTAGATAAACAAAAATAGATACGTTAGGTGTGGTAGTGCAAGTCTGTAATCCCAGCACTCGGAGGTTGAGACAGGAGGAGAGCCAAAGGGTTCAAGACCAGTGAGGCTTACATAATGAATTCAAGGCCAGCCCGGATTTCATAGTGAGGTCTGGTTTCAAAAAAACCAAGCACAATGTACAAACAAAAACAGAAAGCACAAACAAACACCAAATGCTGAACTCTGTCAGGTGCTGGGGATAAAACATGTAAATACATCTTAAGAAACAAAATGTTCACAGCATACAAAATTTAAGCTCAGAGATGTTACAGAAAGCAAAGGCTAGACTTCAACTGTCATAATTTATTTTTAAAGTAGCATCAGTAATTACGCATTTGATACATATATCACCTCATTCAAAATAGTTACCTTTTTCACTGGCTGGTTATTTTATTAACATTGACAGACATTTATAGAGAATTAACTCCCTTAGTGTTTCTTTGGTATTTTTCAGAAAGCCAAAAATCTTTTGGGGCTAGGGTTAATGAATAAGCTAAGTGCTGTGCCTTTGAAGAACAATAACATGGCGATCACTATAAAGTGTTTAATGTTCTAGTTGATAGTTACATAGTCTACATTTCGCATACTATCTTCCATAAATAAATTCTAGTGAATGTGCTTATAAGTATGTTGATTGCTTTTATCATGGTATTTCAGTTTTGTCACGTTTTTTACAATCTTGATACTTGTCTCATGAAAAAAATGCTTTAAAAATTTTCTAAACAAATACTCCTTATGTTCCACTATCTGAACTGTTACAAAAAAAAAAATCTCTGGCATAACAAAACAATCCATCCTATTTGAACAAAATTTCTTGGATTAATTTAATAAAAATTCATGGGCCAGGGATTTACCATATTTGGGGTGGGGCTAACCAGGGATCGAACTCAGGACCTTGCGCTTATCAGACAGGCAGCGGCACCAATGAGCTAAATCCCTGGCCGGGGATTTAGTTCAGTGGTTTTGCCGCCTGCTGCACAAGCACAAGGTCCTGAGTTTGATCCCTGGTACCAAAAAAAAATTGTAATAAAATTCTATTAAATTCTAATAAAATTCATTGTTGTACATTAAGGCTATTCTAATACAACATCCAACTATTTAAAAAACGAAAACAAAACAAAAAAACAATGGCTGGGGATTTAGCTCAGTGGCACTGGGCCTGCCTGACAAGCATAAGGTCCTGAGTTCAATTCTCAGTACAAAAAAAAAAGTCTTTGAAAACAAGGGATTTTTAAAAAAATCACATTCTCTTTCTCCTTGAATTACTTGGAAACAGCTTGCTTTTTTTTGCTTTTTTTGAGACAGGCTCGTGCTATGTAGCACAGACTGACCTCAAACATGCAGCAATCCTACTGCCTCAGCCTCCTGAGTGCTGGAATTACAGGCATGCGCCACCATGCTTGGCCTGGAAGAACTTACTTTTTTTTTTTTTTTTTGGTACCGGGGATCGAACTCCAGTCCTTCTGCTTGTGCAGCAGGCAGCGAAACCACTGAGCTAAATCCCCGGCCTAAGAACTTACTTTTAACAGACTGTGAAGTGACTAAGATTTTCCTTCCTTTATTCACTATACCTCCTCAAGAGGCAAAAAAGAAAGCCCTGTTAATCTCTTTCTGCTGCAGGGTACAGGATTAATCTTATAGACACTATTTCTGTAACAGAATGGTAGCTGAATACAGGGAATTATAATAGAGAACATAGGAAAATTGTCAGGAAAATTTTAAGAATCGTGTGAATATATTTTTTAAAAACACTTATACTCTATATAAAACATTCCATATATTATTTGTTCTTTGCATTGAAAACTTCACTATTATTGGCAGATTGTTTCATTGTTGAAAACGAGATCAATTTAACAATATTGATCCTGAATATATGTTTTACTGAAGTTAGAATCTCTAGATTTTTTTTTTTTGGTACCAGGGATCGATCTCAGACCTTGCACTTGTGAGGCAGGCAGAGGAACCACTGAGCTAAATCCCTGGCCCTTCTAGATTTTTGATGATTAAAAAAAACTCTTCTATTTGATTTAGTGATCAAAATTACCACTGCTACTTAACAGTTCTTTTTTCTTTGGTTTCCTAAGAAAATGGCTATAATGGTTACTGCAAAATATATCTTAGCCCCCATCCCATCTCTTTTCCTACAGTAGACATAACTTTGCAATAGTGGACTATAGAAGACTATAATCTGAATTTTAGCCTGGGCCAAGAAAACGTAGGGTATAGAAGAAAAGCATTCAATTAGGACTGAAAAACCTTGGGCTTGGATCTCTGCTCTCTACCTTAGCCCTGAGACTTTGGGCAATCACAATTTCTCTGACTGACATGATCCTCTACTTCTTCATATATGCAGTGATTATTACAAAGATCACGTATGATAATTTACAGTACATAAATATTTCTATAGAAAATGGTAAGCACAAATATACTAACAAAGTGGAAATAATAAAACTATACAAATAGACATGGGGAGACCAATGGGGGTGAGGTGCATGAAAGACTTCACTATAAACAAAGTGCTGTTTCTAACTATAAGCCACCCTTAGGTTCAGAAATACTTAGGGATCTCTTAAGATTATGCAAACCCAATCCATTCATATTATTTCTTACCTGGTACCTCTCTAAAATATGCTGGTATACCCTGAACACCTTTCTCTAATATCCCACAGCATCATCCTTACTACTTATCTGATACCTATTGACAGTGTTACAGGTTTCTTGTGTATCAAGTTTGTTCTTTTGGCCTAAGTAGATCCAATACAGTTATAATTAAAGAATCACAGGTATACTTTTGTTTTCTTTCCCTTCTCTCTCCCTTTCTTTTTTTTCCTTGCCTTCCTCCCTTCCTTCTTGGTAATGAGGATTGAACCCAGGGTCTTCACACTTAGCTACATCCCCAACCCTTTATTATTATTTAAAATTTTGCGACAGAGTTGCACTAAATTGCCCAGGTGGGACTCGAACTTACAATCCTCCAGCCTCAGTTTCCCCAAATGCTGGTATTATAGGGATGTTAACTGAGCCTAACTTGTTTCTTTTTTAGCAACTACATATTCTGTAGGCAAACAAGATATAAACTAAAATCAAAACCAAAATAATGTCTATCAATGATACAGGATTGAAGCTGAAGAAGAGATTAGTATTCAAAAGGATGTTTCTTCTAGTGTAAATCTGACATAGAGACCAAGATAATTTCATCTTTTTCATTAGTGGGTTTCCAAATAGGAGAAGCAAATGACTACCAAAATACCAATAAACGTAAAGGGAAAATTCTAACATCAATTTGTTTTGTATGGGATGATTAAAAGGAACTTTTTGCCCTCTTGACTAGATTAAACTAGTAATATTTTTATTTAAATGATTTTGCTTAGAAGCAAGATTTTATTCATAGGACATTTAATTTGTTAAGATTTCAAATTTGAAAGAAAATAACATTTTACATAAACCCTAGATGCTATAATATCCACTGACAAACAAAGTGCACACAAACTAAATATACTTACCAAGAACAATATACGCTTGCAGTTTGGAGCTGCTGGGTAAGGTAAGTCGTACAAAGAACAAATGCTGTGTTATCCTGACCCTCAGATTCCAGATTACATATGATGTCTAGTACTTCCTTGCAGTCGACCTTTGCAATCTATCGAAAATGAGATGACTAAGTTAAAAAGAAAATGGTGACTTTTCTGTAAATTTTATTTAATGTGAAACTTCTTTATGATGTTTTCTATCTTTGATAACTGGTAAAGCAAGAATTAGAGGTTCATAATCTTCTACTGACTAACGGCTGAGTAGAATGGCACAAATATGTCATAAAAGTTCCATTACATTCTCAATATAAACATTTTGTACAGTTTCAAAAATTACTCATGAACATTACTACCACATAAATGAATAAAATTATGAACAATAACCTTAGGTTACTTCCACCTAAAGTATCATCTTTTTTGGGTTGTTTTCTTTTCCGTAATTTTACTCAGGTCATTCTAGTTATACACAGCAAAATACATGGGTTATAATAAGGTTGAAGGAGGCTACTTCAGAACCACTTTTAAATATAACTGCTATGTTAACATATCATTTTGTATAAGACTAATGAAAATGCCTCTTGTATAAATGAGTTTTTATGTTTTCAAGATGGGGTCTTATCTTGTTCCCCAGTCTAGTCTTTTTTTTTTTTTTTTTTTTTGTACCGGGGATCGAACTCGGGTCCTTGCTCTTGAGCAGCAGGCAGCAAAACCACTGAGCTAAATCCCCGGCCCTGCCCAGTCTAGTCTTGAACCTCTTCGCTCAAGTGATCCTCCTGTTTCAGTTTCCAGAACAGCTAGGACTTCAGGTATGTGCCAACATATCTGGATTATGAGTTTTGTAAACAATCAACATCCTTTTTAGAAACACAGCTTTTTCACTTATACTATTTAAATCTTTAAAAAGTAAAATAAGTCATGTGTGGTGCTGCACACTTGTAATTCCAGCACTTGGGAGGCTGAGCCAGGAGGATCTTGAGTTCAAGGCCAGCCAAGGTTATATAGTAAATTCCAGGACAGTTTGAAGTACATAGCAAGATCCTGTCTCAACTTAAAAAAAAAAAAAGCAAAGCAAAACTGGGCAAATCAGCCAAATATTCTGGAGTACTTTTTCTACACTAAAAAAATGTATAAAATAGGAGATTTTGGACCTTTAAAGATCCCTTCTCACTCTACCAATTCCTTGAAAAACAGAACATGAAGACTCTTGTGGGCATTATATTTACCAATTTACTATATTTGGAACCAAATATACAAAATAGGAGCACAAATATCATTTTCTCACAGAATTCTTTCCTAACTTGTAAGACCATCCTGTTAAGATCCCCATTTGTAACATTTACACAATTTAATTATTAGCTAAGTAACTTATTAGCACCTGTCTTCTCTGCTAGAATATAAAATCCACAAGGTAATGAGTTAATGAGTTAGGTACATTCTTCTTCAAAACTCAGCACTTATCACAGTATCCAGACAACACAGTAAATTGATGTTGATGAATGTTAAAAAAAAATTCAGGTTTAATCAGGGTAATAAGTTCATATTTACAAAGTGAACTTTATTATAAGTCTGTGTTTTATACTCACTTCAGGGTCAATGCAGTGACAGTACAGTGAAGTGGTTGAGAGCATTATTTTAACTCTGGAGTGCTGGGTAAGGTAAGTTCTAAATTTTACTATGTAGATTCCATCCCCATCCTTATAGCTAGACTGGCTATATGACCCTGGACAAGCTAGATAACTTCTCTGACTCAATTTCCTCATCTGTAAAATGCAGAAATAGAATCTCTCTCAGTTATTTTAAGAATGAATAAAATGTTTTAAAGAGATTGGCTTAGGACGCAATCTGTAAGTGTCACTAAAAATTGTTTTCACAGGCCCTGGGGATTTAGCTCAGTGGTGCTGCCGCCTGCCTCATAAGCACAAGGTCCTGAGTTCGATCTTGATATCAAAAAAATAATACTGTTTTCATGGACTAGGGATGTGGTAGAGTGCTTGCCTACAATGTGCCAGGCCCTAGGTTCAATCTCTAGCACTGAAAGAGGAGAAGAGAAGTGTTCATAACATCTGCAAATCATAAAGAGAGACGGAAAAATAGAAAGTGAACCTTAAGAGTACCAGAATTTCAGGGCACTGTGGCACACACACCTGTAATTCCAGGACTCTGGAAGGCTGAGACAAGAGGATCATGAGATGAAGTGCAGTTTGGACAACTTAACAAGACCCTGTCTCAAAATTTAAAAGGTCTGTGGAGGTAGCTCAGTGTGAAGGACTTGGGTTCAATCCCCAGTACAGAAAGAAAAAAGAAAAAGAAACAAACAAACAAACAAGAAAGTTGGAACTGGGATATAATATGCACAAGGCCCTAGGTTTAATCCCCAGCTGCACCCGCTCCCCCAACTAGAAAGCATTTCAAAAGGTAACATCAGTCTCAGACAATGCCTCGATGCAAATTTTTATTTAATGAGAAAGCCTAAAACGTAAAGTTAAATTCCTTTTAGGGGAGAAAAAACCCCATCACGTCATGAAGATATAATTTTACAGATGCCTTCAATAATCATATCGTCACCCCTAGATGAATGAACTAGAAAGGTCATCCAGAGAGGAAATTCCCACCACATGGCCACTTGAAACTGCACGGATCCAAGGATCAAAAGTTCCACCACCTGTCATCCATGCAGTGCTACAGCTCCGAAAGAAAACCAACACTAAAACTCAAGTGTGGGCAGCAATAAAACATCTCCAAGCTGAGAAATGACATGAGATCTAAACTAGATCTATAACTTAGGGTGGAAATAATATACAACGTGCATTTCTAGAACATTTTTTATCCATTTCAAATAATGTGTATTGTATCTCTTTTATTGTTGTATCTGAACATGAGAAATGTGTAAGACTGGCAAGGTAGGCAATATTATTTCTACTTGACAAAAAAAAGAATCTCAGGAATCCCAGCACTCAGGAGGCTGAGGCAGGAAGATCACCACAAATTTGAGGCCAGCCTGGGTGATAGCCTGAACTGCCTAGTAAAACTCTTGTCTCAAAAATCTGGAAAATAAACTCTACTGAAAAAACCAGTAAACTACGAAAAATAATCTCATTTCTTGTAGGGAAGCCCTTATATTTTAAAGAAATAAAGTTCAGCCGGGGATTTAGCTCAGTGGTTTCGCCACCTGCTGTGCAAGTGCAAGGGCCGAGTTTGATGATCCCCGGTACCAAAAAAAAAGAAAGAAAGAAAGTTCAGAGATTATAGGCTTTCATCTTTTGGAAACAAAGTGGTAATAACAAAAGGGACAGAAGTAGTTTGGAAATATACATTTTAAGGAAAAATCCATTAACCTAAAGTTGAGCATAGCCTATAAACAGTACACAAAATCTTCCTTGCAGGAAATCCTGTAAGAAAACATCTCTGTTAAAATATATGTGTCTGGCAAAGCAGTGCTATTTACTAATATTTGCACTGTGTTTCATATTGGGGATATAAAAAAATCTGATTTTTGTTTTCATGTATATAACTGTTTAGTCAGGGACAATTAATAAAGAAGCAGGTATTAAGACTTACAAATTATATTAAAAGCTACATACAGGGAGAATATTTTAAAAATACTTTTGGTTGGATAACCTACCAAAATTTGGGGACGCAAAGAAGATGTTCTGGAAGCAGTGACATAACAAAATGAGAATTAGAGAATAAATAGGAATAATCCCAAAGAAAAGAAGTAAATGAGAAAAATGTTCTAGATGGAGAAAAACATATACAAGAGCATACTGGAGGAATGAAATATAATATTTCAGTATAGCTAAGGGTAACCCAGTAGTACTGCTGGAGTATGAAATCCATAGAGTTGCTAGAAGTGGGAGAACTTCTCCCCCCAGTATCTCAATACCACAGGGGTTGCTGGTAACTATACTCCTGGCACAAAGCCAATCAGTGCTTAACTTTCCTAAATAAAATTTAAACTCAACTTCCTCCAAATGTTATATATTTTCCAGGTAACCTGAAACACATACTGCTAGTTAGCACTTAATACTGTTGCTCATGCAGCACTTTAAGACAGAACTATATGGCCGGGCACGGTCGTGCATGTCTGTAATCCCAGCACTTGGGAGCCACAGACAGGAGGATTGTCAGAAGTTTGAGGCTTGCCTGGGCCATATAGTGAGTTCAAGGCCAGCCTGAACTACATAGCTAGACCCTCTCTGTCACACACACTCACACACACACACTCACACACACACTCTCACACACACACACACACACACACACACACACGGTAACAAAAAACTTATGTCTGATAATGAAATTTCAAAGAGGTCCATAACACTCATGGCATGGTACCTTACACTCATTTTTATTATCTATTAACGTGATTTTTTTTTTTACTTCCTCAAAGTTTCTACTGAGAAAGCAATACTAGTTTATATAGTTTTTTGGTTCCATTTGCCTTGTATATACTTAAATAAACAGTAACAAAAGAATATCCTGCTAAATTTCTAAGTCCTTTGAAAGCTGGTACCAGCTTCTATTTTTTTATCCCACTTAGCATCTGCTTTCGGATCTTCACATGACAAATAAACACTAATTAACATTTGCATAGGGCCCGGGATTTAGCTCAATGATTCCAGTGCATGCCTCCCAAGCGCAAGGTCCCGAGTTCAATCTCTGGTACCAAAAAAACCCATTTGCATAGTTTGAGCGAATCTCAGTATTATGCTACAAATATCTATTTCTTCTTAAATAGAGGAAAAAGAGGTATAATAAAGAAAAATAAATAATAATCGGGAAAATTCAAGTAAATTAAAGAGATTTTGTAACACCTCACTTGTAATACAAAATAGTAACACTATTTGTCCTCAACCTTCTGCAATAAATAGCTAAAACTCTTTAAAATACTGTATAAAGTGAATTAAAATGAAGGTCACAAGGGCCAGGGATTTAGCTCAGTGTCACTATGCCTGCCTGGTAAGCACAAGGTCCTGAGTTCAATTTCTCGTACTGGAAGAAAAAAAAAAAATGAAGGCCACCAAAATGCTTTTGAGAATTTCAATGAGTATCTCGGAATTATCTTGTCGTTTCATACATAATGAAATAACGTTTTGTTCTCAAATGATTCTTAGCCCTAGTGTTTACATTATACAGCTCTTACAGTGAACATATCAAGTAGGATTGGCTTTTCAATTTCTACAAAAAATGAAAGTGGAATTTTGATGGGGAGAGCATCGTAGGGGGTATATGTAAGGAGTACTACCATCTTAACAATATTAAATCTGATCTATGAACATGGGATATCATAACATTTCTATCTATCTTTGCATGTATGTATGCTGGATATCCAACCCAGAGCCTTGAGAGTGTCTAGCAAATGCTGTATCACTGAGCTATACCTGCCATGTCCATTTACTTAGATCTTTAATTTCTTTCAAGAACATTTTACAATTTTGCTATATGGGTCATTCCTTTATTTCTTAAATGTTATTAATAAGAAAAGACATTTTTAATCTCTAAGGAGCTTAGTAAATGTATTTTAGTTGTTTTTTATTGAAAAAAGGCTATGAACATTATTTTTTCTTCCTTGAATTTTGTGATCCCTGAAGCAGCAGCAGCAGCAGCAAGAAAGAGAGAAAGAAGGGGAAAGAAGAAAGAGGGAAGGAGGAAGAGGAAGAGGAAGGAGGAGGAAGGAGGAAGAAGAGGAGGAAAAAGAGGAGGAAGAAGAGGAGGAGGAGGAAGAAAATGGTTTATAAATTGAAGTGCAAATTAACTATCAATTGTTGACACTTCTGCCAAGCATGACATCACGAAAGGGCTCATTTTAACAGGACCTTACATGTTATTTCTACATGATGTTTGCTCAAGATAAAAGTATCATAACGCCCACAACTTACTTTTAAATGGTTCAGAAAAAGAAAAGCTAGGAAAAGGAATATGGCAAAAGTGGTTCAATTGCTGAACCTAGGTGGACACAAGGGTATACAAATTTAAAACTTTCATATTAATATGCTTGAAGAAAAGTTAAATTCATAAAGGATCATGACTGAGAGCAAAATTTCTCGATGTAGATTTTACTGTTTTAAGTACTGAAACACCTGGACAGATTTCTTTCTTTTTTTTTTTTTTTTTTAACAATGCTGAGGGTTGAAGTTAGGGCCTTGCACATGCTAGGCAAGCACTCTACCACTGAGCTACACCTCTATCTCCTTTACTGTCTTTGCTTTCTTTCAACAGCATTTTAATAATTGTTAGTGTACAATCCTTGTGCACCACCCCTGCCCCTGCCCCCCAGTGGCACTGGCATTCAGGTCTACGGTCTTCCACCTGTGACTTATAATTTCATTTCATTATGGTCAGAGAACATATTTTGTATGACTGCAATCTTTTAAAATTTACTGAGGTTTATTTTATGGCCTAGCATATAGCCTGTCGTGGAGAATGCTTCATGTGTTTTGGGGAAGAATCTATGTTCAAGTCCTGTTGTGTAGTTTTCTATAGATGGCTGTTCAGTGCTCAAGTTTTTCATTTTCCTGATTGCTTAATCGAACCATTAGTTTCCAGCTATCACACTGTACATTTTCCCTCTCAATTCTGTCAGTTCATGTACTTCGGAGCTCCATTATTCTTTACATTAGATAATCTCAACTGACCTGTTTCATTCAAGTTTGTTGATTTTTGTCTTCTCTAATTTCAAAGCTGATGTTGAGCTATTCATCTATTAAATTAACTTTAGTTGTTTTATTTTTACACCCCAGAATTTCTATTGCATTCATTTTTTTTTGGGGGGGGACATTTCCACTTTTATTACCAGCATTTTAAAAACATTTTATTTATATATTAATTGGTACATTTTAGGTATACAATACATTTACATTTACCATTGGGTGTTTGTGCCTGAACATGATGTATCTTAGTTCTTAGTTTTTCCCCCATTACCTATGCACCCTTCACCCCCACCACCCTTCCCTATTTACATAGACTTTGTTTCCATTTTTTTTTCTTTCTCATAATTTTTCCTCTCCCTTTATTGCATTCATTTTTATTGTCTCTTTAATTATATTTACTATTTGTGAAGACACTGTTATCATACTTTCCTTTAGTCTTTTAGACTTACTTCCTTTAGTTCGTTGTCTACACAGTTGGTCTTCATTATTTACAAATCCTCTACCTACAATTAGTCTACTTGCTAAAATTTATTTGTAACCCCAAACATCAATACTCCTACCATTTATGTGTCGTTCATGAACAGGTACAAAATTTCAAAAACTTGGAGTCACTCAATGTGCAAATTAACAGCTAAAGTTAACAAAGTGATGCTCTGCTTTTATATTTTAGCCATCATTCTTTATTTTTTAATTTTTTTTTTGGTACCGGGGATTGAACTCAGGACCTTGCGCTTTCGAGGCAGGTGCCAGAACCACTGAGCTAAATCCTGGGGCCCATCATTCTTTAAATTAATGTGTGTTTTTCTTTCTTTCTTTCTTTTTTGGTACCGGGGATCAAACTTGGGTCCTCGTGCTTGTGCAGCAGGTGGTGAAACCACTGAGCTAAATCCCCAGGCCAAAATTAATGTCCTTTTAATATCCTATTTATTGTCACAATTTTCTCATTTTTGTGCTTTTCATTGGTGATTCTGTTTAAAATGGCCCCCAAATATAGTGCTGAAGCACTGATTAGTGTTCTTAAGTGTAAGAAGACTGTAATGTGCCTAATGTAGAAAATGTACATATTAAGCTTTATTTAGGCATGAGTTATAGTGTTGCTGTGTACCAGTCCAATACAATACAAAAGCAACAATATAGGAAATATAATCACATTATATACTGAGTGGTTGATGGAAATGCTGAGGTTGAAGCTCGCAAAACCTACATCTGTATTTTCCCTAAGAAAAGGTGGTTCAATATTTAATAATTCTACATTGTAGCAATTCTGCAGAATGTAACTACCATGCATAACAAGAGTTGACTGGATTTGCAACAGTCTATTTATAATCTTTATCTAGAACTTCTCTATCTGGGCTTTCTCAGTAATAATTTCCTTCCTTCCTTCCTTCTTTTTTTGGTCAGTAATAATTTCTGTAGGCTGTTTTTCCCCCATGAATGAGCTATTGTTTCTTTGTATGATGACAATATTTACATTGTGACAATTCTGGACACTAGATCCCTCTACCTCCCTAGGGTTTGTAGTTTAGAGACTTCTCTGGACAGTTTATACTCTGTTACATTTAATCTCTGTAGTCAGTGCTCATTTAGATTAATGGCCATATATTCCAACAGACATTCCTTTAAATGTCTTGAGGTCTCTCTGCTTTTGCTGACTAGTATGTGTGGTATGGTATGCTTGTGTGGCACAGTATGCTTTCAATATTTTAGCAATGTCCATCCATCTGTCTGTCCATTCATCTATCTATCTAATCTATCTGTCATCTTTTTGAAACAGGTTCTTGCTATGTAGCCCAGTCTGGCCTCCAACTTGTGGCAATCCTCCTACCTCAGCTTCCCCAGTGCTATAATTATAGTTGTGCATCACTATGCCCAGCCACAATCTAATATACTTTTCCTTGCTCATTTTTCCTGTGTAGAAGTGAGAGGTCAGGGCCTTTTTCAGGGTATTTCTTAGTAGGCACACAGCCCTATACATGCATATTACCTTCTATAGTTTCCAAAATATGTAAGAGGTAACTTATGAACACCCATATTCCAATTTTAACTTCTAATTTTTTTCACAAGTCTCTTGTTAGCACAACTGTCATGTTAAATGATTACTACAGATTGTTTTTTGACAAATGTCCTGGGGATGAGGTTTTTGGCATACAGTGAAGTTTACTTAGTCAAATAAAGACAAGTCCTTTTTTAGTAAACTTCCACATAGCTCAAAGACAATTCTTTGGAAATTGGAGAACACCAAAACAAACTGCCTCCTCATGTAGCTGCTAGCTTGCTGGTTTTCACAGCTACTATAGTTCTGATGCTGCTCTTTTTCAAGGCCACTGTGAATCTAGAGAAAGGGGAATAAGAAGTAGGGCAAGTTATAATGCCATCAGGTATACTGTTCTTGTTCATGACTAAAACTCCTTCAGGTTATTGTGAACCTTTAGTTAATTACCAAAGTTCTGAAAAAATTAAACTTATTTACTCTGTAGCTTCAAATGCTAATGACCTAAAATTCTCATCTCCAGTTCAGACCTCTCCCCTAAATCTAACATTGTATGAACAGTCTGCTGTTCTTCTCCATATGTCTTGTTCATCTTTCTATCACAAGGCTGCTTGGAGTCCTCCGTGAATATATATTTTAATAACTGAAGGCATTTCTGTATTATTTCTTACAATCACACATAAATCTAAAATTATCTTAAAATGTCTAATTTTTCTGGGTGTGGTAGCACAGGCCTATAATCCTAGCACTTGGGAGGCTGAGACAGGAGGATCACCACAAGTTCAAGGCCAACCTGGGCTACACAGTGAGTTCAAGGCCAGCCTGAACTCCATAGCAAGACCCTGCCTCAAAACAAAAAAGTGGGGAGGGGTCGGTCAGACTCTAATACTGTCACCTGTACCTGGTATATGTTTCTTAAAGTAATAAATATTTGGAACCAGGAGTGTTAACATAGCACTGTATCCCAGCTGCTCAAGAGACTGATGGAGAAGGATCACAAGTTCAAGGCTCATATAGGTAATTTAGCAAGACCTTGTCTCAAAATAGAAAAGAACTGAGGAGGTAGCTCAGTGGTAGAGCTCTTGCCTAGCAGTTACGAAGTCCTTGGTTCAATCTCCAGTACAGAGAGAAAGACAGGATAAGGGGAAGGAAAGGAGGAAGGGGAAGGGAGGGGAGAAAAAGGAGAGAAGGGGAAGACAGTGAGGAAAATAGAGAAAGAAAGAAAAAGAAAGGAAGGGGGGAGTGTGGAAAGGAGGAAAGCAGTGTCAGGTGTACTGGCAAATGCCTATAGTCCTAGCTCCTTGGGAAGCTGAGGCAGGAAGATCACTAAAGCTCAGGAGTTTTTGAGACTAGCCTGGGCAAATCAATGAGACAAAAGATAAAAAGGCAGGCAAGCAGGGAGGAAGGGTGAATCACCAATGCTTCCATTTAGGTCTTATGATCGACTGTATCAGAGAGAAGCCTGAAATGTCCACTGGATACTTGAAAATCATGTGTTTGATTCTTCACAACAAGCTCTCCAGTGTAATCACACATCAACCAACATACACCCACATAAAACCTGTAAAAGTAAGACTACAAGTGAAATTCAACTACACACTAAGTCCTATTTTAGGCCTTAAAATATTTTACTCATTTATTTTTGTGGTACTGGGGATTCAACTCAGGGCCTTGTACATGCATGCTAGGCATGGACTCTAGGCATCGACTCTACCACTGAGCCACATTCCCAATCCTTTTAAAAATTTTGAGACGAGGCTTTACTCCTTGCTAAGTTGCCTGAGCTGTTCTTAAACTTACAATCTCCTTGCCTTAGCCCCTGGAGAAGCTGTGATTACAGGCGTGTGCTTCTGTGTCTACAGAGCTAAATAAAATACTTTCACTGTACAGAGAAATCCTCAATTTGTTCACACAGCTTCTCTACCATTAGTGTAATTCTTGAGTAATATCTCATTCTTCCCACATAATCATAAAGTAAAAATACTAAGATTATATCATTAAATGCACACATGTTTTTAACCATTCCTTATTCAGGATTTGTCTTAATTTTGATTCTTAAGATACACTTGGTGAAATAAATTGGACACAAATGTTTAAATACTGCATTGTTTCTCTGGTGTGGACTGAAATGTACAATGGATGTTGGGAAATGGGAAGAAAGTGTTCAAAGGAGGGAAGGGAAAAGAAAAAAAGTGAAAATAGAAGGAAAAAATGGAAACAAAGCTTTTGTACATGGGGGGACTGGGGGGGATGGGATAAAAGAAAATTTATTTTTAAAAAAAGATACACTTGGAATTTCTATGCTCTTGTTTACTTTGTATTCTACTCCCAAACTGGATTCCCACTGGGTCCTGTTTAAATGTATTTGCTCTGTTTATCACTTATACCTAGTGTCTATGTCAATTCCCAACAGTATTAGACTGGTGAGTAAATTGGATCGTCTTTTCCTTTCCTAATCTCTACTATTCTATCAACCATATTAGACACTGAACCTGAAGTTTATTCAGGCATTAAGAGTGAAAAATGGACTTTACTTTATGCCAAAACTGACAGACTTTTGGGCTCTTTAAAAAGAAGCACTTTATGTTTAAAACATTATCCTCCGATCAAACCTAGGGGGCTCTATCACTGAGTTACATCCCTGGCTCTTTATATTTTGAGACAGAGTCTCACAATGGCCTCAAACTCAGGTTCTTCTGCCTTAGCCTCCTGAATAGCTGGGATTATAGGTATGCATCACTATATCAGATTTCTAAAAGGCCTAACTTTTTATGCACTGGGTTCTGAATGTTCGCTTTCACATGATCCAATTAATCTTAATTGTATGTGTCTGGCAAAATTGCCCCAGCAGAGGTTTCTTATTACACACACCCATTACTGGGATACCCAAAGGTGCCAACATACAAAGTACTTTTATTCCCAGCTGCTGCTCAAGTTAATTTAACTCTTCTCCTGAATTTAGCTGAAGTAGATGGCAAATGTGTAACTATGCTACCTCACAACATATGCTGATTTTAAACTCCAATTAACGATCATCTAATGATTCAATAGTATTTTTCTAAAGCAAATTAAAGATTCTCTTTAACTCTGTCAATTGTAAAAGAGAGCATTGCTTGATAAGAGACTACTTATGATACCAGTGTTCCTTTTTAATTAATTTTATATTTGCTAAAAATTTTATTATTTGTGCATCTTATTCAAAGTAGTGTATTTCATTTTGGCCTATTTGTACATACATACAAAATGATCATTTCTACCTGTATGTTAAATGTTTTTGTGTTGACACAGTTAACAAATTAAATCATGATAAAAATATTTTGAGTCAAGGCTGTATGCATGTATAAATATGAATATAATGATACCACCAACATGTCCCAATTAAAACACAACTCTAGGGCTAGGAGGAAGGGGAATAGCTTAGTGATAGAGTATTTGTCTATCACGCACGAGGCCCTAGGTTTAATTACCAGCATCACCAAGGGAGAAGAGGGACATTGGTCATCACTGTCTACTAAATAGAAATAAGTGGTATGGTAGAAAGAGAGCACTTCAAGGAGTCAGATGACCTGCATCTTGGCCTGAGATTGGACTCTATAATTAGCTTAATGCATGCAGGGCCTTGGGAATATTAGCATCCTGCTTTAGTTTCATTGGTAGAACATGGAGGACTAAATGACATCACAGAGATTAACCGATATGTAATGGGTGTAACAGATTTTTAAAATATGATTCTTAGGGCTGGGGATGTAGCTCAGTGGCACCGTGCTTGCCTCATAAATGCAAGGTCTTGAGTTTGATCCTCAGTAGGGGGGCTGGGGAGAGGAGGGGGAATGGGATGACTCTTGGATAGCAAAGCCAGGAAACATTTTTCTGTAAAGTAGCTAACAAAATATTTTCACCCTTTGCTGAACTAGGGCAACAACTCTGCTACAACAGCCATATAATCTAGGTTCTCCCATCTGGGCATGTGTAAATACACTACAATGTCCACACAATAAAATCCCCTAATGATGGATTTCTCAGAACACAGCTCCATCATTAAGCGATGTATGATTATACTTGGGTGGATTTTAGTTTGCAGGTCACAATCTGTCATCCTCAATGTACAGTAGTATTAAATCACATTTCCTATAACACAGTTCCATGCAAACTCAACATATTTGTTGAAAGAAATTAACTCCACGAAGTCTTGTTTCTTCATTATTAATAAACCAAGAAAAATGATGTGTAAAACAAAGCTGCATATCTTTCTATGCCTTCCTTGTCCTTCCACCCCTTCTTTGCCATTCAAGTCAGCAGCAGAGTACACAATTCTCCCAGTCTTGATGCCTGAGGCTCTTGAAGTCATCTTTGTGCATTATCCTGTGTTTTTGCCCTGTCAGCAAGTAGTCCCTGTTTTCCTCTTGGTTACTGCAATCTCTTGTCCTAACCCTAATATATACTCCTGTCTAATCTTTCCAAAGCATCACTTCAGTCACATCACTTCCTACCTTCAAAGCCTTCCTAATTTTTATTGCATCAAATCTAAACCCTAATGCACTACAGTTTCCGAGGCCTTCCTTTCCCCAAGAAAACAAGTATTTTCTCATAAGACCTCAACATACTCTATCTGCCCTAGGCAAGGTATTTTTTACCAAGTCCCTGCAAAGTACATGTTAATTTCTGTGCCTTTATTACCACAGTCAGTTGTCCCTAAACCACTGTCTATCCATTCAAATCCCATTATTACTTCAAGGTCCAACTCAAGCATCAATTTTTCTATAATGCCTTACATATGCCAATGTCTACGGATACACTATATCAGAGTAAACAGAGATGCTGCAGTGTGTGGAGAGTGCAGGCCATTCCAGGACACCAGGAGCCGGCTCCGAGATGAGTATGACTCCTATGCAATTAAAGAGCCTAGCAACAAGGAGCCAGCTTTGAGCAGCTCTGAAGATGAAGTACACACACTTTTATGTGGAACTCCTAGCCAAAACCCAGCATTCATCAGAGAATCTCTTACTGGAAAAAGTGAATCATCTAGTGAAGATGAATTTTTTTGTTTGTTTTGGGGGTTTTTTTGGAGACAGGGTCTCGCTTTAGTTCAGCCTGGCCTTACTATGTAGCCCAGGCTGGCCTCAAATTCAATCAAGGCGATCCTCCTGACTCAGCCTCCTGAGTGCTGGGATTACAGGCATGCACCACCATGCCCAGTTTATGAGGACGAATTTGAAAAAGAAATGGAAGCCGAATTAAATTCCACCATAAAAACAATGGAGGACAAACCATCTTCTCTGGAAACAGGGTCTTCCTCAGGAAATGAAAAAATTGGAATCACTCTGAAAAAGTACTAGGATGATATATATTTTGATTCTAATTCTGAGGATAAAGACAAAGCAGTACAGGTAATCAAGAAGAAAAAGAAGAGATGGCATAGGATTCCAACAAATGATGAATTACTATATGATCCTGAAAAAGAGAACAGAGACCAGGCCTGGGCTGACACACAAAGAGGTTATTCTGGTTTTGGCCTACAGAGACTATGTCAGGAACAACAGCCAGTTTCAAAGTGATGCTATTTTGAACTACCCTGCCTACATGAACACATTGTGCCTAGACTGGCAAAGGCATGAATTCCACAAAATGCAATATACAGCAAGTTGTGATGAATTCTTCTGTCAACGAAGAAGAGCTTCTACCTTTTCTTTCTTTTTTTTTTTTTTGGTACCAGGGATTGAACTCGGGTCCTTGCACTTGCGCAGCAGGCGGCGAAACCACTGAGCTAAATCCCTGGCCCGAAGAAGAGCTTCTAAAATACAAAAATCCAGAAAATAGAAAGAAAAAGCAGGGCTACAAGAAGACGAGATTTAGCCAGGAATGGTGGCGCAGGCCAGTAATCCCAGCACTCAGGAAGCTGAGGCAGGAGGATCACTACGAGTTGAGACCAGCCTGGGTTACATAGAGAGATCAGAGCCAGCCTGAACTACAAAGTGGGACCCTGTTTCAAAAAAAAAAAGAAGATGAGATTTGCTGGGTGTGGTGGCACATGCCTGTTATCCCAACACTTGGGAGGCTGAGGCAGGAGGAGGATCTCTGTGAATTCAAGGCCAGCATGGGCTACACAGGCAGTTTAAGGCCAGCCTGAACTCTAAACTACATAGCAATATCCTCCCCCTCCACCAAAAAACAAACAAACAAAAAAAGATCTTAACCAGGAAGATCCTGCACAGCAGGCAGAAGTGGAAGAAATCTATCATCCAATCACGTGCACAGAAAGCTCCATTAAAGTGGAGTCTGCAAGTCTATAACAAGGGTGATGTCTTACATTTTTTCAACATTTCCGCAAGCTATTTCAAACTAATGCAGTTGGCATTTAATTATACAAGACTGTATATAAAGCAAATATATGGACCAGTTACTTTCCTTCTGCCTATTAATATCATTTAGTGACATAGAGCTATTATTTGAGGGAACAGTATTTTATCTTTACAAAAAAGAATGGTTATCAATCTTCATCTCCTTTCCTCCCTTTTTTCTGTTTAGTTTTCCATGAATACTGATAAGACTGACTATTCATTTCCTTTTTGATGGACATTCGGAAATAGTAGAGCTTTTTATTTATTAAAGGGCTTAGAAGTTAAAAAATATGAAAAAAGAATTTTAAAATATGGATACTCTACCTTTACTGAACATAAAGGTATTATCATTTAACTTAATACTCATCTTCCTATAACTGTTTCTAGCATACAAACTAGGCAATATACACTCTTCTGTATCTCCCAATGCTTCATACAATGGTAGAAACAAAATGTTTTAAACTAAGGCCAAAAAAATCAATGAAGGCTGGGACATTAAGGGAAAAATTGTTACTTTTACAGGATAAGGAAGAATCAAATCCAAAGAGTAACATTTTTGTTGCTCCTTCTGAATTCTTTCCTCATGCATTAGATATTGAGATTAGCTCTTCTCATTCAGATTTCCAAACATAAAATATTGCAGCTGATAGAGGTTAGTAGCCTATCTCTCTGACCTACCTGACACTTCAAATAAATAAATTAGCACATAAAATTTATTATTAATCCTTTATGAATGCTTTTGAAAATGTGGGTGAACTCACAGAAGGCTAGCTTTGCTTATATCACATGGCTTCTCTCTCCAAATCCAAATTTTATATCTGATTAATCTCCCTGACTGCTTTTCCATAGTTCTGTGCCCCAGGCCTAAAAAAATTTTTATTCTAGATTTTGTATTGCACATTGTAGATTATATGGCAGGACAGTGTTAAAAAACTTTTGATTTTTATCTAACCACTTTGTAAGATACCCACTTTTGTTTTGCTCATTTTACAGTTAAACAAAACAAAGCTACCTGTCCCGGGTTGTATGGCTACTAAATGACAATGCCAAGGATTCGAGTCTATATTTGGACACTAATTTCTTGAGACTGATGTTCCCTCAACAATTAGCTATCCAGAAGCCAATCTCATTTTTTCTGACTCAACAGAAACAAATGTGACTGTTAGGAATGTTTCAACTCAACATTTAGGTTATAACTCATGTAACGAAAGCTAGAAATCTTAGTAACCAGGACATCCAGGAGTGGGGGTGTAATTTTTATTCATTCAACAAGTGCTGAGTGCCTATGTGGCTAAACAATCTTCTTTTTTTTTTTTTTTTTTGGTGCTGGGGATCGAACTCAGGTCCTTGCGCTTGCACAGCAGGCGGCGAAACCACTGAGCTAAATCCCCAGCCCTAAACATTCCTCTTGAATATAGAGATATAGCAGTAAACAACCTAAATCTCTGTCCTTACAGAGTTTACAATCCACTGGGAGGAGACAGAAAATAAGCAAACAGTAATAACATGTGGAAACAGTAACATGTGCTATAAAAATACATCTTGCTAAAGGACAGAATGTGACAAGCCATTTTAGATGGGTTAGTATGTACTTATAATATTGATAACAAATTTTTGTTGAAAATAGGGTAGAGTAAGGATATAAGACATTATTTTAAATAGTGATAACATGAACAGACAACAATGCAAAAGAGTAAACCACCCAAATTACCTGGGGAAGGGCATTCTGGGCAGAGGGAATAGCAAGTACAAAGCTCTAAGGCAAGAATATGCTTGGTTTGTTCTAAGAACAAAAAGACAAGGTGGCTGGAGAATAGTGAGCATACATTTTACAGTCAGAGGATAAAAAAGTAGCCTGGGGCCATGGCAAACAGAATAAAAACTTTTAAATTTATTCTGTGAAAGACTGAAAATTGCTAGATGATTCTGAGCAGAATGGCATGGCTGGACCTAGGTATTTAAGGGATTATTCTGGCTACTTTTGAATAAACCGTAGACATCATGAAGTGCCTCCTTTCTCTGAGCACCCACACTCCACTCTTGAGTGTGTCCTTATCTCCCTCTAATAAATCCTTCTTGTCTCTTTTACTGACACGCCCTGAAAATTCCTTTTCCTGGAAAGGAGTCAGCGAGCCTGCAAACTGATTTTAGAAGGGTGAGTTAATTTCTTATTTCAGCCTCAGGGATCCTCAGACCCAGCCTATGACACTTATCTTGACAACCACGAGGGGACCTAAAAAGGGACATGGAGACTGCAGAAATCTCAACTTTGGTTTGACTATTGAAAGATGACAGTTCTCCCAAAGATGGAACCCATATTTCCTATGTATCCTTTAGCTCAGTCAGAAAGAGGCTTTCTAACTGAAGACAGACTGTTGGCATTGGCCTTCTGCACCCCTCAAAAATAAGAGAATGAAGTCTGGGACAGGAACAGGGAGGAATGAAGTAGGATAAAAGAAATAAAACTAGATAAAAAAGAGACAAGGACTGCAGCTTCAGAACACAACTCCAGTTGATTTTCTCTCTCCCTTCTCTCAAAACATAGTAAACCTCTTTCAGCAACTCTCTTTTGGCTACAAACTGGTCTGCCCCTTCCCTTTTTTACTTACAAATGGTCTTCTTTCACCCATAAACAGACCATCTTTTAGGATTTTTCATATAAATACACCATTATCTCACTATAGGTGGATCGTCCTCTCTGACCCACTAGAGAAGATTAAGACTATAGATTATTAAATGCCATAGACTCCAACCACCCAAAAAATATTTTTAAAAAAACTCACTTCCCAACTTTATTGCACCTCATTTCTCTGAGCACTCGCACTCTGCTCTTAAGTGCATCTTATATCTACCTCTAATCAATCCTTCTCATGCCTCTTTATAAAAAAAAAAAAAAAAGAGTAGAAGCTATGAGTAAAATAAAGCACACTAGTTCAGAGGCTTCTGTATTCATCTTTGCATCCTCAATGCCTAAATTGTACTTGACATGCTGGAAGTGTAGCCCAGTGGTAGAGCATTTGTCTAGCCTGTGCAAAGCCCTGGGTTCAGTGTGCACCACTACAAAAACAAAACCAAAAAAACTCCACATACTAAATAGATATAAACTCTTAGGTATATACCAACAAGGGACAGTAGTCATTATCCTGTACTGTAGCTTCAATATAATATTACTGGTTGTATATCAAACTCAGGTTCTTATCCCATCTATTTTACAGCTGTTGTGAAGCCTAAGTGAGAAACAAAGCACACAGTGTGTCTAACACATAAGAACTAAAAAGGGGAGAGGAGGGAAAGCTAGTTATATATTGTCTCCACCACCTCCAAAATGGAGAATATAGTGGGATAGAAACTATATAACTTCCTTCCCTGGCCCCTTGCTCAATGGCTCTCTAGCTCCATGCAGGCCTTGTACATGCTAGACAAGTGCTCTAGCACTGAGCTGTACTTACTCTTTTAATGACTTCATTTAAAGAGAGTTCATGAAAACAAAGTTCTGATATCAGGAGCATGTTATTAGTCATAAAAGCTGGGTGTGGTGGCACATGCCTATAACCCCAGCACTCCAGAGGCCAAGGCAGAAGGGTATCTTTGAGGACAGCCTGGGCTACATGGTGAGTTCAAGGTCAGCTTGAATTGCATGGCCAGATCCTGTCTTTAAAAAAGGGGGGTGGAGGGGGGATTTAGCTCAGTGGCTTCAGGCATGCCTCACAAGCACAAAGCCCTGAGTTCAATCCCCAGTGCCACAAAAAAAAAGGAAGAGGGAGTGGTGGCTGAAATTAGTTGGCAGGATTTTCTCCAAAAGTTGGCTCTATGGTACAAGGAAATACAGAGTATGTGGAGATTTAGGGATTACCAGGAAGGATACTGGTGGTTAACAAGTACAATTAAGAGCCTGGTGTGGTGGCGCAAGCCTGTAATTCCAACACTTGGAGGCAGAGGCAGGAGGACTGCCAGGAGTTTGAGGCCAGCCTGGGCTACAAAGTGAGTTCAGAGCTAGCCTGAACACGAATCGAGACCTTGTCAAAAAAAAAAAGTACAATTAAGATAGAGACCAGAACAGGCCAGGGATTTAGCTCAGTGGCACCACTGCCTGCCTCGAAAGTGCAAGGTCATGAGTTTGATCCCCAGTGCCTCAAAAAAAAAGAGAGACCAGACGACAAACTCTTAGTGTATGCTATGAAGTGACAATGACTAGAGAAAAGCACAGTGAGGAGGAAATGAACCTACAAGGAGCAAGATGAGGCAAAATGAGGCAAAATGAAAGGTGATCAACAGAAGCTGGCGGGAGGGTCTGTATATTAAAGGGAACAGGTGGAAAAAGAAAGGAGGATATTTACAAGTAAAATTATTATAAAAACTTAATAATTACTATAGCACAGAACCAGACCCTTAGGATTGCTATGTTTAGGAAACCTCAGTGTAGAAATGAAAACCTATGGTTCAGATCTGACTGGCAGGTGAGAAAATTAAAGTTAGATAATGAAATAAAGCCTAAGCATTCCTAACTTTTTTCTGTTTATCAAAAGCTATTAGCTGGGTGTGGTGACACCTGCCTATAGTCCCAGTACTCGGGAGGCTAAGGACTGCCTTGCTGAACAACATAGTGAGTACCTGTCTCAAAAAAACAAACAAAAGAACCCCAACTAAAACAAACAAAACTATTAGAAAAAACTAATTCCAAATTTCCTGAGGAAAAAATGATTCAGGTTCTCTTTAGGGATGTAATATGACTAAAAAATACTTTTTAAAAAACTTAACCACACATTAATTTTCCATAATTACCTACTCTTCAAATCCACCCATATCTTTACATTCAATTGAACAGAAAATATACAGTTAAAGCTGTACTTTTTCTGTCCACTAAATAACTGTTCAAAATATATTCATAGGGATGGAACTCAGGACCTTGCGCTTGCCAGACACAGTGCCACTGAGTTAAATCCCCAGCCCTATACATGGTGTTTAGAGTCTGATACTTGCCTGCCTACAGACTTAAAGGTTTAAAGTAACTAAACTAAAATTAAGTCCCCCTTTTTTTGGTTTATCCCCCGAATACTACTATTAACAATTTCTGCATTTCACAAATATGGTAAAATTATTACTGTAAGAAAAAAACCAACTTTCACAGCAAACCATCACCCAAATGTGCAAAATCATCTATATTTTCTTTAATCACCTACTTTTTAAATCTACCTATAACTTTACATTCAATCTGGTGAACAGATAAAAGGTAAACCCCATCACCACCATCACCAGGGACTGAACTCAGGGCCTTGCACTTGGCTTGTGAGGCAGGCGAGGCACCACTGAGCTAAATCCCCAGGACTGAACAGATAAATATACAATTAAAGCTATACTTTCCAGGTGTTCAGAAAAGGGAGTCTTCATCTGGTTGGAAAAAATAAACACAACATCTGTAACAAACAAATTTGTAGCAAGTATGAATGATAGCTGTTATTTAATTTACTTACCTCCTTAATAGCATCTTCATTAGGGAGCATGGAACATAAACATGTGATATAGGCTTGCTGAAAAGATGACACATGTGAAATTTCTTTAGATTCTGCACAGAGTTTTGATAAGGCAGTAGCCTGGGGGATGCAGTTAGATTTCAACAAATGTTTTATTCGCATCTGTAGAAAGGAAGGTCCTTCTTGTGCAATCAATTTATTGACTAGGGAAAGAGAAAGGAAAAATAAAAGTTTGATGACATACCACATAACATGTCAGACTTTAGATGAAAGTTTCATATCTTTTTGTTGTTGGTTTGCTTTTAGTTAATAAAAATTCAGTTTAGATAAGTGGGAAATTTATTCTGGTCTCAATACTCATAGTGATGAGAAGAAAATAAATTCATTTGCTAATTATTTCCACATTAATAGTTTTATTCTGAACACCCGAGCTTTTAATTAAGCTACTAACATTTTATTAAAGTTGATTATCTGATCTTCTCCTCCTTGACTTGGATGAAACAGATCGGGAATAGAGAAATGAATTATAAGCATAACTGCAAAAAAAAAATGAAGCAAGTAACCTATACAGTAGTAATTAACTATCAACTGAGCACTTATGAGGTCCCAAGTTTTAAGCTAAATGTTCTTATATACCTCTCTCTTATCCTTCACACCAACACCAAGGCAAGTATTATTATCCCCAGCTTAAGGTGAGCAAAATTAATATTCAGAGAAGTTAGGTAACTTGCCAAGGATTCCAAAGCCAGTGGTGCTCTTTCCTCTAAACCAGGCATTTCTCAAAGTGTGTTCCACCGACCAAAAGACCTGAGAGTCCTAGAAGAAAAAAGGATTCCTTGGTCAAATCTCTGAACAGTCCTGCAATAAAGAAAACTGTTCACTTTTATTTAACCCAATCTTTCCTAATCCGATTTGACCAGTGAACCCTTTTACAAATACCATTAGTACCTGTGAAACATATTCCCGGTTTAGTACACACTTTGGAAAATGCTGCTCTGAGCAGTACTGAATAATAGGCACCTAAGCACTGAGTGTACAGTGCACTCTGGATAAGCTCCCAATTTTTGAGTAGAAGATACTCAACAAGTGCATGATGTGACATAGTATAACTTAAAAAACAGAGGTTGGAATACAGTATTGTGTGTCAAGATAAGTGGTACATGAATAAACTGGTGGTTAATCTAAAACCATGTCCCTGAGGCTTGACAGTGCCTTCTAAGTAATCTGGGGAACTCATTAAAATGCAGATTCTTAGTCATGAAGTTAGGGATAGGACCTTAACCTTTTTCTAACAAGCTCCCTAATATTCCACCTCCGTATGTATGTATGTATGTATTTATGATTCTGGTCACAAACAGAGTTAGATGAAAACCAAATCAAATTCAATAGTTAAGTAATGTTGACCTTATGAAGAAATTTGATTCAGTTCTCATCCAGTTCAGTTTGCCATCAGAATCATGGAGAGAATTGAGTTTGTGAACCGAGGTACCTCTATCTATCTAAATATACAGATAGATAGTTACCTTTACACACATTTTTTTTTTTTTTTTTTTTTTTTGGTACCAGGGATCAAACTCAGGACCTTGCACTTGTGAGGCAGGTGGTGGCACCACTGAGCTAAATCCCTGGCCCTACATACATTGATATTTGATTTATATACATAAACCATAGTTTTAAAAAATTATCTTAAAAATATAGAGCATAAATTTCAAAGGGCATACAAGATATACAGTTAAAAGTTGTCTCCCTTGTACTCTAGCTCCAATGTCCTATTTCCCTGCTTGAGAAATAAATGCTTCCAATTTTTTGTTTATCTTTCCAGAAATATTCTATAACCACAGGAGATATATTTCTTGTCTCACTTCTATATCACACAGGTCATTCCATCATGAGTACATTTACAGCACCTCATTATTTTTAACAACTGAACAGTGTATGGATGAACTATATAATGCATTTCACCAATTTGCTGATATACTTTGAAGTTGTTTCCAATCTTTAGCAATCATCAATAATGCTACCATTTACAGTTGTGTATATAGCTTATTTCACATACATGAATATGCTTATGAAACAAAACAAAACAAAACAAACCACACAAAATCCTAGCAGGGCATGTTGGTGCGTGTCTGTAATCCCAGCACTCTGGAAGGCTGAGGCAGAAGGATCACAAGTTGAAGCCATGCCTGGGTAACTTAGAAAGACTCTTAAAATAAAAAATAAAAGTAGAAAAATGGATGTAGATCAATTCAAAAGCCCTTAGTTCAATCCCCAGTTTTAAAAAAAAGCCACAAATTTTTAGATGTGGAATTTCAAATTTTCTAGATTAAAGAGCTTTGTTCATTTGTAATATTCATTCATACTGCCAAAATCCTCTCCAGAAGTTGTAGTTGCATCAATTTGTACTCCTACCAACATGTAAGTGCCCATTTCCTGAAGCCACTTCAGAAAGTTCTCACTCCAGAGCTCCAATTCTAAGGATTTTGAGTAGCAGGTAGAGTCTAGATCTTGATTTTAAATTTCACACACATTCCATAATATGTAGTGCCAAGATCAAAGAGCATGAAGAAAAAACAGAACACATTTAGGTGACTCTTTCTATTTTAGTCCTAATTATGAAACTCCGCAAAAATAAGCTCCCCATCATACCCCTCTCACTTGGATAGCTCCTTATACTTTTTGTTTTCAGTAATGGTATTTTCACAATTTTACACAAAAATATATTGTGGCAATATTTTTCTTGCTACTTCCTTTCCTTAAGAAAATCAACTTTGTTATTGTGTCCTTGCAATTCTTTTTAAAACTCTCTCCAATTTAATTCTCCCATATTATTTCCTGCTACATCTGTCTCCCCTAGATTCTATCCTACAAACTTCTAAGCAATTATATATAAATCCCACGGGAGGAGACAGCACACCTGAAAACAGGTATGTCATCTAGAGGACCTCACCCTATGAAGTTTCCACAGCATTTTATCTCTTTCAGTAATAGGGGATTATAACACAAAGGGTAAGATATCGAAATTCAAAAATCACTGATCTGAGGTTTTAGCCTGATTTTGACACAGCAGTAAAATTAACTGATCTCTGCAGCTCAAATTTCTTCATCTGTAAAAAATCTGGTAATAAGCATCCTGCACGGATCAAAGAACCACAAATGAAATACTAGTAATGCCAATAAAACACTTAGCACAAGACCAGGCTCAGAATAAATGTTCAATTAGTACTTGCTATTATTTGATATCTTCTTTATTATACTGTCACCAATGTATGTCTTGCTGATTGCTCTATTCCCTATACAAGTAAGCATAATATCTTGTGCATTACAAATATTTAATAAACTATGTACTTAGCAACTGAAGGATTATCAATACCAATCAAAAACTTTTAACACCTCACCTTTTAACATCATTCTGCCTTTACAATTTTAAATACACAGTTTTGGTCATGTATGATTTCTCATCTGTTTCACAGATTAGAGATTTGAAAGCACTAATACAGTGCCGAACATTATCCAATGCTCTAAAAATCACAGCTATTACTTCCAGGAGGTAAAACTATTTTACTCAACTACTACAATTAGTTAAACCATTGAGTTTGAGGCCAGCCTTAACAACTACATAGTGAGACCTTGTCTCAAAAAACAAACAAAAAACCCCCCAGCTCTTCTCTAATGTCTTTACTTATCAAGCCAGGCATAAGTGTCAAATGGCACTTTATTACATACTTCAGTTAAGACCTTTTTTTTTTTTTGAGATTTAAAAAATGTACACTTTTATGCTTGTGGTACTGCTTTATTCAACAGAAGACAATGACAATCACACAGCTTTTTGGCATCAAATATGTTATACTGAGCTTGCAGCAGCAATGGAGATAAAAAGGAAAGTTTTCTAAATCTTTTTGATCTGAAATAAAGTTAAAGTCTGTCAAAATAGGTAGCTCACAGGTTGTCCACCATTTATACTGTGGCCCTCAGAATAATTTCTTGCATATGTGTCATGTGTCTCAGGAATGACGGGTGTTTAATTAACCTTCACTGAGCAGATAAAATCATAAACTGTTGGCTGAGTAATGCTCTCTCCATTTCTTGATGTTTTTTGATATGAAAAAAAATCAATTACTCTTAACTCCCGAGGTAGGGTGACTTTAATTAGTACATTAAGGGAAGGTAATCAGAGATGTTTTAACTCAGCTCCACCCCTTTTGCTCTTGGGCCTGAGGCTGCTTGCACAGAGATAAGTGTGCCTCATTCAAGAGTCATCTGAACTAGGATCTGCGGAATTCTGAGATGCTTTTGAAAGTACAGTCATGAGCTGTTGAAAAAAGCTTCAGTCAATGATGACCCACAAACACCAGGGTAGTCCCACAAAATTATGACAGAGTTGAAAATTCTTCCTATCTAGTAGCATCACAGCCCTCATAACCATGACAACACTGTAGCATAGTACATTACTCAAGTGTTTGTGATAATGCCAATGTAGTCGATCTGTTTTCCTGCTGCCTTACAAAAGTACAGGACATAAAATTAGGCACAGTATATAATACTTGATAATAAATATTACTTGATTATGTACTTACTATATTTTATAGCTGGAATGCCCTCTTCAACTTATTTAAAAATAATTTACTGTAGAACAGTTTGCTGTATCATGCCAGTAACCTCACATACATTGCACATTTACCACACCTCTTTTTTTTTTTTTTTTTGGTACCGTCAAACTCGGGTCCTTAGCTTTCGAGGCAGGCGGTGGAACCACTGAGCTAAATTCCCCGGCCCTACCACACCTCTTAATAGCAAAAAGCTAGTTTGAATGACTGACTGTGTAAGTACTCTCTGATGTTCACAGAACAATGACATAGTTCTGTTAAATAATGCATGACTGTGCTTGGTTCTGTCCCATAACAGTTTTGTCAATAATAAAGGTGGTGGGCTAGGGATTTAGCTCAGTGACACCTCAACCTGCCTTGCAAGTGCAAGGTCCTGAGTTCAGTCCCCAGTACCGAGGTGGGGGGGATTGTATTCTAGTTTCCAGCTACTTATATTTACTATGGGGTGCCATTTATTGAGGACATCAACACAAAATAATACACACCAATTTCTTTTCTATTTAATAGCTCTTGTCAGTACAAATGATTATCAGTGAAACGATGGGAAAGCAGGGAAAGGAAAACGAAGTAAAAATGAACAAGATGCTACATCTTTCTATAGATAGACACATACCAATTCCCCAATTATTATTTATCGCAAGCATATGCTTTAAAACCAAAAAAACAGGGCTAGGGATTTAGCTCAGTGGTGCCGCCACCTGCCTCGTAAGCACAAGGTCCGGAGTTTGATCCCCGGTACCAAAACAAAACAAAAACAAAAACAAACTACCAACAGAATCATCAAAGACCAGGATAAAGAGAAAATCTAAACATACCCTTATGCCAATCTTTTCACTATACACAAAGGCCCAAACAGCATGTATATGGTGGTGAAAAACGGTGAATAAATTAACTGGAATAGTTCGAGTCATAAATATTTAAGCTGCTTGTGCTAAGACCTAAAGAAGAGCCAAAAGTGTAATTATTCTGAAATCGATTTTTTATCCCAGAAATACACTTAAAACAAAATGAAATCCTTTGAACTTTCCACTAACTTGAAGCAAATGCGGTTAGAACTGCTAGCTACCTCAAATACTTCTGTGTATATAAAACGGAAGTGTCAACTCAAATCCATAAATTTTCTTTTTTTAAACTGACAATTTTGCAAGTTATAATTTTGGTTCTTTGCTTTTCTCTACAAAACACTGAATTCTAATTATTTCATAAGAGTAAAATTAAAAAGCACTTTTTTCACAGCCTTCAGCGATTTAAACTAGTAAACAAAGTATGGGTAACGCTCTATCACATACTTAGGACTACCACAGATTATTCATTTTACTGGGCATGATGGTCCATGTCTGTAATCCCAGCACCTGGGAGGCTGAGGCAAGAGGATTGCCACAAGTTTGAGACCTGCCAGGGCTACATAATGAGTTCAAGGTTCAAGGCTAGCCTGAACTACATATGTAGACCCTGTCTCCCCCAACAAAAAAATTCATTTCTATCTCAAGAACTTTTTTTTAGTGGTGGTGGGTTTTTTTGGGTCTGGCTATGCAGTTCCGGCTGGCCTTGAACTCATGATCTTCAGTGCTGAGATTACAGGTGTGCAGCCACTACGCCTGGCTTATCTCAAAAACGTTTTATGAACATTGTTACTAAAGTGCAAAGGGCTGGCCTGTATGAAACACTGGGTTTAATTCCTAGCACTGCAAAAATAATAACTACCTAAAAATGCAAGAATCATTATTTAATAAACAAAATATTAAATACTAATAGTTAATTTTTATTATTCAAAAGAGTATAAAATAACCACACCATATATAGGTGAAATTCACAAAATCTTAACTGATAATTTCAGTTCCCTTAAACTAAATCCTCCTCCAATACTGTCAGTGAAGTTTTAAAACTTACCTTCCTCCATTTCTACTGGTTGCTGAGACAATATTTTAAGAAGTACTGGGTTTTTCCACACCCCTTCCTTGGTAACATGAACCAGTATTTGCAGGTTATTATTCCCAAATTCCAACAGTGCTTCATGTGACTCCTAAAACAAAAAAGTATATCCATAAAACAAGATAGTAACAAAAAAACAGCTTTGTCTTTTCAATATATCTGAACACCTATGAATTGAAAGGACCTATAATTTGGATTTCTTAAAAATAAATAAGCAAAGAAAAGGACTATCCTCAAAGTTCTGTACAATTATGTTACACTTTAAAAACGAAAGTAGGATGTTTTAACTATGTTAAAGAGTACCTTCATGAGTTTTCCTGAATTTCCTCCAGGTAATATTGTCATCATAATCAGTTTAGGTCCTCACATTACTGTTGGGTATTTAGAGTGATCTACTTACTACATATTAAGATTGCCAGATTCTGAAGACCTAATAGCCTTGGTAGTAGCTGCTTTAAAAATTCAAGGCCATTGATACAACTTTCATTAAAGGATTCTGCAGTATTCACACAGGCAGCCTATAGTTTTAAACAGAAATACTACTTAATGACACTAATTGTATAATTATTTAAATTCTTCTATTAAAAACTTTTTAAACTTTTAAATTACTACACAAAGTATTATGAAAGTCCAGGTTATTAGTTTTTACTTCATCTTCTTCACAGAGAAACAAAATATAATCATCAATAATCTGTTTTTTGGGGGGTTTTTTTGGTACCGGGGATCAAACTTGGGACCTTGTGCTTGCAAGGCAGGTGGTGGAACCACTGACCTAAATCCCTGGCCCAATAATCCATTCTTTAAGGTACTTACTTATACACAAGGGTAAAGGAAAAGGAGTCCGAAATTTAACTCAATATAAATGATTAAATGTACATGTCTCAAAGAGCATGGTAGGGCATGCCTGTAATCCCAGCACTTGGGAGCCTGAGGCAGAAGGATCGCTGCAAGTTCAGCCTGGGCTACATAGTGAGTTTAAGACCAGCATGAACTACATAGTGAGACCCTGTCTAAATAAGTAAGTAAATAAATAAATAAATAAATGTACATGTCTCATTGTCCTTTATTATGAGTGAGGTTTCCTTATTATAATGAAGTTGTTTCCATGTTCTAAAATTTTAACTTCTGCTGGACATGGAGGCACAAGCCTGTAACCCCAGCACTTGGGAGACTGAGGCAGGAGGATTGCCATGAGTTCAAGGCCAGCTTGGGCTACACAATGAGCTGAAGGCCAGTCTGAACACAGGCCTTGACTCCAAAAATATTTTTTTTTAAACTTGTTTCTAGGAATGTAAGTTGCCATATATAGTAATTTTCCTTGGGAAAACATAACCCCAAAATATTCACAATACTCACTCAATATTATAAACCCTTAACTCTCCTCTCAAACCACAACAGGTTTTTATAAACACATACACAAATTCATTCACTCACACTCAATATGCTAAGTTATCTGCTGAAAAGAGCTTAAGGTATGGAACTAATACAAAAAATGATAATTCTAATAGTTTAAAAACAGAAATATTTAGCTAGTGTAACTTTCTATTAACAGCTTCACCTGTCCTCAGGCTTCGCTAATTTAGAATAAGCTTTTACTCTGCAGTGAAAACACAGAGTCTATGTGAATTTGCTGTGTCTAGGTATCAGGGGTTTTTTGTTTTTTCAGTACCGGGAATCAAACTCAGGACCTTGCACTTGCCAGGCAGGTGCAGTGCCACTGAGCTACATCCCTAGCCCTTCTAGGTATCTAATTTGTATTATCTAACAAGACCGTACTATTACATTCTGTTAGCAAATATCACCACCATGATATACAGCAACCAAATTTTAAAAACCACAGTTTAAAGTTTTAAAGTTTTTTACTTTTTCATTTGTTAAAATTCAAAATATTGTTCACTCATGTAAGTGTATAATCCTTTATTATATTATATACACATGATAACAAAGTTACTTTTAAAAAATCAAAAGTTTCTTAAAAACTATAGTGACATTCAAAAGGTAATTTTTTTTTCAGACAGGATCTTATTATGTATTCAGCCTGGCCTTAAACTCACTGCTAAAGCTGGAGGACTGCATGCAGGTGAAAATATCTTAGATCACATTTTGAAATCTACAATACAAAAATACTAGTATAAGGGGCGGGATTTTGTTCAGTGGTGCCGCATCTGCCTCCCAAGTGCAAGGTCCTGAGTTCAATCCCCGATACAAAAACAAAAAAAATACTAGTATAAGATGTTCACTCCAATACCATTTAAAATTAATAGCGATGATATTTGGCTAAATACTTTATGGTGCAAGCACAAAGCAGAATTCTAAGCAACTACCAAAAAGGGAGATCTGTATAATCCTACTTATATGCACATGATGATTATTAAGAAAAAAACAAGTTGCAGAAAATGGGCTCTCAGGACCGGTGATTTAGCTCAGTGGTGTTGTTGCCTGCCCCTCAAGCACAAGGTCCCAAGTTCGAATCCCGTTACCAAAAAAAAAAAAAAATGGGCTCTCACTTTTATTTTTTTTAAAAAAATCCATTTCAGACTGGATATTTGATGTGCAGGAAAAAAGTCTAGAATAGTTACACAGTAGTAAATGGTGACTGAGAAATGTTCTATCTGTGACCTGCTGTGATTAAAACCGGGGCGGTGGCAGGGGGTTGCCAAAAGTATCCACAATACCATCTTTTGCCTTACCTGTTTATTACATAATAAAGATTCAGTTTCATATTTCAGATTTCAAAAAGGAGTATGTCTCAGATTTATCTGTACTCCTACAGTAATTTTATTAAATATATATGCAAAAAATATTGTCTGATCAAATGCTTCGGGAGGAAGCATTTAATAAAGAAGCTCTAGATTTGAATGTGGATGTTACTTTGGGCAAGTTAACCTCTATTCACCTGTCTCCCCATTTGTGAATTGAATTCATATAACTTCCACATCATCAGGTTTGTTAAAGGATATAAAAATAAAAAACACTGAGGACCAAACCTTTAGCACATGGGCCTTTGAGGATATTACAGATGCAAACTACAAGACTTGAATATTAATGCCTTGCCATGTATAAAATTTCTAAGTATTATCTTCATGTATTAGGTTGGCTTTTCTGCTTTTGATTTTTCTTTTGCTTTGCAGAAGCTTTTCCATTTGGTATCATTTACTTAATTTTGTTTTTATATCCTATGTTCTTGATGTGCTATTGAAGAAATCATTTAATCATTCCAAGGCTAATGTCGAGGAGCTTTTCCTCTTAAATTTTTCACTGGGAATTTTATGGATTCAGGTTTTTTATCCATATCAAGTTGATTGTTGTAATGTAAATGTCAATTTCATTGTTTTATATATGGAAATCCAGTTGCTCAGCACTATTTACTGAAGGGACTATTCCCCCTTGTGATTTTGGTGCCTTTATCAAAAAATAGATGACTGTATATGTTTAACCAAAGAATAATGACCATGATTTATTTCTGGCCCTCTATTCAGTTCTACTGGTCCATGTCATTTAAAAATGGCAGTTCCGTGCTGTTTTAATTATTATAAATTTAAGTAATATTTAAGGGGGGAAGAGAAAATGGGTGTTAAAACTCCAACCTCCACCAAAAAAAAAATAAAAAAATAAAATAAAATAAAAAATGTAAGTGTAGAACAGTGATCATACTTAGTGATCAACAGTTGAACAATTCCTATTATTTATTATGTTTCTTTTTATTTTTTTAATTTTATTTTTAAATTTTTTTTGGTACCAGGGAGTGAACTCGGGTCCTTGCGCTTGCGCAGCAGGCGGCGAAACCACTGAGGTAAATCCCCGGCCCTATGTTTCTTTTTAAAAATAGTTCTTCATTCTCTAGTAACAAATTCGTCTTCAGTTGCTGGCAACGTCCATGATTTTTCTCCTACCTTATCCCCACCCCTTCAACTTGCTACTTTCTCATCTTCTCACCTATCTATGAAAGGTAGTAAGCCAATATGTAAACAAAAGTAGTTTTCCTATAAGTAAAATGCATGAATAGAATCTATGATGACTATTTTGGCTGTTTCGGAGACTTGTAATGGTTGCCAATTTCCCTGAAGTACCAGGGGAAGAAAAGTGAATCTCAGATATGACAGAATCCAGTGCTTTAGAAATTGAAGGACACTATGTAAGTACCCTGTGAATGACTGAAATACTGTATGCTATCTTGTAAGCATATATGATTTTAAATTTAATTCACCTCCATCAGGTAGAGGTCTTTTTTTCTCAAGATGAACTTAATACAAATATACAATGAACTTCTTTTTGTTCTAAGTTTCCAATTTTAGTTTGCTGGAAGTAATTTAGTAGATGTCTTAGGTGCCTATACAGATTTTTTTTAACTTCAAATTGACTTACCTGTAGAGTCTGAAGGAATGGTACCCAGATCTCACATGGCAGTTCACTTTCAGGGACTGAAAGCAATAATTCAAAACAACTCCTACAATACAAATAACTAAATAAGTATATAAAGGTGGCTATAGTAATAATTAAGTACAGTATGAAACTAATAATGAGGACACATTTTACATTTGCTTAAGCTATTTTAAACTTCTTTCTCTTCAACATTTTCTTTCAACTTGTTTTACTGGTTTTTCAACTTTAAAACTATGAAAAAAAAAGCCACAAGGCTTTATATTTACATTGTTGCTTTTGATACATTTGGTAAGAATACAAACCTTATAGAAATTATATTCCAAGTACTTTTAGTTTGTTTGGGTATGGGGAGCATCCATACAGGAATAATTCTGACTGCATAAATCAAAAACAGAAGCTCAAGCTATTGTCATTTCAGCTGATGAAGTGATAAATATATGTAACCATATACAAATTTGTCATAGAAGCAGAACTATTGGCAAGCAAGAAAAAAGTTTCTTCTTGCTACCTTAATCATTACCCAGGAAAGAAGTTTAAAAAAAAAACAAAGATTTTTTAAAAGAAATGTATAATAACATGAATAAAGAACAACTCAAGATACCAATCATATAACACCGCTCTAAAATCTTGTAGATTAAAGCCAAGAGTGGTGGCACACACCTGAAATCCCAGAGCTCTGGGAGGCTGAGGCAAAGGATCACAAATTCAAGCCCAGCTTGGGCAATTTAGCAAGACCACATCTTAAAATAAAAAATAAAAAAGGATGGGGGCTGTAGTTCAGTATGAAGGTCCTGGGTTCAATCCTTACTACTGCAAAAGAAAAAATCTTGCAGACTATACGATAGGTAACAGAGAAAACAGGACTTGGTAGGAAGAATAATGGGATTATAAAACCAGGAATAACTGTGTTCCATGAAAGTATGTTAGATGTTCTGGCTTTGGGGAACAGGTTGAAAAATAGGTCAAAACAAAGAAAAATAAAATAAGCCACCCAGACTAGAAATTATCCTACTGAAAATCTATAAGCTGAATAACTGTTGTTTTTCATTTTGCAGACAAACAATAAATTAAAGGTGTAATTTTGTCTGCTACTAGGCAACATATTTTTAACACAATAGCTAAATAACCATGAATTCTTATAGTGATAACCTTAAACTGCATCCTGATATTCTGTGCTGGCAAAATTATTCTTGGTTCTAATAATATAATCAAATTGCAGAATTTTATGGTATGGTAGTTTCCCCAATGTATATAGTGTTCCTGAACAATCATCATAGCTTCCTGATATTGTCATCTGAATCAACCTATACCTACGGGACAGTGAGGAAAATGTGTCATTTTTGGACTCCAAGCCTGAGTAGAAAAACACTCTTTAGGCAGTTAAATATTATGTTGTTTAGCTACAGCATCACTTGGACTATATCTCTTAGGAAACTGAGGATAAAGACTCAGCAAAAAGAAAATTTCTTTCAAAAGTATAACTTTAGCCAGTCATGGTGGCACATGCCTGTAATACTAGCACTTAGGAGGGAAAGGCAGGAGGATCACTGTTTGAGGCTAGCCTGGGCTACACAGAAAGTTCAAGGTTGGAGTGAACTACATATATAGCAAGACTCTGTCTCAAAAATGTGAAAACAAAGGTATGACTTTCATGATGCTTTGACAAATAAATTTAATGTCAGTATAAAGAGAAATTAGGCAAGCATTAAGAGCAAGGGCACTCAACTTTTAGAATTCTAAATTCTTGAACTTACAATACTAATCTGCCAAGTACTAGGAGGACATCTTCACATTCAGTAGTTAAAAATGGACGTGCACTGGCAAAGCTTTGGATGGCAAGTTGATACACCTCCAGAAGATACACAATATGTTCTGATGCATTCTTGTTGCTTGCATATTGCAATAAGGTCTAAAAAATAAAATTAAATATTTGATTATTTTACAAATAAAAATAATGAAATAGACTGTTTTGTTCTCAAACAAGATACCCTTTTTCCTTTTTCCTAACAGATATATACATAAACCTTTTATTTGTTTTTTGTAGGCAATTGTTTGTTTAGAGGGTTCTAGTTTCATCACATAAGGAATTAAGTAGAGTTAAAGGCAGAACTGTTCCTTTGATATGAGAATAAATTTGAGAGTAGTCATAAAATGCCTACAGTTATTCTCATGGCAAGGCTAGATTTACTCTGAAATTCAATAGTTTAATTAATACAATGTTAGACTGGGTGGGAGGCAAGCAGGAGTAAGAGATTACTGAGTATGGTCATCAGCTCTATGGCTGTACAAAGGCCACCTTTGTTCTGCACTGAGAATTGATTAAAGTACCAGGGATTAATTTATGTGAAATTATAAGAGGTAAATTTTATAACTATTTTTAAAAAGATTTACATTAAAAAATTAACACAAAGGCTAAATGCCAGTTTCTTTACAATGGAGAATGATCACATAACCACACAAGGTCCCCCGTTCCCCTTACTGTGGTATCTGAGAAGTTACCTGGCAAATATGGAATCTAAACCAAAAGAAAATGAAACTGCAATAAAACCTGATAAATTGCATACATCATACCATTAACAATTTGATCAATGATGGTGAAGTGCTGGTTTATATTCTTTCTGAACAGTGATGAAATTCTTTGAGGACTCTAGATGCAAGGAAATTATTCTCTCTCCTATTAATATTATTTCTTTTCTCTTCAAGATACTAGGGATTGGGCCGGGGGATTTAGCTCAGTGGTTTCGCCACCTGCTGCACAAGCACAAGGACCCAGGTTTGATCCCCAGTACCAAAAAAAAAAAAGATACTAGGGATTGAACCCAGGGCCTAACACGTGATAGGCAAGCAACTGAGCTATACCCTTAGCCCTCCCATTAATATATTTTTCTTCTGTCAGTGATTATGCTTTGTCTATGCTCACCTGACATACAACTGTTACTTCCCTAGAGTATGCATTCTGACTGGACTGGGGGTTCCTAACAGGCTTTTGGTTAGGGCTACTTCTATAGGTGCTATTTGCAAAGGGAAGCTTTATCTTGAGTGAATTATATTTGATCTGAATTCATTATCCCCAGAATAATTTCTTCAAAGATTTCTAAATCCTCATCTTCACTTTAATTTTCTGCCAAAGGAACTACAGATAGGTATGTTAGCACTGCAGGATTTTACTGGATTTTCTGCAGCTCTAGTTTCCATATTAATGGTTCCTATTATCACTTCTGATAGTGAGAACTATTACTGCAGTCCTGGTTACTTTAAAATTTGAAGACTCCTTACCAGGAAATATATGATAACACATACCATATATAGTAGAAGCCCTCTGAACTATCACAGTGGATCATCTGATCCTTGCACACTTGAATTATCAGTAACACTATTTTAGTATATCCATTCAATAAGTATCTTACTACTTGGTTACCGTGGCTCTGGACAAATGGGCTTCATTGGTATTTCCAGATCATATCACCATTTAATCACATTCCTAATTTTAATAAAGTAACAAAAAACTGAGCAAGAGGACCATAAAACAGAACCCCAAATAATCCTGCTTATCAGAAGAACAAATACAAAATAGAATGAGTGTTTATCTGTTACATAAATAAGATTTCTCCTCATCTCCCTTAAAAAATTTATTAAAATAAGCTTGGCGTGGCTCACATCTGTAATCCCAGCACTTGGGAGGCTTAATTAGGAGGATCACCACAACTGCAAGGCCAGCCTGGGCTACACAGTGAGTTCAGGGCCAGCCTGAGCTACAAAGCAAAATTCTCTCAAAAAAAAAAAAAATTGATGTTAGAAATTCAATTACTTATGTCTCCATCAGCTAGTCTAATAATCATGGAGCTTTAAAATTTACACTTGAGGGACCAGGGGGAATAGATCAGTGGTGCAGCATTTGCCTGGCAAGCACAAGGTCCTGAGTTCAATTCCTGATACCAAAAAAATTTACACTTGAGGCCAGGTGTGGTAGCACATGCCCGTAATCCCAGCACTCAGGAGGCCACAGATGCAGGATCGTCACAAGTTCAAGGCTAGTATGGGCTACATAGTGAGTTCAAGGCCAGCCTAAACTATATAGTGAGACCCTGTCTTTAAAAAAAAATGTGTGTGTGTGTACAGAGATAGATAACAAATTTCTTGCTCCATAGTTGATACCATATCTCACCAATCTTTATGGCCCTACCACTCCTCAACCCACTTCAACCACCACTAGACATTCTTAAGTCTCACTAAACGTTTGCTGAATACATTCAGCATTTCATTTATTGAAAAAATATTTATATGCAGCTTTTAATATACTACTACTTTCTGGGGAAGAAGACATAAGCTTTCAGAATTTGTCAACCCACCATGATAACTCAAACCAAAGATGCAAATTTACCAACTGCTAACCAAAGTACTGTGTTGCAGACAGAAAGGAAGAATATACCAAGATAAGATCAGTCTTTTTACAATTCCCCAACCCAAGGAGAATGCCCCACCACCAGTTCTATTAAGACTCATACAAGTTAACATAATTTCAAATATACTATACCCTGTGGAATGTATGTTTACAGTTTGCCCTATACTGATTTATGCTGTTTTATATCCCTAAATGTTTATGTCATGAGTTAGTTCAAATTAAATAGTGAAGTATTTTTAAAATACCCACTATGAACATGCTCTGGGCATTTTTGTTTTGTTTTGTTTTGTTTTGTTTGTTTGTTTTTTGGTACCAGGGATCAAACTTGGGTCCTTGTGCTTGAGCAGCAGGCAGTGAAACCACTGAGCTAAATCCCCGGCCCTGTGGGCATTTGAATAATCACTGAAACAGTCATAATTATCTTTTTCTAATAAATTTGTGAATTTGTGTCCAGCCTGGGCTACATAGCAAGTTCAAGTCTGTCCTGCACTACATTAGGAGGCTGTCTCAAAAACAAAATGAAGGAAAGAGAGAGAGAGAGAGAGAGAGAGAAGAATTCATTTCAGGATGGTCATATTTACGTGCAACGGATGTATTCCAGTACTCCACTTTAAAACTCTCAGTTCAGCACCAATTTTCCCAAAGGAATGATCATAGTTATATACATTGAACACATGGTACAGGTTAGGCACTTTCATAACAGCTTTCATGGTACTATAGCCATGCATTGCATATATATGATTATTATGGTGTTAAGTTTCCTATTGCCTACTATTTTTACTGTATCTTTCCTAGTTTAGATATATTTACATACACAAATACCAGCATGTTACAACTACTCACACTATTCACTTAACACAGTAACATGATATACAGATTTATAGCACAGAAGCACTAGTCTATATACCACATAGCCTAGACATGTAGCAGATCTAGATTTGTGTAAGTACACTCTATGATGTTCACATAGTTACAAAACTGCCTAACCACACATTTCTCAGACCATTCCCTTAAGTGACAGTTGGCCGTAATTTACTTGATATAACAACCCTGTGAGTTAAGTGATTTGATCACCAACATATCTGATCTTTTTTATAACACAGGGCATGTGCTAGAGATGTGCTAGACAAGCATTTCAACAGTAGGCTACCACCCCCCTACCCATTTTTAAAATGAGGAAACAGACATTATTTGTCTTAAGTCATCTGTGGGTAAGGGCTGTATTCAGGATTTGAACTAGAGCCATCTGGCTCGAGTCCACAATGATTATGCAGTGTGTCTTCTCAAAATGTACCGTCCTACAACTAAGTATGCTTTCAAATTCCGCTTTTTCTCCCTAAGAACTACCTTTAGTATTTTGCAGTGAGGAGCATAACAAGTCATTACTTGGCCTTCTTCCTGAGAATTTACAGCATCTAACTTCCATTCATTACTGCTTCTGAGGAAACTCTTTCAGCAATGTTGCTGACAAACATCCCATACTTTGGAGCATTAGTGGTTCGTACAAAACTGACAAAAGACAGCTGGTGTTTTTATTTTGAAAACATCCAACGACATTAGAAACTTATGTGATTTTTAATAGAAAAGGCTATAGATTATTTCAAATTTTGCACATAAACTTCTGATTTAAATTTTTCATCACATGAAATTCTCAGAATTATAATTCTGAGGAAAATGTGGCTATGCTATAAGGGGTAAACATCCAGGAGGGGCCAGCACTTGAGCTACTTCTCTGACTTACAGAATCAAGTTTTTTTCATTATCTGTACATGTTTGTAGTACTAATAATTATATTCACTGTGGAGAGTTGATATATATGTACATAACTTGATTTTTTACATCCCCTTCTCCATCCTTCCCCCCTCCATCTATCTCTTGATCCCTTTGCCATTTGCAAAAATTCTGTCTGATTCCTATTATCTCTTTTTTGTGTGTGTGGTACTGGGGATCCAACTCAGGACCTTGTGCTTGCCAGGCAGGCGCAGCGCCACTGAGCTACATCCCCGGCCCTCTATTATCTATCTTTTATTTGGCTCTTTGATTTATTTCTATTTTGTGTTTCTCATATAAGAAAAATCATGCAATATTTAAGCTTATGTGTCTGACTTATTTCACTTAACATTATGGTCTCAAGGTGTATCTATTTTCCTACAAAGGTTTCAAATTCAGCCTTCTTACTGAATTTATCTTCCTGTACAGTAGTACGGAAACATTATATAAACACTGTATATAAACATAACATTTGCTTTAACCACTCATCTGTCAATGGACATACAGGTAGCTTCCAAGATTTAGTTATGAATTGTACTACTACAAAAATGAGTATACATGTATCACTGTAATATAATGATTTTAACTCTTTTGGGAAGATACCTAGAAGAGGAACAGTTGGGTCAGATTTCTATTTTTAGTTTTTGAGGAATCTCCTTACTGATTTCCATAGTGTTTATACTAGTTTTGCCTTCTCACCAACAATGTACAGTAGAAGTGTTCCTTTTGGCCTGCAGCCTGACCTGCGTTTGCTATTATTTGACTTCTTGATGAGAGCCATTCTTTCTGGAATTGGACAGAATCTCAGTGTTGTCTGCATTTCTCTAATGACCAACGATGTTGAACATTTTGTCAACCATTTCTGCCCATGTGTACTTTGTCTGAAAAGGGTCTATTCATTTCAGTTGCCTATTTCTTGATTAGGTCTTTTATTTGGGGAGAGTCTAATTTTTTTGAGTTTTTAAAATATAGTCTAGATATTAGTCTTCTGTCCAAGATGTAGCTGGCAAAAATTGTTTCCATTCTGTAGGTTGTCTCTTCATTCTACTGTTTCCTTTGTTGTTCAGAAGCTTTTTAAATTCAATATAATCACATATGTTGATTTTTGATGCTATTTCTTTTTTTTTTTTTGATGCTATTTCTTACGCAGTGGGGTTCTGTTAAGAAAATCTTTGCCTATGACTTCAGGAGTGTTATGTATTTATCTTTCGGCAGGTTAAATGTTTATTTTATTTAGATCTTTGACCCATTTTGATTTTAGTTTAATACCTGATAGACAAAGAAAGAAATTAGGAAAACAGTATTGTTTCTAGCTTCAATTTGCATGTACATAGCCAGTTTTCCCAGCATCATTTATTAAATAGGTTATTTTTCCTCCAGTATATATTTCTTGGCCCCTTTGTCAAACATCAGAGGGCTAAATGTGCCTGGGGTTGTTTCTGTGTCCTCTAGTCTGCTGCACTGATCCATGTGTCTTTTTTTGGTCAATACCATTCTGTTTTTAGTTATTTTTTTGGTTTTTGAAACACGATCTCAATACGTAGTTCAGGCTGGCCTTGAATTCACTATATACCCCAGGCTGGCCTTGAACTCACAGTGATTCTCTTGCCTCACCTTTCTGAGTGCTGGAATCACATGACTAAGGCACCATGCCTGTCTACCATGCTGTAGTTTGGTTTTGGTTTTTTGAGACACGGTTTTGTTACCTACCTAGTTCAGGTGGGCCTTGAACTCACTATTATAGCTCAAACTGGCCTAGAACTTGCTGCAGTCCTCCTGCCTCAATCTCCTGAGTGCTGGGATTACAGGCATGTGCCACCATACCCAGCACCATGCTGTTTTTAATCACTGTAGCGTTGTAATACAGCTTGAAGTCAGAGACTATGGTGCTTCCTGCTGTGATTTTGTTACCCTGAATTGCTTTTGTTATTCTGGGTCTCTTCTGATTCCACGTGAATTTTACAATTGTTTTGTCTAGTTCTATGAGGAATGCTGTTGGTATTTTTAATGAGGTTGCATTAAATCTATACACCCATTTTGGAGGTAGGGCCATTTTGACAATATTGGTTTTGCATATCTAGGAACAGGGGATGGTTTTCTATTTTCTGATGTCCTCTTCAATCTCCTTTTTCAGAGTACTGTAGTTTTCTTTGTAGAAGTCTTTTACTTCCTTGGTTAGATTAATTCCTAAGTAATTGTTCTTGATGCTATTGTGAACAGTATTGCTTTCCTAATTTCTTTCTCAGTGGGTTCATTATTGGTATACAGAAATACTACTTTTTAATTTTGTATCCTGTTATGCTACTGAATTTGATTATTCATTCCGTAAGTCTTTTGGTAAAATTTTTTGGATTGTTTATGTAAAGGATCATGTCATCTGCAAATACTTATAAATTTGACTTCCTTTCCAATATATATCACTTTTACTTCTTTCTCTTGCCTGATTCCTCTGGCTAATGTTTCAAGTCCTATATTGAACAGGAGTGGTGATCATGGACATTTTTGTCTTGTTCCTAATTTTAGAGGGAAAGCTTTCCGCTTTTCCCATTTAATATGATGTTGGCTGTTGGTTTGTTATAAGTGGCTTTTATCAGGTTGAGACAAGGTCTTTCTATACCTATATTCTTCCAGGGTTGGTGGATTTTGTCAAAAGCCTCTTCTGCATTAATTGATGTGATCATGTGACTTTTGACCTTACTTCTGTTTATGTGGTGTATTACATTTATTGATTTGCATACATTGCCATCCTTGCATCCCTGAAATGAAGCCTACTTCATGACGTTATGATCTTTTTGATGATTTGTTATATTCTAATTGCCAGTATCTTGTTGAGAATTTTTGTGTCTACGTTCATTAAAGAGATTGGCCTGTGATTTTTTTAGTTGGGTCCTTGTCAGGTTTGGGCATCAGGGCAATGTTAGCTTCCAGGAATGACTCTGAGAGTACTCTTTCCCTTTCAGTTTCACTAAAGAGTTTGAGGAGTATTGGCATTATATCCTCCCTGAAGGTCTTATAGAATTCAGCAATGAATCCATCAGGTTCTGGGCTTTTAGTTGGTAGCTTTTTTATTACTGCCTAACTTCACTGCCTGTTATTGGACTGTTCAGAGTTTTTATACCCTCTTGGTTTGGTTTTGGTAATTCCTTTATCTAGGAATCTATTTCTTCAAGATCTCCAATTTGCCATAGTAAATTTTTGCATAGTAGTTACTAATGATCTTCTGGATTTCAGCAGTATCTGTTGTGATTTGACTTTTTTTCATTTTCAACTGGATGGATGTGGGTCTTTTATTTCCTTCTTTTGTTAATGGAATCAAGGTTTAAAATACAAAGATGGAGCTGGGAGTATGGCTCAGGGGTAAAGCATTTGCCTAAAATGTGCAAGCCCTGGCTCAATCCCCAGCACCAAATGAATGAAGGAATGAATGAAAAGTTGAAAGGAATGGATGGGCCTGGGGCTTTAGCTCAGTGGCACTGCACCTGCCTGGCAAGCACAAGGACCTGAGTTCAATTCCTGGTACCACCATAAGTGGGGGGTGGTGAATGGGGAAGAGACTTAAATATCACTTAGTAATGAGGATGTACTGGATGTTTCCTATGAAGAAAATAAGCTGAATGTGAAAGGAAATGAAATGAGAACAGCTGGCTGCTTATGCTGAGAAAGTAAATTAAAAACCTCAATCTTTTACATATGCTGTCACTGTGTCCAACTCACATTTTCTATATTAGTTACAGCTGATTTTTTTTAACAGCCAAAAATGTGACTTACTTGCTACTCTTATCTTAATTTTTCATCCACCTCATTAAATTTCACTGGATTCAGTCCATCATCCCAGCCTACCAAGATTATTTTTAGATACTGATTCTGTCATGGGGTTTAACTACACCTACTAGCTTTGTTTCATTCTCAACTTTAAAAAGACATTTGCTCTTTTATCATGACAGTAATATCATTTATTGTTAAATAAGCACGTAAAATTTTCAATTAACTCCTAAGACTAGCACCTACAAATAAACCGTTTTTAACAGGTAACACCGATGATTTCTTTAATGTCTAAATTGAAGTTGTTGGAGATTTCTGTTGTTTTTTGAGACATGACCTTACTATGTAGTCCAGCAACCCTTGAACTCCCAATGCTCCTGCCTCAGCCTCCCAAATGCTGAGACTACAGGTATGTGCCCCGATGCCCAGCTACTAAACTGAAGTATTAAGGATGCATACTGTGTGTCTTTACATTTTCTGTAAAGTTGTCTTCAACATCAGCACTCTCGGGGTCAGTTTAATATACCTTATTACCCAATTCTCTATTTATAAACATCATGGTTTCTAACTCTGCAGTATTATATGTAAAAATGAAATAAGCATCTGTGTGCCTAACTTATTCTATGCACTCATGACAATTTTCTTAGAATAACCTATAAATAGAATTGCTGGGTGCATAATTTTCAAGATTTTTACATAGTACCAAATTCTGCTCCAGAATATTTTTTCCAATTTACATTCCTATAAGCAGAATAAGACAGTGACAGATTGAGGATCTCTACAATTGTTAGATATTTTAATTTAACACCATTTTTTTTGAGGACCTGTTTGAAATGGAAAATACAGTATTTTATAATCTTTATAATCAATTTATAATCTTTTCATCACTGTTGAATGAATTTTTGTTCCTTTAATGATGTAATCTTAAAATTTAATTACTAGTTATCAATAAAAGACATATAGACCAATGGAATCCAACAGACAGCCCCAAAATAAATTCTTGTGAAATAATTTTTGACAAATGTGTCAAGAACATGGAATAGTGAAAAGGACAATCTTTTCATTAATGTTAGGAAAACTAGATATCCTTATTTCCAAAGAATGAAAGTTGGATCCTTATCTTACACCACATACAAAATTCAACTCAAAATGAATCAAGGACCTAAACGTAAGCACTAAAACTATAATATATTTAGGAGAAAACAGGGAAAAAATTCTTAGCATTGGATATGGCAATGATTTCTTAGGCAGCATATCAAAAACACAGGCCAGAAAAGTAAAACTAGATAAACTGGACGATGACATCAAAATGAAACTGTGGGGCCGAGGATTTAGCTCAGTGGTTCTGGCGCCTGTCTTGCAAGTGCAAGGTCCCAAGTTTGATTCCTAGAACCAGAAAAAAAAGAAAGGAAAAAAACAGGGCTGTGGAATGTAACTCAGTGAGAAGGCACTCAGTTCAATCCCCAGTACCACCAAAAAGGCGGGGGGAGGGGGTATACTCAGGGGTAGAGTACTTGCCTACCCTATGTGACACCCATCCCATGGTTCAACTTTCAACACCTGCCCCCAATAACTTAAAAATGGGAAGAAGATTTGAATAGACATCTTCCAAAGAATCAAATGGCCATCAGCACATGAAAAGTTGGTTAATACTACTAAGCAGAGAAATGCAAAACAAAACTACAATGTGACACCATTTCATCCATTAGGATGGCTATTATTTGGGGGGAAAAAACCCAGAAAATAACAAGTGTTGGCAAGCATGTGGAAAAACTGAAATGTCTCTGCACTGCTGGTGGAAATATAAACTAGAACTGCTGCTATAGAACAGAGTGTGGTATTAGCACCAACATAGAGAAACAGATCAGGCCGGGGATTTAGCTCAGCGGTGCTGCCGCCTGCCTCACAAGTGCAAGGTCCTGTGTTTGATGCCAGGTACCAAAAATACCAAAAAAAAACACCTTGAAAGATGCAGGCAAACAGATCAACGAAACAGAACAGAATCAAGAACAGATGCTCTACACACAGGGCTAAGTGAGTTTCAGCAAGGTACAACGCCAGCACAGCAGAGAAAGGATAGTTTTCCCACAAATGGTACTAGAAATTTTTATATACTCCTTTTGTTGGGGCCGGGGGGGGGGTAGACAAGGTCTATGTAGTTCAGGCTGGCCTTGAACTCAGAGTGATTCTCCTGCCTCAGCCTCTTGAGTGCTGGGATTACAGGCATGCGTCACCACTCCCAGCTATATATTCCTATTTTAACATATTCTTGACAAGGTGATAATTTGTATTATATCTCACTTCTAGGCAGCTTGAACCATGGGTGATACATGCATGATTGTCCCATTGGGCAGCTTTTATTTATTTTATTAGTGAAAAGACCAATAAAAGTGATCAAAACAGCCTGGGATAGAGGCACATGCCTGTAATCCCAGCACTCAGAAGGCTGAGGCAGGACGACTGCTTTGAGTTGAGGCCAGCCTGGGCTACAAAATGAGTTCAAGGCCAGCCTAAACTGCATAGGGAGATTCTCTCTCAAAAAACCAAAACTACACCTGGCAAGCACAAGGATCTAAGTTCAATGCCTAGTACCAAACAAAACAAAACAAAAAAGCAAAACTAAAACAAACAAAAAAGAAGAGATCAGACCTGTTCATACCACCAGAGGCACAAGCCGCCTGACGGGGCAGTCATACATGTAACACTGGTGGTTCAAGCTGGGGGGAACATGTCAAAAACTTAACTTCCATCCAGTACTCAGATTACATAAAAATTATTTCCAAATAATCACAGGGAATGGAAAACATAAAACTCTAAGATCTCTAAAGAACACAGAAGAATACTTTAGTGGTCTTGAGCTAGGCAGATTTCTTAAGAGTAAGAAAAGCATATTCCATAAAAGAAAGGGCTGATAAACTTAATTTTACCAAAATTAAACTGTTCTTTGAAATATGTGTTAAAGACAGTAAAAAGCGAAAGTACAACCTAGAAGAAAATCTTTGCAAATATATTTACCAAAAGTTTATATCTAGAAACACACTAAATCCTTCTTTCAAGACTCAACAGTAAGAAACAACCTAATTTTAAAAATTTATTTATTTTTAACCTAATTTTATTTTTAGTGGTACAAGACTTGAACAGACATTTCACCCAAGATGATATAAGGATAGCAAATAAGCACATCAAAAAATATTCAATATAATAACTCATTAGAGAAATACAAATTAGAACTGCCATGAGCTACCACTGACTTTAAAGTGATTATAATTAAACTAGCTATATACCAAGTGTTAGCCAGGAAGTGGGAAACTAGAACTCTCATACATTGTTGATGGGAATGTAAAATGATACAGGACTACTCTGGAAAGCCTGTCATGTGATCCAGACAGTCTACCTATTTACCTACCACCCCCCC
>NW_004624764.1:22616946-22638876 GCF_000247695.1 Heterocephalus glaber | reverse complement strand
ACCACCCCCCCGGGCAAAAAATAAAATAAAAAATATTTGTTGCCAGGCATGGTGGGACATGCCTGTAATCCCAGCACTTGGGAGGCCGAGCCAGGAAGATTGCAGCAAGTTCAAGGCCAGCCTGGGCTACCCAGTGAGTTCAAAGCCAGCCTGAATTACAGAGGGAGACCCAGTCTCAAAAAACCAAAACAGCCATTCATAGGGGCATATGCCTGTAATCTCAGCACTTAGGAGGCTGAGGCAAGAGTATCACTGCAAATTTGAGGTCAGCCTATATACAGAGGTCAAGACCATCTTGAACTACATATAGTGAGACCCTGTCTCAAAAAAACCCCAAAATATAGGCCGGGTGTGGTGGCTTAGGCCGGGCATGGTGGCTCACACCTGTAATCCCAGCACTCAGGAGGCAGAGGCAGGAGGATTGCCACTGAGTTCTAGGCCAGCCTGAGCTATATAATGAGTTCAGGGACACCCTGAACTACAAAGTGAGACCTGTCTCAAAAAATATACATATATAAACTTACATTTAAAAATCAAAAAAGACAAATCAAGATTTTACTACAAAGGAAGAAGCCAAGTAAAGTGAGTGTGCACAGTTCAAATTAGGAGAGCAGCTTTCATTGCGATAAGCATTTAATCTAGAGCAATAAATGATAACCCACTGGGGGCAGGAATATATTAATGCTTATATTTTACAGGATTTATTTTTTGGTACCAGGCATCAAACTCGGGACCTTGCACTTGCGAGGCAGGCGGCAGAACCACTGAGCTAAACCCCCAGACCTTTTATAGAGTTTTTAAAAACCTCATTTTCTTTATGTATTTCTGGGTTTACTTTGTAATTTATACAATGCATTAGCATGACACGAGCATATTTATATGGTATGAACATATGATATGAACAAATATTATAAGGATATAATCAACAGACAAAATATTTGGAAATGACTTAGAAAATAACCTTTAGCAAATATTTTTCCATAGAATTATATAATTTTGGAGCAGAATCAACTTAAAGGTCATCTTGTTTAACCAATCTGAAGCCCCCAAATAACAAGTAGCTTTGCCCAAAGCCACACATCCCTTCAGTAGCACTCTATCTGAAAACTACACAGGTCACAAGGTAAGAAAATGTTAGCTAATGCTAATGGCCTTTCTGGTTAGTCAGCTATGACTTAAGTCTTTCCAGATTCTGATGTATAAAAGACCTATGTCTGATCAATAAATGACTTCACTTGGGCCAGGGATTTAGCTCAGTGGTGCTGCACCTGCCTGGGAAGCACGAGGTCCTGAGTTTGATTCCTAGTACAGGGGAAAATAAATACATAAATAAAAATAAGCAAATGACTTCACTGACAAATTTCTCACAGCCACTAAATTGCAACACACTCCAATAGCTTCAAATTAGGCTGTGACTATGCTAGAATTCTTTAGTATATAACTGAAAATATATTTTAAATCTTTGTCAAGAGTTAAAAAAAAACTATTGCAAATTGTATCATTCCTGATTACACAGAACCTTTGTGGGTGGTTAAATAAATTTTATACTTCTATTTTTAAAAAATTCTTTAGCATATATTCTACTTCTTGAGAACCTCACAGGAGTACAGTCTCAAGATTATATGCCCATATTCAGTGATTACACAAAATCTAGTTTTAATGAGTTTCATAACATTTAAAAATATTTCTTTAAACTAGGCATGGTGGTACACATCTATAATCCCAGCACTTGGGAGGCTGAGGCAGGAAGATCTCTTCCAGTTCAAGGCTAGCCTGAACTATATAGCAAGACCATGGCTCAAAAAACCAGTAGTACCTTTCCATCTGGTGGCAGCCATCAGGTAAGCCAAGATGGGTGCATACAAGTACATCCAGGAGCTATGGAGGAAGAAGCAGTCGGATGTGATGCATTTTCTTCTGAGGGTCCACTGCTGGCAGTACCCCCAGCTCTCTGCGCTGTACAGGGCTCCCCACCCCCCCCAGCAGGATAAAGCGCGGAGCTGGGATACAAGGCCAAACAAGGTTATGTCATATACAAGATTTGAATGCACCATGGTGGCCGGAAACGCCCAGTTCCTAAAGGTGCGACTTATGGCAAGCCTGTCCATCATGGTGTTAACCAGCTAAAGTTTGCACGAAGCCTTCAGTTTGTCACTGAGGAGCAAGCTGGACACCACTATGGGGCTCTGAGAATTCTGAATTCTTACTGGGTTGGTGAAGATTCCACATACAAATTATTTGAGGTTATCCTCATTGATCCATTCCACAAAGCCATTAGAAGAAATCCTGACACCCAATGGATCACCAAACCAGTCCATAAGCACAGGAAGATGCGTGGGCTGACATCTGCAGGCCGCAAGAGTCGTGGCCTTGGAAAGGGCCACAAGTTCCACCACTCTATTGGTGGTTCTTGCCATGCAGCTTGGAGAAGACGCAACATTCTCCAGCTCCACCATTACCGCTAATAGAAGTAATGTATGTAAAGTTCATGACCTAATAAACAATTTAGGACAGTCCCATCTGCTTAAAAGTGTTATTTGTTAAGTAGTCTGGTGATTATTTAATGAATGCTTTGTCAAATGAAACTTAAAGTGCAATAATGTTTGAAGAGTATAAGTGATGGTGTGTCTTTGTTTTAATAAGCTTTTTTGCTTTGCTTTATCTTATTGGGGAGTTATATGTCAGTGTTTAAAACACATGCTGTGTGGTGTACGTAATAGGTGTAAAATTATTTGAAAGAGAAGTGCTAAAACTAGCCCTGTAGATCTGTTTGGTGCATGTAATGAAACCTACGGCTTCATTGGAGTAATGCAATGCTCTGCTGTTTTGAAGTGGCTGGTTTTTTGGAGTTCGGCAAATACAAACTTAAAATCAGATAACCCTGTATCATGATCATATGTAGAAAAGATGGGAGCTCAAAAGAATAAACCTGTTGCAAGAGTCTTCTCTTGGAAATGAAATGAATTTGGCTTAGCCTAAACAAAATCGCCTGTCTCCACAATACCAAGTAAGTTCACATAAAAAGTGTCCAAATTCCTGGTTCACTTATTTGGCTCCAGGGAATTCTGAACTTGATGCACAGCAGTCAGCAATATTTGCACTGGTATGTTTTGAAGCTGATGGATATTGAATGAGTATTAGGTAAATGAATTTACCTTTAGGTTTGTGAACTAGTCATGAATGTAAGGGTGTGGGAAGATGGTAATCCAAGAGGCCATTCAGTAACCTTAGAATACTTTGAACCCTGTAGCTACATGGGGGAAAAGTATTGGCCATTTAAAGGTATGTTTTGTTTTGGTGTTTTTTTTGGTACCGGGGATCGAACTTGGGTCCTTGCCCTTGCGCAGCAGGCGGCGAAACCACTGAGCTAAATCCCCGGCCTTAAAGGTATGTTTTATGTAGCCAGCAAACTGTCTTGGGTCAGCTCGATTTACCTACTTCCAGAAAAGCATTAAGTCAGTTGGTGCCACTGCAAGTTGATGGCTTTTTAATCTTGTCTGTTTTCTCATCCTGGTCAGACTACTTTACTTTTTGAAAAATTTGCTATTCTTCAAAGACCACATTTCAATTCAGTTGTATCTTCCAGTAGACAGGTACTATTTCCCAGGTGAAATTTGAGTGTGGAAGAAATTGTCCTTCAACTTTTTCAAATTCTGGGTTTGCTGACTTAAGAATAGGGGTGGTCCTAACTTCAAAATATAATTGATGCTTTCCAGGTACCAATTTTTCTTTCTATAGGGACTTCAGAAGGGTCAGTTGATTTCCAGAAAATACATGTTAGCCGACAAAACCTTGAGATCTGAGCTTTCAGTAAAATGAAGAAAGGGCCCATACATTTTGTGTGTAAGGGTTGTTTAAAGGAATAAATGTCTACTAAACTAAAAAAAAAAAAACCAGTAATAAATAAGTAAAAATTTTAAAATAGTTAAAACAAACCTCACAAGAAAAAATTTAAAATTCTAATACAAATGAAAAATACTCATGTTACTACAATGCAAATTAACAATGTGATAACAATTTTTTGCCTATTAGAATGGCAAATAGTAAAAAGTTTAATAAGACTAGATTGGCAAGAATAAGGGAAACAGAAATTCCCAAGTACTATTGCTCAAAGTATAGATCCAATTTTTTGCAGGCCATTATCCATCAAAATTTAAAATAAACATTCTCTTAACTCTGTGATTTAAAGTACAGAACTTTATGCTACAATACAAATAACCAACACTTCATAAAGATATTCTCTGAAACATTATTTATAATAAAAAGACCACAAATAAATTATTTATGGTGCCTGCTCAAATGTACTGATATAGAAAAATATCCTCAATATAGTAACTAGAAGTAAGCTGCTAAAGTGTACTTGAGTTTTTAAGGATATACATGAGACTTAAGAGTGGTTTCCTCTGAGAAGTGACTGGTGAGATCAGGGGCAAAAGGAAAGGGGCTTTCATTAAAAATCAACACAATTATAGTGGAATACTATGGATTTATTTCATAAATACAGTAAGTCTGTATTTAATGTAAAAGATGATTATATTAGTAAAACAAGCAAGTTTTTACTATATACACTTGAATCATTTTTCTAAACACTGGTACCTACATACATAGTTATCAAACAGAAAAATAACTATAGATTCCCAGACTGTTGATAATGGTTCACCTAGGATACAGCTCTAGAGTAGAAGGCTGTGTGGCCAGAAGCTTTCAACTTTTACTCTCTCCTTTTGTATTATCCTACTTTATAATTAGAATGTACTCATGAATTATGTGGGCAATTAAAAAATTAATGTTACATATATCCTATATACCTATGGGGCCAGGGATTTAGCTCAGTTGTGCTGCCACCTGCTTCACAAGTGCAAGGTCCTGAGTTTGATCCCCATACCAAAAAAAAAAAACCAAAAAAAAAATACATATGCATTTTTCCAAAACTCTTTTAATAAGCACGAATTAGTTTAGAATGACAAAAAACAAAATATTCAGTTTTATTCTTTAAGATACCTTACAGCATTTAAACATTTATGAAAAATAAAACTAAATCACAAATATAAACACCTATTTTATATGAATATGTATCATAAAAATGCAATTCCCAAACTGGAACATCCCTTTTATCCTGTCTGGTAATAATTCCTGTAAGTGTCCACATTAATAAGACATTTATTATTAGGGGCCGGGAATGTAGCTCAGTGCCACTGTGCCTGCCTGGCAAGCACAAGGCCCTGAGTTCGATTCCCCAACCAACCAACCAACCAACCAACCAAATAAATAAAAATAAATAGACATTACTGTGCCAGCTAATGTGACACTCAGGTTATTTCCTTGGGAGTAAAAATACTATGAAATTAAACATCAACACCAACATAAAATAAAAACTATACAAGGGACTGGAGAAATCAGACTTAGCACCAAAGTGGGGGGAAGTAGTGGGGGTAATTCCCAAACTAGCTGTTGCAGAAATACAAATAAATAAACCTTAAACTTGAAATATATCTGACATATAATTCATTCTCAACTTCCCCCAAATACAATGAAACATATTTCACATGGAATAAATAAAATTTAAAACTTGCAAAAAAACTTTGGAAGGGAAATTTTTTTCATAAAAAGTTCATGCTTAAGACTAGGAATGTAACTCAGTGGTAGAGCACTTGCCTAGCCTAGCATGTGTGAGGCCCTAGGTCTGATCCCCAGTATTGGGGCGGGGGGTGCAGCATTGTGTTTGTGTTGCTTTACTATGGTGGGAAAAAAGCTTGTGATTTTTGGGCTGATAAAGGTTTTAGACCACAAAATGTTTAGATCTGATAAATAAGTCTGGCAAATGCAACACAATACTTAATGTCTATAAGAGATTCACATTGCATCTTTGTTTGTTTGAGACAGGATATTGTAATATATCTGAGACTGGCCTTGAACTTGCTGTGATACTCACATCTCAGCCTCCTGAGTGCACATATTGCAGCAAGGGGTTGAGTCGGGTATGGTGCTACATGCCTGTGATCCTAGCACTAAGGAGGCTGAGGCAGGAGGATTACCCCAAGTTTGAGGCCAGCCAGGGCTACAACATGAGTTCAAGGCCAACCTAAACTGCATAGAAAGGCTCTTGTCTCAAACAACAACAACAACAAAACCCCAAAACCCAAGAGTTACTAATTCATGTATCTGAAGTTTAGGAAATAGTGATACAGGGAGAAAAGAACATGAGCTCTAACATCTAAAGACCTTGCCAACACTTACTCTGGGAAAATGTATGACTCTGGGAAAATTACTTAATTTCTCTGTGCCTTAGTTTTCTCTCTGTAAAATGAAAATAACATGTACAATGTGGTGGCGCAAGTCTGTAATCCCAGTTACCCAGTAGCCCCAGGGAGGCTGAGGTAGGAGCATGACAAATTCAAGCCCAGCCTGGGCAACTTAGTGAGATCATACCTCAAATTAAAAAACAGAAGGACTGGGGATATAGCTCAGCACTCCATGGGTTTAATCCCAAATAAAAGGAAGGCAGCAAGGAAGCCAAGGAGTCAGATAGCCACATACATACCCACCCATCTGAGTGCCTGGTATACAAAAGATCCTTAGTGATAGCCCCTCTAATTTTCAATGGTTTATATGTTAGCTTTGTGATAGTTTTATTATATAAATTTTTAAAAAATTATTTATGTACATAAAATTTATTGTATAAATTTTTGTTTACATAAGAATAAGGTTCTACTCTTAGGTAGTCAAGTCATAAAGAACAAAACTTAGGGCTGGGGATTTAGCTCAGTGGTTCCACAGCCTGCACCACAAGTGCAAGGACCCGAGTTCGATCCCCGGTACCAAAAAAAAAGAGAGAGAAAAGAGAAAGAACAAAAGAAAGAAAAAAAATAACAAAACTTAGTTTCAGCTGGAAGGCAAAAAGTTCCCTAATTCTCAATAAAGATAGGTTAGACTTGCCTGTTGCCTTCAAGAATTCTAGCGGAGGATCTAGAGGAAGGAAAAATAAAGATCACCAAGTATTTATTGAGTACCCATTAAATGCTAGAGGCTATTCTAGGTACTCCACAAACAAAACTGTCAATACCTTTAAGGCACTTACATTTGATGTGAGATAGGTCAGATAGGAGTCAGAGATCGGAAGACAGACAAAGCTAGTACTAAGGAGGAGGAAGGGTTTTGGAAAGAGCTATCTTAGATAAGACAGCCAAGGAAGGCTTTTGAGGGAGGGAATAAAGTGTCTAGATCTATCTTAAAACACACTTTAGTTTACCAGTCTTTGCAGTCTTGCAATAAAAGGTATGTTCTATTTAGAATGCAAGTACTGGGGACTGAACCCAGGGCTTTTGCACTGAGCTACATCCCTTGCTTTTCTTTTTTCTCTTTTCTTTCCCTCCCTCCTTCTTTCCTTCCTTACTTTCTGTCTTTCCCTTCCTCTCTCCCTCTCTTTTTTTAAGACATTGTCTGGCTAAATTTCCCAGGCTGGGCTTGAACCTGTGATCCTCCTGCCTCAGCCTCCCACAGTGTCTGGATTACAGCCATGTTGATGCACAGGGATAAACCAAAACCAACATGGGACATGGTGGTACTAGAGTAGATGAGAGGACCCAAAGTTCGTGATGCTTTTCAGGTTACATTTTTATGGTATTTTGGTCATACATACCGCAAAACTAGCTTGTATTATGATAACTATTTGTTATGTAATTTCTATTTGGGCATTTCCCAAGAGAAGGCAGCACAAGAGATGCTAATGCATTAAACATTATTTAAAATATATGAAAGAGGTCAAGCCCAAGAATCTTCATGGCCACCATCCTCAAGGAGTTAAGAAGACTGATCTTCCCCACCTCAACATCTCCAATGATCCTCCTATTGGGTGGCTAACTCTTCACCAATACTAATCCTATCATGCCCATTTTCTCTCTCCATCAATACTACTTCTCAATGCATACATGTATATGTATACATTATTGTGTCCCCTATCCTATTCCTTTATAGCAGTGATGGTGATCCTTTTAGAGCTTTCAGTAATAACAAATAGCTGGCTATGGCACATGTGCCATAGGTTCACTAACACTGCTTTATAGTATCTCCTGTAGTAAAACTGTTTCCTACACACTAGATTTTACATTACATGTTCCTGTTTATTAGTCAAGTGTCTTTATTTTGGTGAAGACTGATCCCACAGCCTGTACATACTAAGCAAGCACTCCACACTAAGCTACAACACCAGATAGGTATTCCTTTGGAGTACTCATCTCTTGAGTATATTATGCAGCCCCTACAATGTAACTCACTCAATAAATTAGTTTTGTGTGCCAGGCAATGTTAATTGCTAGGCACAATGTATACAAAAGAGAATAAACAATATCTGCTTTTGCTTCCTTATACAAGAATCAAACATGGAACAAATATTTAGGCACCATGCTTGTAAACAGAATGCTAACAGGACACATTGGTGAAAAAAAATCACCTAATTCTGTATGCTGAAATCAAAATGGGTTCTAAAAGACCATAATAACTGAGCCAGGTCTCAAAGGATGAACAGGTAAGTGGGAAAGGGAAGATCCTAGAGTTAAGCAGGCAAACAGAGAGTGAGATGGATAATGCTGAAAGTGGACCAAAACAAAGATGGACAGGTAGGAGTTGCAGGGTCCACATTCTAAAAGGCTGAGTATGCTTGCCTTAGTATCTTGCCTTTGGAGAAAGAAACTATTGTACTGAACTTTTTAAGAATAAAATGACAAAGGGCCAAGGATTTAGCTCAGTGGTGCCGCCACCTGCCTCCCAAGTGGAAAGCCCTGAGTTCAATCCCTGGTATCAAAAAAAAAGAATAAAGTGATGAAGAAGATTATAATTACAATTCAGGATGAACACAAAGACACTGCAGACAGGCCAGTCAGAAGGCAAGAGGGATTAGTGAAGAGCATCCTTCAAGAAGAGGAAGTCTGAACTACCATGACAGTGACAGCAAGAAGTAACAGTTAAAATACACACACAATATCAAAGACAAAAAAAAATCACTAAGCAAGAGGAAACCTGTCTGGTGAAATCCGGGTAAGCTTAACAGAGAAGACATTTGCACTGAGCCCTAGCAAAAACAGACAGAAAAAGAACAGGATAGCAAAAGGGAAAGAGAAGAATCCTGGATGACCTGAGATCTTGTTGACGTGGTAATTCTATCCTTTTGGAGAGCAGATGGTTGGTAAATATTTACTGGGAACCTTAATGCCTCGGTTCTTAAATAAAAATTAAAATAATGTTTTCCAAAATAATATACTTGCAAACTTTTATCTCAGGAAAAGTTTTCATCATATGAATAAGTGATATCACACTTTCGGTCCATGGACTCCAAGGAAAGAACCCTGGAATGCAAGTAAGAGTAGAACTGGGGTGCTGACTACTGGGTGAGAGATGAAAAGAAAGCTTGGGCCAAGGTTTTACAGAGATTATCTTTCAATCCTTAGACAGAGAACAAGTTTTATTATCACTTCATTTGCAAATGATCAAATCGAGGTTTAAAGAAAATATCTCAGGTGTGGTGGCAAGTGCCTGTAGTCCTACCACTGAGCCTGAGGTAGGAAGATCACCTAAGTTCAAGGCCAGGCTGGACTACATTGCAAGACCTGTCTCAAAAAAAGAAAATAACATGCCTAACATCATAGATTTAGTTTAAATGGCAAATCCAATACAGTAGCCGCCTTGTTTATCTGTGGTTTCAGTTACCAGTAGTCAATTGCAGTCTGAAAATATTAAATGGAAAATTCCAGAAATAAACAATGCACTAAGTTTTAAACTGCACACCATTCCAGGTAGTGCAATGAAATCTTGTGTCATTCAGCTCTGTCCTACCCAGGTCCTAAATTATCCCTCTGTCCAGCATGTCAAAACTGTACAGAGTACCCTCCATGAATCACTTCAGTAGCCAGCTCAGTCAACACACTGCTTAAGTTCAAGTCACCCTTTTGTAGTACCTAAGGAGTGCCTTCCTTCCTCATTCCTTCACTTCTTCTCATCTCTTAGGCATTGGATCCTCTTGGGTCATCACAGGAAGGGTACAGCACAATAAGATATTGTGAAAAGCAAAGAGAAACCATACTCATATAACTTTTATTATAGCTGTCCTACTTTAGTTTTTAATTTCTTACTGTGCCTAATTTAATAAACTTTATCACAAGTATCAGAAAAAAAACAGTACATAGAAAGCTTGGTACTCTGGGCAGTTTTAGTCATCTCTGGAGGTCTTGGAATGTATCTCCTATGTGGGCGGCTGGGGGTGGGGTGGGGTGGGGTGCTGTATCCCCTATTGAGTCAGAGCCCAAGTACTCAATCACTAATAAAAACAAAACAAAACACACACACACACACACACGAGCAGTACTTAGTTATTTCGACCATTAAAAAATCTACAAAGGAACTGTCAGTCTCATAAAATTCCTTTGCCCGGTATTCTCAAGTACATTTGCCTAATGATTTTGTTAAAGAGGTTTACTTTAGGTCTTAAAATTGTGCATTACAAATAGAACCACCAGTAATAAAACATTCAGAATTATAGTTCCCTAAGTACTGTATAGCAAATATTTAAAAAGACACCAATTTTCACCTCAAATTTACAGTGATCCTCCTGCCTCAGCCTCCCAAATGCTGGGATTACAGGTATGTACCACCATCTGACAAAGTACTATTTTCTTGGTAACTATCACTCCTGTGGTTTTATTTTATCATCTTCACAGATTTAAGAAAACTGCTGAAAATATGCATAGAATGACATAAGCTTCTCTATCCACTCATATTTATTTGGGGGGGGTACCGGGGATCAAACTTGGATCCTTGCGCTTGCGCAGCAGGTTGAGAAACCACTGAGCTAAATCCCTGGCCCATCTATCCACTCATATAGTCGTTTATTTTTTCAGTTAGTTTAATTCCAAACATGGACCTATTTAAGTGCTGCGCTGCAAAAGGATGGAAGATACAATCAAAGTATATTACAGAGGGATCTAGTTGATACCATCTTAGGCTTCAGGACAACTTTTTTTGGGAGGGTAAGCTGTGGATCAATTGTACGGTCTTTGCATTCAGCTAAATCCCTAGCCCTTTTTAATTTTTTTCTTTTTCAATCCTAAAGCAGGGACTCACTAAATCACTAAATTGCTCAGGCTGAGCTTGAACAGAGTGGACCACCACGCCCAGCTCTAGGCCATCTCTAACTAACCACCTGATGAAAATGCATCTGTAGTACTAGTTAAACATAAAGGTGAGTGCCAGGTGTGGTGGCACATGGCTATGATCCCAGCACTCTGGAGGCTGAGGCAGAAGGATCTCTCAGTTCAAGGCCAGCCTGGGATACATAGTGAGTTCAAAGCCAGCCTGAACCACACAGCAAGACTTGGTCCAAAAAACAAACAAACAAACAAAAAATATATATATATTACTAATTTTCTCTACCTACAATATGCCCCTAGCTTCCTACCTTCAGCACTTAAGTCAAACAAATTTTCTGTGTGTGTTTCTTAAGTAAATGAATAAATCTTATTCTGCCTTTCAAATGTAAAACCAAAAGCTATTTAACCAATTTGATTAATGGGTTACAATTTTCCAGCTTCATAAAATTCTATATTTTTTTCTGGGTCTAGTCATCAAGGACACAGCTGGTTCTATCTGGGCTACTGGAAACAATGTAACAAAATGTTATAAATTTGGTAAGAGTTGTACACAAACTTTCTGTTCTATTGTTTGTATAAAACATAAAAGTTAGAAAACAATATAGTTTTATAGTCATAGTTTGTCCAAGGTTATTAGCTAAGAAGCAGCACCCAACTTTTCCCAGTCCAATGTGCTTTCTATTAATGTTAAAGGAACACCTTCTCTTATTAGTTCAAAAAATGTTTTTGGAAAAATTTCGGGGAAAAAACTCATAGATAAGACAAATTATCAAAGTACTTTCTTTTTAAAATCTGCTGGGCTTTCATATCTCCAGTTGTTACCAAGACTCATGACATTAAAACATTTATTAAAATAAAATTGGAGCTACAAGCACTAGACACAAAAGAGAGTGTATGTATGGAATTTGACAAGCTTGTTATCTTTGGAGGAAGACAATTCAAGCTTAGAAGCTTTACTCAAAATCCACAGTTGTTTTCCTGCCCCCACAATCCTTCTGCAATTAGCTCTATCTTCTCCCACAACATTCTACGTCCCTCTTCATCACTACCTTTTCTACCTTTGGCACTGGAATGTTGTCCCCCACCCCGCCCCACATCTCAATTTCATCCTTTCAGCCATAGGGTCTATCCTATCCAAAGTGGCCTCCTCCCAGTTCTAAGCACATTACAATCTATAATTAACCTTCTTTTTTAAACTTATTTTTACTAGCTAACTGCCATTCCCACTGGGATGTCCCATGAGAGCTCTCTCACCACTGCCTACACACACCACCTCCTTTTCTATCATTACCAAAACTGCATTGGAAACTCATTTCTACAACTGCAGACTCATCAAAGGTAAGCACAGTGTCTTATTTGTGTTTCCTCAGCACTTGATAGAAGCGCCCAGCACCATTCTAAAGAACTGGCAAAAATTTGTAAAGTGGAAGTATTATAGACAGCTGAGTTAGATACAAATATTACAGGCAGGAAGATAGGGCTAGGCCCTTCAGAGAGTCAAGACAAAGGTAAAACACATCACAACTGCGTGTTGGAGACCAGGCCTACATACTTCCTCAAAAGACAAACATGGGGGCCTAAGGAAAGGAAGTCTAGATAGACATCAGTCACCCCAGTGGGTGATCAAGACCCATCATTTCCTTAAAAAAGTCTTTGTTATTTCCATGCACCCCTGTTACATGACTTGTTTCCCCACTGGATCACTATTACCTAGGTAACTACACTTATAACTTTATTTGTTAATCATAGCAGTAACCCATGTTGTATCCACATGGGTTTTGCTCTGTAAAACTTCCCTGTAAAGTGGGGTCCTCTGCGACCCAATTGGAACCCCTCCTGCCTCTCCGGAGCTATCCTCTCAAATATTTTCCTACTCTTAACCTCCATTGTTCCTAGAATTCATTCTTTGATTTTTAGAGGACACAAACTCCACATGTCAGACATCTAACAGGTTGGGAGATGTAGTATTTTCATATTTCACCTCCTGTATCAAAAGTACTAAATTTCCACCACCTGCCTGGCAAGCGCAAGGTCCCGAGTTCGATCCCCAGTACCCCAAAATAAATAAATAAAAGTACAGCATAAGAGAGATAAAGCTGGGCATGGTGGCATATGCCTGTAATCCCTGCACTCGGGAGGCTCAGGCAGGAGGACTGCCATGAGTTTGAGGCCATCCTTAGCTACATAATGAGTTCAAGGCCAGCCTGGACTACAGTGAGAGCTTGTCTCAAAAAAAAAAAAAATCATTACTCTCATTATTAGTAAGAAAGCAAAGAACAAATTCACCTCGACATATAGTTGTGCAGGGAAATGTAGCTTATACACTTAAAATTTGAAATGATACATGTATGAAAAAGATTAGGGACAATTCCACTTAAAGGGGTGAGGTTCTTCTGGCTCACTAAAGCAAACCAACTTTTGATTCTGCTTTGAACCAACAGAACAAATTGTCCCCAACCCACCCCAAATTATAACTTTGGGACTCCACAATTCATTGAACACACACTCGAAGCCTCATTAAGAGTCCAAGTGCCAATATACTACGATTATTTTGTATTCCCTAAGGCATGCCAGGTGAGGAGCAAAGGGATGGTGACTGTAACCTGATAGAACAAACATCAGAAGTAGAAATACTAATAGCAAACATTTACGTTTGTAGGAGACTTAAATACATTAAGAAAAATCTCTCAGTGATAGTAGAGATTAAACTAAACACATGCATAAATATATAATCATAGGCTAGGATCCACTGTGGCACAGAAATAATCGATTATACGACTGCTATAAGAGGCCACACAGTACATCTTTCCCGATCCTCTTCTACTGAAAGACTAATCGTCAATACAAAGCTCACCAGCCTCATTCCTGATAGTGCAACTCTCAAATAAATACAAAGGAGGTTAAAGAACAGCATAAACATACCCCCCCACACACACACACAATGGGCAAAAACAACCAACCGGCTCCTCAGTCCCTAACCGGAAAGCCCTAGACGCCTTTCAACGCCACCTGTCATACCTTTCAGAGGCCAGTCGACTCCAAAGGTAAGTCCCTGGCCCCAAATCCTCTCCCCGGGTTATTTAAAAACAAAAAACAAAACCGGGGTTTTGTTCCAGTTCGGAGATCCGCACTCAAAAAAGCAATCTCCCTGCAGAAACAAGCAATCAATCCCTCAGGGAGCAGTGGCCTCAAGCACCAGGCCAGGACATAAGCAACGGCGAAAGGGCACTGCCCTTCCAGGGAGCCTCCGGCGCTCTCCGGGCTCTGTACGGCCCAGCGTAACCAGCCCCGTCAGTGACCAAAGTCGGGCTGTGGCGGAGGAGGGCTAGCGGTGGAGCTTCGGCGCTGGGCCTTCCCGGCCTGGGGGCGCGGCGAGATATGGGGGCGGTGTCTTTCAGTAGAGCTTCGGCTGGTGCAATAGACCCGGGGCCTCCTCCCCTGGCCTTCCCACCCTGCCACCCTCAACCAGCCAGTCAGCCCCTCACCTGGCAGAAGCTCCGGCAGTAGTTCAAAGATGAGACCTCCGACACCTCCTGCTCCCTTAGCTCTGTCTCCAGCTGCCACAGACACGGTCGCAGGCCCGGGACTCCCGGAGCCGGAGATGTAGGGCGATGACCCCGAGCCATGGACTCAGTCTCGGCTCCGTCTCTGGTTCCCGCTACCTCCGGAGGCTCAGCCCCGGCCCCGGCAGCGACGGCGGCGTCTCCCTTTCCGTCCGCCATCTTCCCACGGCCCAGCAGCGCGTAGGCAACCAAGCCACGTGACTTATGTCCGGCCCCGCCCCCAGTCGCCCGCGCTCTGTGACGCATCTCTTGGCGACGCCGGCGCCCCCCTGATCCCGTCACTGGGGCGCCCAGTGCTGCTCTAATCATCAGCCTCCGAGGAAACCGCCCTAGCAACAGCCTAGCAACAGCTGGTCAGGGACTCCAGCCCACTTAGGTACTTTCTGGTCCCTTGGAGTCATGAAATCGTGGAGTAATAGGGTCGGAAATGCCTATAAGCAATATAGATATGAGGTAGATGACAACAGAGCTCCGATCTGCAGAACGAGCGTAAGGTAGCCCCGAGAGGAGCCTAAAGAAAAGCATCCCTGGTCGAGGGAAACTAAGAAGCACCGGTTGTTAGGCCGAAATAAAAACTAGCTCCAAGGAAACTTGGTTTATGACAGGATGGCGTTACCAGTCAGTGGGGAAAGGATATATGTCAATAAATGGCGCTGAGACATGTTTTCCAAAAGAGAAAAAAATTATATTTCTACCTCAAACTATATTCAAAAGTAAAGGTCAGATGAATTAAAGACCTCAAAGTATGAAAATAATAAAGTTTCCTTGGGCACAGGAAATAGGTGCAAAAGTCATGAGGCTTAAGACTAGCATAACAAGGTGCTGGGAGCACAGGCATTTGCCACCACATCCCAGGTATTGCTTTTTTAATTATTATTATTTTTTTGGCTTCTTTGTGATGAGGTCTCTCTGGCCCGAACTGACAGTGATCTTCCTGCCGCCACCTCCCGAGTGCTGGGATTACAGCTGTGTGCCACCACACCCAGCTTCGGCTAAAATTTCTGATGGGAGGGTCTATACAGGTTCTCACTATGTACTCCAGGCTGGCCTTGAACTCAGGGCATTCCTCCCAAGTATGCTACCATGCCTGGCTAGGCTTGACTTCCTGATCTGCAAATTCAAGAACTTGATTCTATCTTTTTTTTTTTTTGGTGCAGGGGATGAAACTCTGGACCTTGCACTTGTGAGGCAGGCGGCGGAACCACTGAGCTAAATCCCCCGACCCTTGATTCTATCATTTTACCTAGGTGGTGATTAAGTCATAAGAACCCAGTTTACTAATTTATCCTCAGAAATATAATATCATCCTTATGGAAACAAAATTAGCAGCAGAAGTTTGCTTAGGGAACACAGAGTCAGTGTAGAGGAAAAAAAAGATCTTAAATCAACATCATTCCTACACCCAGGCTTCTTTCATAGTTATTTTCTAGTTTCTCTTTCTCTTCCTCAAATCTTATCAGGTTAGGTTTTTGTGGGGGGGTTTTTTGTTGTTTTTTTTTTTGGTACCCGGGATCAAACTCGAGTCCTTGTGCTTGCACAGCAGTCGGTGAAACCACTGAGCCTAAATCCCTGGTCCCTTTGTGGGGTTTTTTGGGTTTTTTTCAGGTTAGGTTTTAAGTCCTATCAGTTTGTCCTCAGGAAATTTTCTTCCAACTCTTTTCTCTTTACAATTTCTACTTATTCATACTTGGAGGATGAGGACATATAAATATTACCACATAATTTCTAAAAGTAGAGTTTGAGGGGTGAGAGTAGCTGCTAGGTGGAAAAGTATATATACTCCAGAACCTCAATTGAAATATTATCCTCCATTACTGTCACCTCCTAGCCACTGTCATTAGAACTCCAAGAATGGTCCGTTTTCCCCCAGGAAGTTTATGGTTCCCTTCTGGGAGGCTTCCCTTCTGTGTTTTTTGTTTTGGTTTGGTTTTGGTTTTTATTTTGATAGCGGGGATGGAACTTGGGTCCTGCGCTTGTGAGGCAGGTTGCACAACCACTGAGCTAAATCCGGGGCCTTCACTGCTGTGTTTTGATGAGAGGACAGGGGCCCAAAGTCAGAGGAACACCCCCCACCCCCACCGCCACCCCGCCAAAGGAAATGGAGACTAACAGCTGGGGATTTAGCTCAGTGGTGCCGCTCCTTTGGTGCAACGACCTGAGTTTGATCCCCAGAACAATAACAAGAGCAACAAATGAAGACCCCAAAATCTCACAAGTGCCTTTAGCCTTTCCCCTTTTGTCAGAGATTCCCCCTGAAGAATGCTTCTTTGCTCTCTCATTTAGATGATTGTTTGTTTGTTTGTTTGTTTGTTGTGTGTAGTTCAGCCTGGCCTGGAATTTACTATGTAGCCCAGGCTGGCCACAGCTCACAGTAATCCTTCTGCCTCAGCTTCCCAAATGGTGGGACTACAAGTGTGAGGCACCAGGACCAGATTTCTAGATTTTATAAAGGAAGAGTGACTCTTTCATTTTACCAGCCCTCCTGGATAAGTACTACTTCTTTTTTTCTTTCTCTCTCTTTTTGCATTCTAATTCTAGGTTTATTCAATATAATTCCTTCACACAACAAAGTACAAACACAACCTTATCTAAAATGTTACAAAGGGCTGGATGTGGTGGTGCACACCTATAAGCCTAGCACTCTGTAGGCTAAGGCAGGAGAATATCATGAGTTCCAGGCCAGCCTTGGCTACAAAGTGAGTTCAAGGCCAATCTGGAATACATAGTGAGACCCTGTCTCAGATAAATAAATAACTACAACATTATAAATCTCAAAACAAATTTTATAGTACTGACTGTACAATAAAAGCCAAAGGCAGGGTTATCTCAGTGGCACAGCGCCTGCCTTGCAAGTACAAGTCCTGAGTTCAATCCCCGGTACCAAAACAAACAAAAGACCCTCAAAAAACAAAAAGTGAATCATTCATTGCCTGGTGTGGTGGTGCACATCTGTAATCCTAGCACTGAGTAGCTGAGGCAGGAAGATGATGAATTTGAGACCATAGAGAGTTCAAGGCCAGCCTAAATATAGAAATTAAAATTCTTTTTAAAAATTAATAAAAGCCAAAAGCAACGTACACATTGCCAAGGTAACTTTGAAGACTATAATGTTAGGTGAAATGGGGGCTCCATGATGATCTGCAAAGCTGGCTCTCAACATGTTTATCAACTTCTGAGAGTAAAGGAGACACAAGGTGGGGGGTATAGGTGAAGACGTAGAAAGATAGAACCATTTATGGCAGCTAACACAAGGTAGAGGGTACTCTCTCAGGGTGTTTGACTCTCAAGGTTGGAAGAGGACCTAGGCAGGAATCAAAGAGCCAGGCCTAATGGGAATGGTAGCTTGGTCCCCTTTCTTGGAGGTCATAAGCAACAGCAAATCATGACCAGATTGCTGGACCATCCTGTGTCATCTGTGGAAAGGCTTGCCCCCCACCCCCCACTCCCCCTCACCCGCCACCTGGAGGTTTGCTTGTCCTTACCAGGGGACTACCACTTACTAGACCCTTGGGAGATGGGATTGGGTGAGCCTCCTAGTCAGAAAATTTCATGGCACATTATGGGCCAAGCCTGGAACCAACAGTACTTCTGTAGCCAGAACACACCTGCAGAGCAAGTGCCTCCACTGCTACCTTTGAAGCCTGCTCGAGTAAGGGATCCTTTCCTACTGTTCCTCCTTAGGCTAGAAAAATGACAAAACTGAGCTGAGTGGGACATAAATTAAAGAGGCAAGCTTTTATTGCCTTGCTTATCAGGAGGAATTATTGCAAAGGTTTTCCAGTAGGTATCTTTGCTTCTGATTCATCCCTTCTGCTTTCTGAGATTCATCTTTCTAAATTTAACTTCATTGTTTAAAACAATTCAACCCTCCCCCATACACACACCTTTTATGACACAAGGTCTTGCTAGAGATGTTTTCTAGGTTAGCCTCAAACTCCTGAACTTGAATGGTCCTCCCACTTCATCCTCCCAAATGCTGGGATTACAGGTAAGCACCAACATGCCTGGCATCAGCTCCTTTCTCAAATAGAACCAAATCTTTAGCCTACCTGTAAATCTAACCACCTGGCCTTTTCACCTATTGCTAAGAGTACAGAGTTCTTTGTGACCTGCCTGGATACAGTATGTTGCTTCTCCACCCCAGTACAGGATAGTTTTCCTGCCTTTGTTTCTACTCAATTTGTCACTTCTTCCTAGAAACTCTTCTTATTTGTTTGTTGTTGTTTGTTTTGGATACTGCTTTCAAGGCAGGCAGCAGAAACACTGAGTGAAATCTCTGGCCCACCTCTTATTTGTATTAAGTGGAATTAAGAAAAAAAATGGAATTAAGGAATAGATTATATTATCTAGTCCTGGAAGAGTAGCCCCTAGTTACACTGGCATTTCTTCAGTCCCTAACCTTAATTTTTTCTTCTCTTAGGACCTTTGTATTTGCTCTTCTGTCTATGCAAAACATTCTTCACTTATCTTTCCTTCTCTTGATCTTACCCAAAAGGCCAAGAAGCGATTTTTAGGTTCTTTTCTTGAGTCAATTCCTTGACTTTTTTTTTTTTTGTCTGCTAGCATCTTGTTTATTTTTTATCTTCATAAGACTTTCCAGAATCAGTTATTATATATACGCCTTTAGCCTGTAAACTTGCAGACAGTGCTCGTGTCTGAAATCCCTAAATTCTCAATTATTTCTCTGCTTTAACTTAGTCCTTTCTCTTCCCAAAGGACACTACTTCTCCCAAGTGGTATCGTTTTTGTTGTTGTTGCTTTGAGACAGTTGTCTTGCTGTGAAGTTCAGGCTGGCCTCAAACTTGAGGCAATCCTGCTGCCTCAGCCTCCAGAGTGCTGGGATTACAGGCGTGTGCAACCATGCCCAGTGTATCTTTTCTCTTTTGTTCACTTCATAGATTAGGCACAGGGGAGATGCTCACACATATATTTACTATTTGTGTCCTATTTTTTTTGGTCTAAAGAACGGTTGGGCGTCTGGCAAGCACAAGGTCCTGGGTTCCATCCCCGATAACAAAAAATGGTTGGGAAGCCAGCCCGACAGAGTGGAAAAGAAATTGTTCTGAAGTTAGACAAGATTGAATCTTAACTCTTACTGACTAGCTGGTGATCTTGACCAAGTTGTTGTTGTTGTTTTTGGTACCGAGGATCGAACTTGGGACCTTGCGCTTGCGAGGCAGGCGCCGGAACCACTGAGCTAAATCCCCGGCCCATTGACCAAGTTTTTAACTTCTCTGAATCACTGCTTTCATCTATTATGTATAACAGTTCTAATGGGCAAAGGTGTTTTGCTAAATCGGTCCAAGTGGTTTATCCACACTGCCCCCTAGAGGAATTTTGTTTCTAGGACAACAGCAGAACCCCAAGAAGTTTTGAGTATCTTCCTGGGCTACCCAGATGCACAGGAGACAGAGGAGGCTCCAGATCATCCTTATGGTTTGGCTCCAGCATAGCAGTGGGCTACGTTTTAAAGGCTCAGGGGTCCAGAAGAGGGCAGTACAGCTGAGGAGGTGGCCTGATTGAAAGCTGGCCTTCCTGCTACAGTGGGTTGTTCAGAGCTTGAAGTTTGAGAATTTTGCTATGTGTGTGAGAGAGGTTCATGTTAACCATAGGTGAGATCAACAGTATTTCTGAGTCACATGCAAAATGGAGATGACAATAAGTACTCACTTGCAGACTTACAAGGATGAAATGAGAAAATGGAGTCGTGTAAAGGGTTATGATGCATGATACATGATAATTGTTCAGTAAGTGTCAATTGCTATTACTGTTGAAAAATAAGGCAACCTCTCCACTTATGCTATGTGACCAGTATATTTTCTAATAATAGAAAAAAGATGAATTAGAACAAGAATATGGTCAAACTATGCACTTTTCTGTAGGCAGTACATTGCTTTTCTCAAAATTTTATGAGATCTTCCCTGATTCTGTCCATTACAGCAGGTTCAGCAACCCTCTGCTACATCTCCCCCAAGGGTGTTACATCAGAAAACAAAGTTTATTCCTCACTGGTTTGTTTGTTCCACAGCCCTTTTTCAGAGTTCTAAAGAGTAGTGGTCCCTAATAGAATTGCTTTACCTTATTCAGGGAGACACAATTTAATAATCACAACATCTTTTATGGTCAAGCTTACTCAGCAATATAAAATGATCTTTAATTCATTTGCTCAAATAAAGCACTAGAAATCAAATAATTCAACATGACCCTTCTCTCTCTCTCAGACAAGAGAAAAGAGCAAGACTGTATCAAAAACAAAACAAAGCAAAATTTAAAAATAAAAACCTTAGTTCCTTTCAGTGAAAAATTAATGTGAAGGATTTGAGAACCAGGGCTACATTTCTATCATTCTCAGTGACCGCTGGGAGTCAGCAGAGTGAGCAACATAGGAAAACACTAATCATTTCACTGGTGAGTGGAAACATTTCAGAGCCTTGAATTTAATTTGATCTTTTTCTTTTCTCTTTCTCCTTTTTAAAAACAGAACATGGGCTGGGGATTTAGCTCAGTGGTTCCGCCACCTGCCTCACAAGCACAAGGACCTGAGTTCGATCCCCAGTACCAAAAAAACCAACATTAACATTCTTTAACACAGAACATAAGCCTTTTAACATTCTTTTAAAACAGAACATAAGCCTGGCCTAGGGGGACATACCTGTAATCTCAACACTCAGGAGGCTGAGGCAGGAGGATCACTGTGAAATCAAGGCCAGCCTGGGCTATGTAGTGAGACTATGAACTATATAGGGAGATCCTGTCTCAAAAAATGAAACAAATAAATAAATAAAACCCAGAACATAAATATCAGATAAGTCCACCCTGTGATGATGATGATGGAAGCAGATGAAACGTGTTGTTAAACAAAAACAAGAACATGCTCTAAACCATAAAAATGACTATATACTGTGCTTGCTTCAGCAGCACATATACTAAAAATGACTATGTATTTCCCCCTTCCTTGTATAGCTTGAGAGACTATAGTTCTTTATCAAAGACAGCCTTTTTTGTTTGTTTATTTTTTATTTATACATTAATTGGCACATTTTAGGTATACAATACATTTACATTTATCATTGGGTGTTTGTATCTGTACATGATGTATCTTAGTTCTTATTTTCCCCCAATACTTATGCGCCCTTCACCCCCACCACCCTTCCCTATCTACATAGACTTTGTTTCCATTTTTTTTTCTTTCTCATAATTTTTCCTTTCCCTTCTTCCCTTTCCCCTTC
>NW_004624764.1:22593041-22612067 GCF_000247695.1 Heterocephalus glaber | reverse complement strand
GGTACCAGGGATCAAACTTGGGTCCTTGTGCTTGTGAGGCAAGCAGCAGAACCACTGAGCTAAATCCCCAGCCCCTCCATTTCTTTCTTATGCTGGGCATTCATGGCTTTCAGCATGTTTCTGATCTCATCTATTTTCTTATCTGTTTCTGCTCTAGAGCCTTTAATCATGTCTTTCATTCTACTCACCATCTCTGTATTTATCTGGGAAATTATTTCTGCTTTGAATTTTTCTAGAGCCTCATGCATCTGCTTTGTTACTTCCTGTGTTATCAGTTCAGGGTCTCCAAGTGGTTGATTATCAGACTTTTCCACCTCATTTCCCCCAGAATTTCCTTTTTGTGGTATGGAAGCCTGCGTTTGTGCCTTGCTTAAATGTCTTCTCATTTTTGTTTTTGGTACTGTCCTTGGTTTAATTTCTGGGTTGATATTTCAAAATTGCTTAATGCAGGTATCTTTGTTGCTTGTGTTTAAAACCCTTGTGGAATGATTGCTTTTCAGAGGTGTCTTCCAGATATGGCTTGTGTTTAGGTTTTGAGGCTCTAATGACTCTGAGGCTATTTTATTTTCTTTATACCAGGAAGGAAAACTGATTAGATCAATCACAACATATTAGACCAAATGATACAATCAGCAATACCATAGCATCAAGGGCAGCGTGGTGTGGGCAGGAACCAGGATGCAGCTGAGGAGCTTCACACTGCTTGGCTGACCCGTGGAGTGGAGCGCCGGATGGGGGCAGGGCTCCAAGCCATGCCTGGGACCTCACCGTGGCATGGGCAGGAACTGGGACACAGCCAAGGAGCTTCACACTGCTTGGCTGACCCTCGGAGCTTGTTTGTTTGTTTAAAACAGGATCTCATTATGTATTTCAGGCTGGCCTTGAACTCACTATGTAGCCCAGGCTGAACTGGAACTCGCAGAAATCCACCTGCCTCAGCCTCTGGAGCGCCGGACTTACAGGTATACTTCACTCAAATTCTGTTTCTTACAATCTGACGCACCTTGACTTCACCTTGGTCTTGGTTTCTTCATCTGAAAATTGAGGATGATTGAGCTCACTTCACAGGGTTGTTATTGGCTTAAACTGGACAATTTCCATTAAAGTTCGTAATTCCTAGTACATGTGCTCAAAACTGTTAATTGGCCTTTGTCCTACACCTGAAGGCAATGGCTATCAACAACTATATAGCCATCTGCTAGTTTTGATCTGACCACCAGGTAGTATTAAGAGCACCAACAAGATGAGCAGACCACCTCCACCCCTCCCAGGGTATCCTCCGTTTGCCTGTAATGTTCTCCAGCTCATCTCCAGCCCCAATTAGGCAAAGTAAACTCATATTTCAACGTGCCTTCGATAAGAAAACCTTCACTGGCTTCCCACTCTAGGTCAATCCTCTTTTTACATCTTTTCTGTATACTAATCAGAATATTAGTTTTATAATTGTATAACTTTAAAAATTTTTCTTTTTGCAGTGCTGAGGACTGAACCCAGCACTTTATGCATGTTATGCGAGCCCCCTGCTTATGTCCCCAGCCCAATTTTGTAATCTTTTACATAGGTATTCCATTTGTATCTGCCAATCCACAATTTTTTAGCTCCCATGAGGGCAAGGCCTAGGTCTGACTTGGCTCACTTCTATATACCTGGGACCCAACACTGAATGCCTGGAACATAGCAGGCACACAAAAGATGTGATTAAACAAATGGATGTCCACTGTTTAATCTTCCATACACATCAATTCTTTCTATTAGAACTTAATTTTTTTTTTTGAGACAAGATCTCACCATGTAGCCCAGGCTGGCCTCGAACTAGCAGCAATCCTCCTGCCACTGTGTTCTGTCTTGCATGGTGGCCCACCCCTATGCTACAGGGTGTACTTCCTTTCCTACTTTTACTTGGCCCAAACTCACTCTGCAGAGCCTGTTTCTTTTCCTACCTTTAATAAAGTTTTGCTACCATTTAAAAAAAAGGAAGAAATATTCTCAATATGCATCAACCAGTTCCCCACAAAGACTATCATTCCTTTGTATTACAAATGTGAACTACTAATAAAAAAGAAACAGACATTCTCTTTCCCAAACCAACACACGTAACCACTATACTACAAAGCAACAGTACAATGAAAGTTTAAAGTTCTATGCAGGCGGATTTAATTGCAGAATTCTGGAAGATCCAATAATGGGCCTAACATAAATGCTTGGCTTAATACATTTTTAATAAATTTTGGTATGTCTATCACCCAGTTATGAAAAAAGGAAAATAGTACAGTCTGTAAAAATAAAGAAAATATTCATGAGATTTTACAGTACAGTTGTGGGATTAATGAATAAACCAGCTGAATCCCTGCCTTCTGTATATCTGGCCTCCCCAAATAATCACCAACTACTTTATACCTAAGGCTAAGGCTCTTCACCAAGGTTTTTTCAAACATCTGTGGGGTGGTAAATATCTTCACTGGATGGCCACAGTAAAAAACACCAAGAGTCAGGCCACATCTAAGCTAAGATCTAGATTTGGTTTGTTTGGGTTTTTTTCATTTGTTTATTTGTTTTCTAATGGTTTGCAATTGAACCTAGAGATTTTTGTTGTTGTTGTTTTTTACTTTCTGTGGTATTGGAAATTGAAGCCAGGGCCTCACACATGCTAGGCAAGTGCTCTACCACTGACCTACATTCTCAGCACTTTTTATTTTTTATTTTGAGATAGGGTCTTGCTAAAGTGTCCAGGCCAGCCTTGAACTTGTGATCTGCCTTGGCCTCCCAAACACCTGGATTTACTTTTTCTGTTTTCTTTTGGTATTGGGGATTGAACTCAGGTCCTTGCGCTTTCGAGGCAGGCGGCAGAACCACTGAGTTAAATCCCCGGCCCCCAAACACCTGGGTTTATAGGTGTCCACCACTGTGCCTGACAGGAAAAAGTTTTGATGGTGTCCTCTGGGTTTTCGAAATAGTGAAAAAAAAAAAAAACAAAAAACCACCTCTCAGTAGAAGCGGGAAGGCAGTGACCAAAAAATTAAAATAGTTGTAATGATTGCTAGAAGAATTGTACATTATGTGTTTTTTTAAAAAGATCTTTCTACAATGTTATTACACCGACTTTTCAGAAGTGTTTTAAAGAAAAAAGTCTCTATGAACTTCATCTTGATGTTCCTAAGGCAAGTCAAAGAATGAACTAGTGCTGGTCACATCCAACACAAAACTTAGATCTTGCCAGGAATTCATTATTCCGAGAAAATCTTGGTTAGAAGTATTTAATTGAAAAAAAATAATAAAAAAGAAGTATTTAATTTTGGGCTGGGGGTTTAGCTCATTGGTGCTGCCACCTGCCTCACAAGCACAAGGTCCCGAGATCCCCAGTACCAAAAAGAAAAAAAAAAGTATTTAATTTTGTGGGTACTACACAAAATAATGAAAACTCAGTATCTGCTTTCTCAGAGCTTACATACTTGAACTGCATTGTTTAGTACCCTAGCCACTGGCCCTATGTAGCTATTTAAATTTAAGTTAGTTAAAATTAAATAAAATTAAAATTCATTTGCTCAGTTGTGTTGGCCACATACCAAATATTAAGAAGTCATATGGCAACTAGCAGCTACTGTATTGGACAGCTCAGATACAAAAGTATTTCCATCATTGCAGAAAATTCTGTTTTTTGGTGTGTGTGTGTGTGTGTGTGAGAGAGAGAGAGAGAGAGAGAGAGAGAGAGAGAGAGAGAGACAGAGAGAGAGAGAGAGACAAGGTCTCACTATGTAGTTAAGGCTGTCCTTGAACTCATTATGTAGCCCAGGTTTGCCTCAAACGCACAGCGGTCCTCCTATCTCAGCCTCCCCAGTGCTGGAATTACAGGCATGCATTACCATGCCTGGCTGTCACTGCAGAAAATTGGTCAGTGTTGGGGATGTAGCTCAGAGAAGAGAGAAAAGGGAAAGAGAGGGGAGAAAAAGAGAGAAAAGGGAAAGAGAGCACACAGAGGAGAAAGAAAGGGGGAGAGAGAAAGAGATCTGGCATAAAACAAGGAAAGAAACTGAATGAACAAGAGTAGACATTGGGACTGGGTGTGGTCATGCACACCTGTGATCCCAGCACTTGGGAGTCTGAGGCAGAAGGATTGCCACAAGTTAGAAGCCAGCCTGGGCTACATAGTGAGTTCAAGACCAGCCTGGACTACATAGGGAGACCCTGTCTCAAAAAAAAAACCAGCAAACAAAAAACAGTAGATATTGCTCTGAAGAAAAAAAGTGATGCCATATAGAATAATGATCTTCAGGAAAATGTCTCTGAAGATCACGAAAAGAAGAAGCCATTCATGCGAATATCTGGGGACACAACATTCTAGGAGCGGGCACACAGGAGCAAGTGCCATGCAGTGGGAATGAGCTTGGGTTAATTGAGCAGTAGATCATTTTGCTTGATTTTCTGTGGTACCAGGGACCCAACCCACTTTAAAATTAAGCTACATCTCCAGCCCTTTTATTTTCTGAGCAGGATCTCACTAAATTGCCCAGGCCAGTTTCCAACTTGTGATCCTCCTGTCTCAACCTCCCCAGGAGTTGGATTACAGGTGTGTGACACACGTCCAACATAAAAACTATTTTGGCTTTGTAAGCAAGGAGAGTGGTCTAAGATGAGTTTGGAAAGATAAGTAGGGGGTCTCACTATGTATGTTTTCCAGGCTGGCCTTGAACTCACAGTGATCCACCTGCCTCAGCCTCCTGAGTGCTGAGATTACAGGCTTGCACTACCACACCCAGAACCTTGTCAAGTATTTGAGGCTATGAATTGGATGTTCAGGCATCTGAGATCCCAGGACAGCTGAACTGCAGTGACCTGACAATGGTTATAGAACTGAGAAGAAGATGATATCAGAAAAGTTGGGCTCACCAAGGACAAATAGGAGTTGAGGGATTAGCTGGTAACATTCCTAATGCCATTACTGGATCAGGAAACAGACTTTCTCAGGCAAGCTGGTATGATTGTATGGCTGCAGAAAGCAACTCCCTGCTTAGCTTCTAAGGCATATTAGGTCTAAGGCTATGCTCACTTTGTTGGTTCCACCCTAAGAATAAATGTTTTAAATTATATTAAAAGAACGCAGCATAGTTCAAGTGACCATGAAGCATACAAGAAGCTGGGAGTTGCAAGGGAGGAAATAACATTCCCTCATCCTGGAGTGTTCAAAGGCAGAGCTTCCTTTCCCCTCTTGTTTGAGACCCATGCCTTCATCATTTCATTGCCTCAATTACTGGTTTTCTACTTATACTGTGAATTGTTTCAGGGTTTAGGCTACAGTGGCAAACAAGACAAAGTCCTCACTCTTACGTGGTTTACAAAGTTGGCAATAAACAAATGACTGTATAATATAATGATAGGTGGAAAATTCAGAAGGAAAGAGGATAAAGAGTGAGCAGCCAGGCATAGTGGCACACACCTGTAATCATAGCATCTAAGGAGGCAGAGGCAAGAAGATCACAAGTTCAAGCCCAGCCTGGACAACGTAAAAGCTTAGTGAGACCCTGTCCCAAAGTAAGAAATTAAAAATAGGCTGGGGATGTGACTCAGTGCAAGGGCCTTGTGTTCAGTCCTCAGTATTGGAGAAAAAAAAAGAGCAGGAGCATAAAATTGTTTGGGGAAAGCTTTAAGAAGGTGTTGTTTGAACAGAGCTATGAATGACATGAAAGTATAACCATGCAACTACTCAGGAGATCAGTCTGGGCCAAGGAGCAGCAGGGATCTTGAGGCGGGATCCTTCTTGATGAGTTCATGGGACCATAGTGCATGGGAGCTCAGTGAATGAGAGGGAGAAGGAGGAGAAATGTCATCACAGATGTGAGGCTGAGGGGTAGATGCAGATGAAAGAAGGCATTGCAGGCCATGGTAAGGATATTACATTTATTCTGAGTGTGACAGGACCTTGTTGGAAAGTTGAGAGGAAGGAGAAACATAAACTGATTCACATTTTCAAAGAAATACCCTGGATGCTTGTGGAGGACAAATTGTGGAGGGGGTTATTGTTTATGTCTAGATGTCCCCCAAAGCCTTGTGGGCTCATGGGAGGATCATGGGTACCCATCACTGGATTAGTCCACACTGATGGATTTATAACTGGGTGTGATGTCTGAGGTGAAGCCTGGTGGGAAGAGGTGGATCATTGTGCGCAAGGGTAGTGTACATACAGTTGGCCAAAAAATGTATACACACTTCAGGAAAACAAAAACTTATATAAATTTCTAATACTAAATTTACTGAGACATCACGAGATTAATACAAGTTACCTTTGGCCTCTACAATTATAAGAGGTCCTCAAAGTGGTGGCCATTAGCTTCCACACATTTATTAGTACAGCAAACTGCTGCTTGGGTAACCTTGGTCATTGAGATCGCTGCACATGCATTTTGAATTTCTTCTCTAAGGGCCAACAGTGTAGTGGGTTTTCTGTGATATACAACATCTGCTAAGGTCCCTCATTATGAAGTAACACCATCTGTTGAAAAAATATCATATTACTTTTCTTGAAGTATACATTTTTGGGGCAGAATATATCCTTCCTCCTCCTTTGATCCCACTTTGATCCCTTTTTGCCTCCTGCCTGCCCTATCACATACTGTTTATCCTCTGCCATGCCCTTCTGTCATGCTGCCCTGTCTTGGAGCCAGCCAACTATGGACTAAAACCTCTATAGACTATGAGTCAAAACAAATCTCTCCTCTTTTAACTTGTGGGTGTCCAGTATTTTATCCTAGCAAAGAGAAAGTAACTAAGACAGAGGGCAAGAGGCCTTTGAAGTAGTTTGGGGACAAATGACAGACAAGGGTGGTAGAAGTAAGGGGAGAGAAATGGTCAGATTCTGATGATAGGTTTGGATGTGTGTAATGAGAGAAGTGAGACATCAAGGTTGACTCCCAAGCTTTTGGTCCGAAAAACTGGCTGAATGCTATTATTATTTGGAGCAGGAAGCCCTAGGAAAGGAATGGGATTTTTTGTTTGTTGTTTGTTTGGGAAAGGTGGGGGTTATGGTGTGGGGGACATGACACGGACTTCATTTGCAGATATACTAAGTTTGAGATGGCAATCAAGTAGAAAGTTTGAGTAGAGAGTTGGAAATGTGTGTCTAGAGTGTACGGAAAAGGACAGGGTTGGAAGCATAAATACAGAAGTCTTCAGTATGCACATTGTAGTTTTTTATTTTAATGTTTACAATTGAAAAAAATTGTAAACATACAAAAGCAGAACATCCTGGTACCCATCACCTTGTTTCATCACTTAATGACATTGTGTCAAAATCATCCCATCCTTACCTGTCACAGTGTGCTACTATGGCTGTGTAAAAGACGAGAAAGATTACAGTACTTGGACAGAAGACTAGTTCAGTCCCCGAGAGGACCCAGATGGGCTGCTACCTCAGCATAAGAGAGCTTCAGAGAAACAGCCATGAGCTGAGACTTCTGTGGTTATTTATTTGTTTTTGTTTGTTTATTGAGATAGGTTCTCACTATGTAATTAAGGCTGGCTTTGAACTCATTATGTAGCCCAGACTGGCCTCAAACTCACAGCAATCCTCCTGCCTCAGCCTCCCAAGTGCTAGGATTACAGGTATGTGCCATACAGTTATTTATTTGTAACTCAAGGATACAAGAACAAAGTTGTACAAGAAAACCATTTGCAACATATCCTATAGTAGTTTTGGTCAGAGGTCAGGGCCGGAATGGGGATATATGTCAACCTAGTTTAAGCAATCTTTTCGAGGACAGATGGGACACAATGGCCAAAGGAAGTGTCTCTGAGAACAAAGCAAGTATCTCTGAGCTTTTAATTCTGCTGACTATACTCCTGCACATTCTGCTCTAAACTCCAGCCATGAATTCCACGAGTCCTGAATTATCCAAAAAGTCCCTTCCTTTATCACATTCACTTCAAAATCTTTTGGCCAGAGTCACCCCACATTTACCCACTCCTCTGTGAGTTGAAGTGTTTTAAAGCAAAATTGTACCCTACAAATATTTGTCAATTAAACTGAGTGTGGTGGTGCAAACCTACAATTCCATGACTTAAGCTGAGGCAGGAAGACCTCAAGTTTGAGTCCTGCCTAGGCAACTTAGCAAGATCTTGTCTAAAAAAAAATTTTTTTTTTGGTACCGGGGATTGAACTCGGGACCTTGTGCTTGCGAGACAGGCAAAGGAACCACTGAGCTAAATCCCCGGCCCACTGTCTAAAAATTTTTAAAGGGCTGGGGCTGTAGCTCAGTGGTTGAATGTTCCTGGGTTTGATCCCCTGTAACATCAAAAATGTCAAAAATAAAAAACTGTTATGGTTTGTATCTAGATGTCCACCCAAAGCCTCATATGCCCATAGGTGGGGCTTTTCAGAGGTGGCTGGATCTAGGATGTGTGAATATAGATTAAGGGTGTGTGATAACTAAATTAGTCCACTGATTGGTTTAGCATACATAGTTCTAGGTGTGAATAATGGTAAGGCTCACCCTGGGTGTTGGTGGCACTGATAGGCTTATAGCCAGGATGGATTATAAAGGGAAACATGAGGGCTGGGCATGGTGGTGCACACCTGTGAGCCCAGCACTCAGGAGGCTGAGGCTTGAAGATTAATTTGAGTTCCAGGCCAGCTTGGGCTACCTATCAAGACCTTGTCTCTCACACACACGCACAAACAAACAAACAAAATACAGGGGACACTTCCTGGAAGAAGGTGGAATGGTGAACATCAGAGAAACAGCCTCTCCGAGATTTGGTGTCCAGAAGCTAGAATTTGGTAAGAGAAGAAAGAGGGAAGTGAGTCCCTAGGACCCAGCAAGGATCTGAAGTTAGAAATGAAGCCACAGGGAGAGTGAAGAGGGTGACTTCAGTGCAGAAGGAGATGGCAAATGGTGCTTTCTCCCTGATCCCTGACTCACTGCATGGGAAGGGGAGCTTGAACCTACAGATGCATGGTGACTACTAGTGGCCTGAAAGGGCTCCACAGAGAAACACACCAGTGGAAGGGAGCAGAGGATGCAGTGGACTGCAATGGCTGCTGAGTTATTTGGGTTCAGACATCCCCCAGGAGAGGGCAATTGGTCCATATCCATCTTGTAGAGGACCCAATGGAGCTTGGAACTCAGAGTAGCTGCAGGCTGGCTCCATCTAGCAGCTCCCAGAGTCAGGGTGAAATGGAACTGTGTTCAAGTCAGCAGGAGGTCAAGTAGAGTTCAAACTGGGAGGAGGCATAGGGAGCATTGCAGGCTGAACAAATTGGGTTCCAGCCTCACAGCCAGAAACCAGCCTCAACTTCAATAGAACTAATGGTTTGCAGGCTTGCCAGAATTATCCACTACTCTGCTGTAAATCTATGGCTGACTTTCTGGGATTAATCAACATGGATCTGGGCTCTGTCTGGCCACTCTGTTTATTAGTGACAGCTGAGACATGCCCTGAAGGGGACTTTGTTTTTCTTTTCTTTTTTTTTTTGGAACCAGGGACCAAACTTGGGACCTTGTGCTTGCTAGGCAGGCAGCAGCACTACTGAGCTAAATCCCTGGGCCTGTTTTTCTTATTTTTGATTTTGTTTTTATTTTGTTCTCTCTCTTTTTTTTCTTGATTATTTGTTCTTGTTTTTATATGAGTGTGAACATTGTTTCTAGTTTTTTAGTTGTTCTGGTCTTGGGGTTAGGTGGTGGTAATTAAGCTTGTGGCCACTGTGAGCCTTTTCACCAGCCCACTGTGGATGCTGATGGGTGTATTTCTTTTCCTACTTAAATGCCCTGAACTCATTCCACAGAGCACTTCTTTTCAGAGCACTTCTTTGCCCTTCTTTTATCTTTAATACCTTTAATAAATGTAACACCTCACTATTTCATTTCCTGTCCAAGTTTTTGTTCAGGACAACAAAAGCTTGGAAAGGACCCCTGGAAAGAGCACCCCAGTACCCCATTAACAATTTCGTTAATTCTTTTTTTCCCCTTGCAGTACTAGGGATTGAACGTAGGAACATTCTATCATTATGCTACATCCTTACCCCTTTTCTCTGTCTCAGTCTCTCTCTCTCTCTCTCTCTCTCTCTCTCTCTTTTAATTTTTTTGTACTTCAAGACAGTGTCTCACTAAATTGCCCAGGTGGGACTGTAAATTGAAATCTTCTTGCCTTAGTCTCCCTCAGTGCTGTGATTACATGCTGAACTTCTAGCATATTTTTGTTTTATTTCATGAATATTTTCTGTAATCTTTCATTTTACTTCTCCTCCTCCTTCTTTTTCTTCTTCTGAGGCAGGGATTTAGCTCAGTGGTTCCGCCACCTGCCTCGCAAGCGCAAGGACCCAAGTTTGATCCCTGGTACCAAAAATAAATAAATAAAAAATATTTTTCTTCTTCTCCTTCTCCTTCTCCTTCTCCTTCTCCTTCTTCTTCTCTTCTTCTTCTTCTTTTTGCTGTACTAATATTTGAACTGCACTGAAGGGGTGCTGAGCCACATCCCCAGCCCAGCCTTTTTGTGAATAGTTTTTTATGTCATTTGTGCTTCATCTCTTGCTTTTTAATTGACTCCAATTAATCTTATGTTATTCTTCTTTGCATTATCTAGCAGCTGTTGGATTGATTTATTGTAGTTCCTTGCTATTCTTAAGAAACCTTTCTTTTCAAGATTGCTAACTGCAATCCTGTCTTCTATATCTGATATTCTGTCCTCACATTGGCTCATTCTACTGTGTATACTTTCAATGGAATTTTTAATCTCCTGGATATCTCCTTGAATCTGTTTCATGGATTCCATTTCTTTCCTATTCTGGGTGTTCATTGTTTCCATGACTTTCCTAAGATCTTTTTTTGAAAAAATCTGTATCTGCTCTGGAGTCACTAATCATGTCTTTCATGATGATCACCATCTCTGTAGTTACCTGAAAATTACTTCTGATTTGATTTTTTTTCTAGAGCCTGGTTCATCTGCTTTGTTACTTCTGCTGTTACCACTATAGAGAGTCCAGGTGGGTAGCTTTTGTATTGTTCTACCTCATTTCCCCTTGGGTTTGCCTTTGATGAGCTGAAAATCGGCAGGGGTGTGTGTGTGTGTGTGTGTGTGTGTGTGTGTGTGTGCATCTTTTTTAAGTGTCTTGTCATTTTCTTTTTTTTTTTTTTAGTTTAACTCCTGGTTTGATGCTTGTAGATTGCTTATGGTGAGTAGTTTTATTGCTAATATTTATTTGTTTGTTTGTTTATCTTTTTATTACTAGTATTTAGAACCCTTAGGAAATAACTACTTCTCAGAGGTGTCTTCCAGGTGTAGCTGGATTTTGGGTTTTGAGTTAGTTGCAAGACCCTGCCACTTCAGTTTACTGGGGATGAGAAGTTGTTGCCTACTTGGTCTAGCCCCTGGTTCTTTGGGACTGGCCTCTAGTTTTGTTTTTTGTTTGTTTGTTTGTTTGTACCAGGGATCGAACTCGGGTCCTCAGCTTTCGAGGCAGGCGCCAGAACCACTGAGCTAAATCCCCGGCCCCTCTAGTATTTTTTAAGACCCTTAGGCAATCTCAGTCTTGGTATGCCAGGAAGAACAACTGATTAGAACAATTATATCACCTTGGGTAAAGTAGTACAATCAGCAATATTACAATAGCATCAAACACAGCCTAGAGAATGACAAACTGTGTTAACTATTAATTTGCCACCTTTAAGCCTATGAACAAGATTTGTGTTTATATAACAAAATCTAAAACAAACCAGAAAAATGTATGCAGTGAATATGCCCTCAATATAGCAATTTTACCCTCAGGGGAGAAAATTTAAAAGGAATTAGAGCAGAAAAATAGAGAAACAGAAGAAGAGGAAGAGATTAGAAGCAAGGCTAGAGGACAAAGAAAAATCACAAAAACTTTGGGAAACTGCTGAAGAAGGCAGGAGGGAAAGAGAGAAGGAAGAAATAAAAACAAGAACAGAACAAAATCACAACAACAGAAAGACTAGAAACCATGTTCACACTCATATAAAAATAAGTACAAACAAGAAAAAACAAAACAGGGCTGGGGAATGGTACCACACCTGCCTCACAAGCACAAGGTCTTGAGTTCGATCCTGGATGACACACACACACACACAAAAACATAAAAATAAATAAATAAACAAGAAAAGAGAGAAATTTTAAAAAGAAGAAAATATGAAAAAATGTCCAAGGCATGTCTCTGCTGTCACTGTAGACAACCTGGGCAGCATACAGATTCAAGTTAATCAATCCCCAGCAAGCCAACCATGGCTTTAGGGTGGGATAGTGGATAATTCCAGCAAGCCTGCACCTTTAGACCATTGAAATTCAGACTGGTTTCTGTCAGTAAGGCTGGAAATGTACATGTGGAGTCTACAACAGTCCGAGTGCCACCCCCCTCCCCAACTCATCTCGCTTACCTCATGCCAATTTGAACACCAATACTGACACTGGAAACCAGTAGATGGAGCCAGCCTGCAGCTATTCTGAGTTCTGAGCTCAGTCGTTCCCTCTCCAAGATGGCTACAGGCCAATTGCTCTCTCCTGGGGAATGTCCAAACCCCAATAACTCACCACACTGCAGTCCTCTGTGTTCACTACTCCACTCCACTGGTGCGTTTCTCCATGGAGGTCTCTGGGGTTCAAGTAGTCACGGTTTGTCTGAAGGTCTAAGCTGCCCTTCCCATGAAGCAACTCTGGGTTCAGGTAGGGACCTCCTCCTTGGTTGGAGACTCATTCTTTGCTTTCCCTGTGGGCTTCAATTTTTACTTCAGATCCTTCCTGGGTCCCAGGGACTCACTTCCCTCCTTCTCTTCCTCAAGTTGCTTTATTCCAGTACCTGGACACCAAACATTGGAGAGGCCCTCTCTCTGCTGCTTACCACTCTGCCATCTTCCTGGAAGTCCTAGACCAGGCTTTATTATTTTTTCAATTTTGAAACAGAGTCTAAGTTGCCCAGGATGACTTTGAATTTGTGATCCTCCTATCTCAGCCTCTCAAGTAGCTAGGATTACAAGCATGTGCCACTGCACATAGCTTATCTTGTTTTTATTTACTTTTTATTTTTAATTTTTAATATTTTGTTTTTGTTTTTTATTCAAGGTTTCACTATGTAGTTCAGGCTGGTCTTGAACTCACTATGTAGGCCAGGCTGTCCTTGAACTCACAGTGATCCTCCTGCCTCAGCCTCCCGAGTGCTGGGATTACAGGCATGATGCACCACTATTCCTGGCTTCTTCTTCTTCTTCTTCTTTTTTTTTTTTTGCCTTCTTGATTTGAATGTAAGCATTTATAGACATAAATTTCCCCCTTAGCATTGATTTTTTTTTTCTAGTGCTGGGGATTGAGCTCTGGACCTTGTGAATGAGACAACAGCATCACCAAACTACATTCCCAACCCACATTAGGGTTAATTGTGAGGTATCTCATAAGTTATATGTTATATTTTCATTTGTCTCTAAGTGTTTTCTAATTTTCTTTGTGATTTCTTCTTTGATCCATTGGTTGTTGATGAGTGTGTTAATTTCCATAAGTTTTTTTTGTTGTTGTTTTTGGTTTTTTTGGCAGAGGGCACACTGCAGCTTGTTGCACAAGGGGTGCTGTCAAGGCACAGTCAGGAAATTTCCACAAGTTTTTTAATTTTCCAGTTTTCCTTCTGTTATTGATTTCTAGTTTCATCCTGTTGTAGCTGGAGAAGATACTTTGTATGCTGTCTATCTTCTTAAATCTACGGAGACTCAATTTGTGGCCTAAATATGTATATTTTGGGATATATCTTCAAAAATTTCCCTTGTGTACTTCAGAAGAATGTTATTGGGTAGACTGTTTTGCATGTCTGCTTTTGTCACAGCAAAAGGGTCATGTATGGCAGAAGGGCAATGGTCTTCAAGGTAACCCTTCTCCTGGCCAACAGCCTAGGGAATGCAGATGCTGGCACTGAGTTGGCTACACCACCAGAAAGGTCGCTGATGAAGGTTCCCTGGAATGTAGCTAGGTGCTGGGCATTCTCCAGACCCTGCTGTGGGATCGTAGGTGTGAATGTGGTACTGGTGGTGCTTCCTTAGTTTCATGATGGCTTCCTCTCAAAGGCGTCTCATGACCATATCATGTGATACTGACACTAGGCATGGAAAGAAATATCTTCAGTTCTCTCCTCACATGTGCTCTGAGCTCTATTATTTTATGTTTCAGCTCCTGGTGTGAACCTGAACTTGGAAGGCTTCACTTAGGCTGCAGAGCCTGCCTTCCCTGTGCTGAAAAAGAGTCAGGAGTGCCTAGAAATGTAGGAACTCCTAGTGGCAGCCCTTAACCAATGGTGAATGGATACAGGGAAATTTAAACACCCCAGGCCCCTTGTCTCAGTTGGGAGAACTCTGAAATGTTACCACAACAATCTCTTGGTGTTTCCTGTGGGCTTGAGCTGCCAACGGCCTGTGGCCTGCATGGCTGAAGGGTCCATGGAGTGAGAAATGACGGTGGGAGATTAAGAAAAAACAAAGAAAGAAGGTAAAGGTGGGGCCAGGTGGAGCTCTACCTCCTGAAGGGAGAAAAGACCACCAGGCAAATGCAGTGCATTTATTTATACTGGTAGAGATAAGGGAAGCCAAGGGGAGATAAAAAGGGCTGGTCTGTAACTGGAGCCAGGAGAATAGCTAAGGTCTGCAGGACATCATGTGTGATGGTTTTCTGGTGAATGTGTGGGAGGAAGACAGTCCTCCTCTCGGCCAGACCTTGCTCCACCACGTTTTCTTGTCGCCTGTTCTCCTCCCAAGGCCCTGCCACCTCCTGGGGAGGAAGGGAACAAGATGCGTGTTCCTCGTTCCACACGGGGCCCTACCTCATCTGAGGGAGGAGGAGAGTTAGGCCTGTAGTGATCTACAGTGCCACGCTCCCAGCATTGACCTAAAGTGATTCTCTGTGGGAACTTTTTCTGATGTTGAACCCTTGCTTTCCTGCCTTTCATTTCTAGTCCCACTTCTTTACTTCTCAGGATACTTTCTAATAAACCACTTTCACATGGATCTTTATCTCAAGGTCTGCTCTGGAGGAGTCTAACAGAAAACACCAAAGCATATTAGACCAGAGTATAAGAAGTGTAAGAGGCCTCTAATCCCAGCACTTAAGAGGCTGAAGCAGTTGGATTGCCTTGAGCTTGAAGCCAGTGCGGGCTACATAGTGAGTTCAAGGCCAGGCTGAACTACATAGCAAGACTTTGTCAAGGAGAGAGAGAGAGAGAGAGAGAGAGAGAGAGAGAGAGAGAGAGAGAGAGACCAGGTAAACCCAGACAAATCTGATCTGCTAAGAACTGGATACTTGTACTAAGGCACAAAAACCTATGTCATCTTGGTCCTATGTCACTTTAACTTGAAGTCCACATCTGAAAATGTTCACAAACCCTATTGTGACAGCCTCAGAGATGCCACATTACCTGCCTTTCCCAAGACTTGACTGTTGACTCTTCTGTCACTTCCATGAGCTATCATAGCCACCTTCCAACATAACTGCTTTTTAACTTATGTTGGCCAGAGTTGATTTTAATTTCAGGAAAGCACCTTGCTATAGTTTAGATGTTGAATATCCTCCAACAGCCCACATCCCCAGAGTGTCATTATTGGGATAAGTCCTTTGAAAGAGGCGTAGTGGAGGTTCTTATGCTCTGAAGGAGAATTTTAGGACCCAAATCTCTTCCTGTTACTTTCTTTTTTGTTTTGTTTTGTAGGTTGTTTTTGTTATTGTTGTTGTTGTTTTGCTTTGTTTTGTTTTGAGATAGGGTCTCACTATGTATTTCAGGCTGGACTTGAACTCATTATGTAGCCCAGGCTGGCCTCAAACTTGCTGCGATCCTCCTGCCTCAGCCTCCCAAGTGTTGAGGTCACAGGTGTGTGCCACCATGCCCAGTTATGTCATTCTCTTTAACTTCTGGCTCATGATGTAAGTTTTGCTCTGCCACATGCTCCCGTCATGGTATGCCACCCACACCAGAAGCTCAAAGCAATAGGCCACTTGATCTTAGACTGGAATCTTCAGAAGCATGAGCCAAAGCAAACCTTTTCTCTTTAAATTAATTATCTCAGATATCTTGTTATAGTCATACCAAGATAACAAATACACATTTCATCTGAGGAAAAAGATAGAAGTCCAGTGAGGTCAGGGTGAAAAGCGGGAAGGGGGGACTGCACTCAGGTCTGGCAGGCCACTTAGGACCTACTTATAAAAGGGCCTAGCAGACCTCAGTACACATTTCATTCTTTATACTTAAATCAGTCAGACACAATTGGAGAATTTTAACCACAGGAGTGATGTGCTCTGGTTTGCAATTTTTAAAAAAACTTCTAACTTCCTAGTACCTGTGCTCAATTTTCTCCCTCTGCTGGGCCTTGGCCTCCTCCAGATGCAGATGAATACACTGCAGGCTCCCCAGGTCCCCTACATGATCTTCTCAGACTAGAATCTAGGCTGTTGTCCTTTGAAGGATCTGTGTATTTGCAGTGTTTGTCTTCAGTACTTGTTCAATTATTAAGTAACTGTGGAGCACCAACCCTGTGTCAGATTTTCTGAACACTAAGCGAATAAGACTCAGCTTCTGTGCTGGAGAACTTACCAGTCTAAAGAACAGACTGAGGTAAAGAGATGTAGACATTCCTAGAGAGCTGAGCACAGGGAGACTAAGGGAGAACTAATTCACACCCTAGTGGCAAGGGATTTTGGAAATTGTAGACCTCAAACTTCCAGATCTTGTGATACAGGTGAACACAGAAGAAACATTTAGGGAGAAAATGACGTTTGAGATGGATATTAGAGGACACAGGCAGTTCTTCTTGAAGTCAATAACTTTTTAAGTACAAAGTGAGATTTAAGCTAAATATCAGGTAAACTGTCCAAGTGTTGCATTTTATTTTATTTATTTATTTTTTGCCATTAAAAATATATTTTTTTCTCAACACATCCTGCAATTTAGACACAAGGCCCAAAACAAATAATTTGTTCTATATTTAAAAAGAGCAAAGTGGTAGCAATATAATGAATAAAGTATAGTTTCCCTGAAAAACAGGTTAAGAATTAAGATATCTGAAGTGCTGCATTCTTGAATTCAGTTCAATTTTACCCAAGCTTACTGTAGGCCACTAAAATCTAGAGCAGAAAGCTTAGGAAGAAATTATTATTATTATTAATATTATTATTATTGGTATCAGAGACTGAACTCAGGACCTTGCACTTGAAAGGCAGGCACAGCGCCGCTGAGCTAAATCCCCAGCCCAGGGAGAGCTTAATTAGGGAAACCAAAGGCTAATTTGCTGCATTTATCTTCATATTGGATGCCATGAGAAATCCCAGCATCAGAGACAGTAAGTTTTCCTGATTGAGGTTTTACTACAAAGGTGGAAAAAAATTTCCATTTTAGTGTTTATACAGTAGGTCAACTAATACATACACCCATTCACTTGGGCCAAGGTTAGATTTATCACGTCTCGAAATTCATGTATAAAACAAGTTACCAGTTCAAATATAGGTTACTTTTTTTTTTGGTACCCGGGATTGAACTCGGGTCCTTGCGCTTGCGCAGCAGGCGGCGAAACCGCTGAACTAAATCCCCAGCCCTATAGATTACTTTTTAAGATAAAACTGAAGGTAATATAAAAATAGTTTGGTGGAAAGGAAACGTTAAAACTGCTTGAAATGAGAGGACCTATGTTAGTGCGCATGACATTATTACTCAATACAGCTGCTCCCTAGGGAGCTGGGGTCAGTTCAGATCAGAGGTGCTCTGCATGGGTCCCCTAATTCACACACAGTGGTGCCCTCAGAGCTCTTCACTTCCTCAGCAGGTGCTCCAAAGAGCCCTAAATTCCACTGTCCTGTCCTTTCAGAGAAGCGTAATGCCCAGCCCTTCCAGACTTCTCAGGGCCTTCTGGAGATTTTTCTTCTGTAGGACAAAAAATCTTGAATTACAGGTTTAGACATCCAATCTTCATAATGTTTTAGATTATTTCAAAATATGAAATCAAGCTGAAATATTTTATATTTTAAATTTCTGTATCATTAAGATGACAATATTTTAGTGACAAAGTAGAAAATAAGAATAAAAATTCAGTATCACTTATTTGTCTCAAAAGAAGAGAGAGAGGCCGAGGATTTAGCTCAGTGGTGCCCCCATCTGCCTCACAAGCGCAAGGTCCTGAGTTTGATCCCCGGTACCAAAAAAAAAAAAAAAAAAAAGAACAGTGAGTATTTAATAGGAATGACAACATAGTAATAAAACCAGAGCTTGGGGCCAGGGATTTAACTCAGTGGTTTCACTGCCTGGTGTGCAAGCGCAAGGACCTGAGCTTGATCCCCGGTGCCAAAAAAAAAAGCAAACAAAAAACACCAGAACTTGTATTTTTGCCCAAACTAAATTAACTCTCAGTCTTTGCAATCAAAGTATATGGCAAGATGAATGTTTCATATCAGCAATTATTACCATTTTAGTCTAACACTTTTCAGACACAGAAGGGGGCACTTCTCTGCTCACATAGACTTCTTTGGTAAGTGCATGTTGATCTGTAGATAGTGTCTTCCACATCTGAATTCTAATCACCAAGTAGGTCCATTTCAAGTTAGCCTATGTGACCGTGTCTTTGTCGTAGCAACAGTAATGTATTTGGCAGATGTTTTGAAAAAGGAACTGTAAATTAACATAGCGTAATCTTGATGATATGAAAAGAGTCCCAAATACTTTAAAAAAGTGTTAAAATTAGGAAAAACCAAACTACAACGATTATCAGCTGTACTTCCCTAACAGTCAGTCAAGGTAACCTCTACATGTCACAGCTCCACACCTGGACACAGTTCTGACCCTTTTTCTGGGAGGGCTATGGCCAACAGACTCTGAAGACGTATCTCCAGAACCTTTCATTTGGTAATCAAAAGTTAGTTCTTCTGCGCATGCCCTACCGAGGTCCCGAGTTGCATGGAACACGCTGAATCAGCCCGCTGCTGACAGCCAGGTCTGTGCACGCCCTACTGAGGTCCCAAGTTGCGCGGAAGACGCCAAATCACCCCGCTTCAGACAGGCAGCCACCTGGTTCC
>NW_004624764.1:22556085-22584726 GCF_000247695.1 Heterocephalus glaber | reverse complement strand
ATCTAGAAATAGAACCACACATATATGGTCAACTGAGTTTTGAAAGATTATTTAACATTAGCATTTTATAGAATACAAACTCAATTCAAGAGCCAAGGAAGAGATAGTGTTTTCAGCAAATGGCACTAGAACACCTGGTATATGATTCTTTCTTCTGTTGAGTTCATCTTGCCACTTCTGCAGAGCTATCCTTTGTTTAGCTTTCTTTACAATGTACTGAGCAATGGCAGATCTCAAAGCTTTGTTACTGTCTTTTGGAATTATTGCTTTTCTTTTCTTTATCTGAGATAAATAATTATGCTTGTCATTAAAGAATTGCTGAAGCAGTAATGGACAATTGAGATTTTTCAAAGCTTCCCAAGTATTTGTAGAATCTGGCCATCCTTTCCATTTTATAAGATAATATTCCATATCCTTTACTACGTTGTAGTCACAGAAATATTCCACCTCATAATTGTTTAGATTCCTTTTGGTGATTCTGATCAATTTACATGTGAGCTTTTCTTTTCTACATAATTCCTGAAGAGTATCAAGTGAAACTAGGCAAGGCACAGAACAAGCTCCTCCAGCCTTGGCCCCAGCCGCTGAGATCTTGGGGAGGTTTCATCCCAAAGTGTTGCATTTTGAATAATCTAAAAAAAAAAGCTGAGACAGCTGAGTTTTTATTCCTCCCTTCTTGTAAGGGTACTTGGCACTGGTTCCTTTTGCTGCTCTCTAAAGACAGTAGGAATTTGCCAGGGGAGGTCTCTGGAGGGGATATTCTGCCTGATGGAAGGCAAATCAGATTTGTATAAAAAGAAGACAGGTGGTAAAAGGGAGCAGAAGCTTTTACTCAGGACTGATTCATGCAATGCCTCCCAACCTTGGGATGGGGTCTCTTCCTGAGGCCACCAGACTTCCTGCCTACTCCCAGCCTACAAGAAGCCTGCCTGATGTGTGATCTTCCTGCTTTCATAGAGCACAGGTTAAGGAACAGGCCTGATGGGAAAAGGCCCAGAGGAAGCTCAGGCTAGCTCTCTCCACAGGAATTTGAGCAGGCAGAGAGCTGTCCAAAGAGAAAATGATTTAGCTCAGTGGTGCCGAGCCTGCCTCAAAAGCGCAAGGTCCTGAATTCTATCCCTGGTACCAAAGAGAAAATGCAAAAACAAAACTGGTTCCTTTAAAGGAATGAGATTTGCAATGCTTTCAAAGTTCTGAGGGAACAAAGTATTTGATCTTTACTGGAAACGATACAGAGCCAGACTTTAATTAAGGCAACCAAGTCTGATTTTATTCAGTACCATTGCTTTAGAGGCAAGAGTCAGTAAAACTGAGCTGATTCTGAATACAACACAAACAGAATAAACAGCTGAGAATCTACCACCAACAAGCAGTGTGACAGGTCAGTGGATGGGAAACTCTAAGAGCACACCTCAAGGGTCCGAGGACTCTAGGTAAATTGGCCTAACAGGATTCTTGCTAAAGATAGGCCAAGGACTTTGGCATTGAGGGTAGGGAAGAACATGATCAGATATTAATGGTGATTGGGTATCAAGGGTGGGTGGGTACGGTTCTTACTATATTGACTTAGCAGGGATTCTTGCTTTAAAACTAGGCAAGGCAAGGGAAACTTGTACTAAGGCACAAGATCCCTAAGAATGGGGTTTAGAGATGAGGCCTAGTTGAAAGGACAGCTCAGAGGAGCTGTATAAAGTTTGGTTAAAGAGAGAGTTTATCAGAATTCTGTATCTTCCCAAACTGTCAATCAAAACTGAGGACAAACTAAGAGACATCTAAGGACTAAAGAGCTGGGAATGTAGCTCAGAGGTAAAGTGCTTGTGTAACCTGCACTGCAAAATTGAGCTTTAAAAGTTAGAATTTTTCCTTTGGAATCCAGTGGCTTCTGAACTTTCTCGTGCCTAGAGCACAAATGGCTTCCCTACCTCTCCTCACCGAGTGGAATGGACAGAATATGCAGATCCTGGCACCAAGAGATCAAGCCCAATTTCATTCCCTTAGGCAAAGGAAGAAGAGGTCTGAGTCCAGGAAAGGATGGAACTAGTCTGAAAATGTCTATGGCCCACTGTATTCTCTCCCACATTCTTCCTATTATAAAAGACCCCAACAATACTCTTGTACATGGGGAGATGATGATTTGAGGCAAATGGGCTTTTCCATCTCCTCAGAAATAGCCTTGTTTTTTTTAAAGCAAAACATTTATTGGTACCTTTTAGATATACATAATGATAACACTCATCATAGGGAATTTACACCTGTGCATGATATGACCTGCCTGTTATTTTTTTTCTATCTCCCCAAACCCCTTTCCCCTCCCTTTGTGCAAAAGCTTTGTTTCCATTTTTTCCTTCTATTTTTACTTTTTTTGTTCCTTCCTTCCTTTCTCTCTCCCCTCTCCCTTGTTCCCCTTCCCATTTGAATATTTTCTTCCCATTTCCAAATATCTAGTATACATTTTAGTCTTTATTTCCACTTTCAGTTTCTCACACCAGAGAAACAATGCAGTGTTTAAACATGTGTGTGCGATTTATTTCACTTAAGAGTATGGTCTCAGGGTCCATCCATTTAGCTATAAATGTCTCTAGCTCATCCTTCTTTATGGCAGGGTAAAAAAGATCACATCCATTCAGCAGTTGATGGGCATTTAGGCTGTTTCCAATATTTAGCTATTATAAACTGTGCCACTATAAACATGGGCATGCATATATCGCTGTGGTAAGATGCTTTTAATCCTTTTTTTTTTGGTACTGGGGATTGAACTCAGGTCCTTGCACTTGCACAGCAGGTGGCAAAACCACTGAGCTAAATCCCCAGCCCTAGATGCTTTTAATTCTTTTGGGAAGATACCAAGAAGGGGAATAGCTGGGTCAAATGGAACCTCAGAGCTAGCTTTGAATAAATCCTTTTTCCTTTTACCCAAATATATGGCCTCCTTTGATTTGGTCAGTGGTGAGCAGATGAACCTGAGCATATGAACCTAAGAGGCCGACCACACTTATCTAGCATGTGTAAGGGCCTGGGTTTGAGGTAGGATAGAAGAAATAAAAGGTAGAAAGGAGACAAAGAAATCATAACAAAAACTGCACTTTTAAGAAGACTCCAACTTCAAGGACTCTGCTGAAGTTTCCCGAGATGACCTATCACTGAAAGGCTCTAAAATGACTCGATTAAGAAAGTAAAGAACAGCCGGCAATTTAGCTCAGTGATTCCACTGCCTGCCTCACAAGCGCAAGATCCTGAGTTTGATCCCTGGTACCGGAAACAAAAAAAAAAAAAAAAAAAGAAAGGAAAGTGAAGAACAGAAGCCCTGTTCCAGAATTGTGGAAAGAAATACACAAAGACATAGAATTCGGGTGAAATAATAAAAGTTTACTTGCAAGCAGGCAGGACCACCAGAAACTCGTCTGGTCAGAGTCCGCGCCATCCTTTGTTTTAACATTTCCTTTTATATCTTCTTTTAGCCATTACCTCATTCCTGGTGGTCTTAGTCAGTAAAATTTCTGTTTCTCTTTTACAACTAGTTCCTGTTAATGGTTATAGTCCAGACATATAACAAACAGATGGCAATTAAAACACATACATTGTAAGCTACCCAAACATTTCCACTTTGTTTTTCTCCAGGTTAAATGTTATCTACAGCTAGGTTACAGGTCAAAGGGTCAGTTAGCCATCACCTTACACAACAAGAGTTATGGGAAAGGTAAATCTTAAAGGAATGCATTACTTATTCTACTTCAGTTACCTTAATAACTAACCAATAGTTTAAATTTTCTCTATCAGCCCGAGAAGACAGACAACTCATGGCAACCTTCCTTTGGTTAGATTTATACTCTTTCCCTACCAGACCTATTACTAAAAGGCCATAAATTGGCCCAGTTAAGAAAGTAAACAGCTGGTTCAGGGGATTCAGAGAATGTTTAAATCATCTACTCAAAAACAAAAAACAAAAACAAAAACAAAAACCCAGGGCTGAGGATGTAGCTCAGTGGTGCCACGCCTGCCTTGCAAGCACAAGATCTTGAGTTCAACCAAAAAACAAAAACAAAACCTGCCCGTGCCTGTGGAAGTTGGGAGTATGTGTGGCCACTTTTTCCCAGGCTTTTCACCCCTCTCAAAAAGAGTATGTGTTTGCAATTCCAAACTGTAATGGGTCTAATTTCTCTAAGCACACTCCTCTTTGGAGTGCATCCTATAATTCTACCTCTGTCTAATAAACCCTTCTTGGGCCTCTTTCTGACCTGTCCTGAAAGTTCTGTGATGGGAGTTAGTGAATCTGCCATAAAAAGGGTGGGTTAAATTCTTCATTTTAGCTTCGGGAATTTCTCAGTCCCAGCCCAAAGACTCCACACACACACCACCAACAACACCCACCCTCAAAATGTTTAACCCTATGTGAGAAGTGAATTTACTTGTCCAGACCCAAAAACATTAGACTCAAGAGGCAGCAAAAGCAAGGCTTTAATCCATACTGTTGCAAGAGTGGTGCCTACACACAGGTGCACCAGTGTGGAGAAGCTGTGTGCTTTTATTCCTAACTCAAAAGAGTCCCTCCCCCCTGAAGGAATCCAACCACTGCCATCCTGATCAGAGATCCCTCTAAACACCCCCTCCCAGCACAGCTGCACTGGGAGGCTCATAACAGTATCAGCCCTGCTATTGATAGTAACCACTACTCCCTGCACTTTCCCAAGCCTCGTCCTTGGGCAACCATTACCCTTTGTGCTCTCTTAAGCCTTGTTCTTGGCAGGGAGCCACAACCCCCTCTCACTGAACTCCTCCCTTCCCATGACCCTACAAAAGACCTCACAGGAGGTGCGACAGCTGCTGGCCTGGTCTCTAATGCCAGAGTGGTCTCTCTCAGGTTTGTTGCACAATAAACCTCTCCTATTGAGATCCTACCTCTCTTCATTATCCTTTTTGTTAAAACTTTTATCTTTTTGTTTGTTTGAGGCAGAGTCTCACTATGTATCTCAAACTGGTCTTGAACTTGCCATGTAGCCCAGGCTGGCCTTGAACTTGCAGGGATCCTCCTGCCTCAATCTCACAAGTGCTAGGATTACTGGCGTGTGCCACCATCCCTGGCTGTTTCTATCTTTTAAGCTATAGATGAATTCCTCATTTTAGGGAAAACTTTGGGTTTTGCTTTCTGAATTACTTCTTCTATTCCATTAGAATAGAAAAATAACCTATGCCTTCCAAATCTATTAACTTGTCTCTGTTTTAATATCATTGTGTTTTTAAGTCTGCCTTTCTTTACAAACATGCAAACATGTACTGAGGCAAGAGACTAGGGTGTGGCAACATGGGCAGGCAATTGGGCGAGACCTGTGGGTCATGGACATTTGTTAACCATTGGGCAGAGCAGCAGTTCCAGAGCCCTGCACCTGATACCAGATAATCCTGTCTTCAGTTCTGCTGACAGATCTTCACTAGGTCAAGCCAAGCCCCACACCTGATAACAACCTTCTGATATGAGCTCAGGCAGGTTTTTGATGGGTTGGCTTAGAGCTGACATCAGAGGGGGATATAAAAGATGGTAGCTAGTAAGCTTGCGGCTGATGTAAGCCTTTATCACCAGCCCACACTCACTTCTGCACCTCTTTGCCTTAAACATTAAACTTCTACTTTCACTGATCTGCCCAATTCTTTGAACAGGATGGTAAGAGCCCGGAAAGGACCAACTGGCCACTACAATACCTGTTAACACTAATACAAAAATAAAAATTTGAAGCAAAAAAAGTTTATGCTGTACTTCCTATTTCACCCTCCTCTCCCCACTATCCATTTTCATTTTTCCAAAGAGAAAAGGGGAAGATATGGACACTGCTAACTTTTCTACTTTCTTGTATCAAATATGTATATGTATGTGCCAATTTTTAGGATTTTGTAGACCTAACTGCATGAGATTTGATGAACAGGAAAGGATGGGAAGGCTTGACATCTACAAATCCCAAAACTTCAATTCATTTGTTAACTGTCACTTGTTGACATTTAAGATACTGAGATGCTACCCATTTTAAACTTTCTTAGACATTGTTAGAAACAGTCTTGATATAGGATGTATGATATAGGACCTCCAAATAATCCAAATAATATAAGGGAAATATTCCCAACCTGCTAGATGTTTGAACATGCAAATTTGTGTTCTCTAAAATCGAAGAATGAATTCTAGGAACAACAGAGGTTAAGAGTAGGAAAAATTTATTGAGAAGGATAGCTCTGTCTAAGAGAAACAGAAGAGGGACCAGAAAGCAAATTGACCCAGGGGCCCTGTTTCCCAGGGGTTTTTTTATAGAGCAAAGCCAGGAGGTGAGGACAAAACTATAGTCAACTAGTAAGATTATAAGTACAGTCGCTTAGGTAATATTGATCCAATTTTAAATCACAAGGTGGGTATGAGATGGGACAAAACTATGATCAGCCAATAAGATTACAACAAGTATAGTCGCTTAGGTAATATTGACTAAATGGAGATCAAATCGGGAAGCAAGTCGTAGCAAGTGTACAAGGACTGAAAACAAGGATTTTCCGGTAAGGTATAGTTAGGGACCTTTCCTGGAAGGGATAGGTTAAGGTCTTGGTCCCCCACCCAATTGACTGATATCTATTTAGGACATCAATCACTGTTATTTATTTCTAGGGGAAGTACATGGGTGTATTAGTATCTCTCTTTTAATAATGCTAACCAGCAAATGTGCCTTAATTGTTTTTCTGTGCTGAGGGCCCAGCTTTGTCTAACTGCCTTATAACAATTTCTAATTTAGCTAACTGCAATAAGGTGATGAAAGTGGGTTGAGAACATAACTTGGATTAAAGAGGGTTATAGACAAGGGTGAGTGGTTGACGGGCATGTTTTGCAATAATCCAGCTCTGATTTCAGACCAGGAAGTAGTCATGCATTTATTTCCCCATCACTCCTCCACAGCCAATAGATATCCTTATCAGTAGGTCTTTCTCCAGAATTTCATCTTCCCTCCTTAAAATCCTATCTTTCCTTCAAGATCCAGAAAAAATACCACCCGCGACCCTGACTGGGCCTGACTGGAAATCATGTGTTCCCTTTCGTTTTTTTCTTTTTCGGGGGGTGGTTTGAGACAGGTTCTAGATATGTAGCCCAGGCTGGCCTCAGCTCTCTCACCGTTCATCCTGCCTCCGCCTCCAGAGTGCTGGGAGTACAGGTGTGCACCACCACAGCCAGCACACGTTCCCTTTCATTTCTAACACAGGGCAGTCTTTTCTTCCTCTCTTTCCTCCATACAGCACTTGTCTTCCAAAAGCAGCACATTGCATTGGTGAAGAGCTATGACTTTGGACTCACCAATTTGCTGTCTCTGTGACCTTGGCACTGTCTCGATGTCTCAGTGGTCCTTACCAGTAAAATGGTGAGAAGTATGTGGCCTCTTTACGAGGAGTAAATCAGTGAAAGGATGTCAGGCACTTAGAATAGTGGCTGGTGTGCAGTAAGCGTTAAACAAACGCGAGCAATACTTTCGATTCACCCTGGCAGCGCAGAAGCCCCAGGCAGCAGCACCTGGCTGGGAGCGGTCCCTGGGAGGCTGCAGGTGGACGCTCACGATGCAGCTGCGGAGAAGCACCTGGCACTGGGCAGCCCCGCCCCCTGCCCCGCCCCCGCGAGTGTAGTTCCCGGCCGGCGCGCGGCCACGCTCACATGATTGAGCCAAGATGGCGTCGCCGGGCTCGCTGTGGCTCTTGGCTGCTGCTCTGCTGCCGTGGTCCTGCCACGCTCGGGCGCTGGGGCATCCCGATCTGCCCTTGCCGTTGCCGCTGGTGATCTGGCATGGGATGGGTGAGTGCGTGAGGAGAGATCCAAAGGCTTTGGCAAACTCTTTTCCAGCCTAGATTCCCATCTGCAAAATGAGCGTAAGGCGAGCACAGTCCTTTCACAGCATCCGCTGGCCCGATGTTAGGATTTTAGGAGCTGCTCTGCTTTGGGAGAAAGGGAAAGAGAGCTATCCGTTTGTAGAGAGCTGAGCAGGCTTCGGGGTTTCACGCTGCAGCAGGGTCAGGCAGGTGTGTGTCTGCTTGCACGACGCATCCATCCTTTTACTCCTTCACACCTCGACCAGGGATTTGCTAGGCGGCGGCATTTCATTTATATCTTTAATGCGTAGTGAGCACCTACTAGGCGCTGAGGATACAGCAGTGAACGAAACAAACTAAATTGTTTGCCCATTTAGAACTTACTTTCCAGTAGGAGAGACAGACCAAGAAATAAATAAAACATACATATCAAATGGTGATAATTCAATGGCGAAAAAACAGGGGTGAGAGGAAGGAGAAAGAACCTGGAAAGGTCAGGAAAGTACTTGCTGAGAAAGTGACATCGGAGCAAAAATCCGAAGTGGATAGAGAAGGTAACAATTGGATATGTAGTAGAAAGAATAGCAAATGCAAAAGCTCTGAGGCAGAACTATATACTGTAAGTTTAAGGAACAGCATTCAGATCAGTGTGATTGGATCTAAGTGAGCAAGGGGACAGAATAGAGGTTTAAATTAGAAAGATTGGGTGAAGATGTCGAGCCTAAGATTAATGTAGAGACTGGCTAGAGTGAGAGAGAAACTTTTTGGGCAAATGAGTGACATGATCTGACTTATGTTTTAAAATGATCACTCAGAGTGTTCTATTCAGAATAGATTATAGGAGAGCCAGGGACAGCTGTAGGGAGACAGGAAGTTATTGCAGTAATTTAAACAAAAGATGATAATGGCTTGGAGCTGTATAGGAGCAGTAGAGGTGTTGGGAAATGGTCAAAGTTTGGCTGTATTTTGAAAGTGGAACCTGTGGGATTTATAAGTGGCATGAGAGAAAGAAGCCAGAGATGACTCTACTGGTTTGGGTGTGGAGAACTAGAAGGGTAAAGTTGTCATTTTCCCAAGGTGGAGGAGCCTTAGTATGGGCCAGTTTGGGGAAGTGGTCGATCCAGAATCTACTTTTGGGATCCTTGTTACACAACTGAGAGATGTTATAGAGGCATCTGAGTTGGGAGCCGTGGGCATCTGGCTAGCATTTAAAGCTTTCTGAGGCTGGCAGGATCACCTGGGCAGTGAACCCTGGCAGGGTTCTGAGCTCTGAGGCATTTCAGCATTTGGAGGCAGAGGAGATTGAGAGAAATTAGCAAAAGAGACAGTGACAGAACACCATGTGGGGTTAAGGGAAATCAGGATAATGCAGTGTCAGGGAAGCCAAGTCAAGACAAAAAATGTTTCAGAAGAAAGAGAACTGCGCTTGGTGATGCACATGTGTAATCCCAGCTATCTTGGAGGCTTTGGCAGTAGGATGTAAATTCCAGGCCACCCTGGGGAACTTGGCGAGATGCTATCTCCAAATTAATTTTTTTTTTTTTAGACAGGGTCTCACTATGTAGTTCAGGCTGACCTTGAACTCACTATGTAACCCAGGCTGACCTCAAATTTGCAGTGATCCTCCTGCCTCAGCCTCCTGAGTGTTGGGATTCTGTAATCAGATGCACCACTACACCTGGCTTCAAAATAAAAGAGGGGGGATGGGAATGTAACTCAGTGATAGAGTGCTTGCCTACCATATGAAAGACCCTGGGATCCATATCCAGTATAGCAAAAGAAAAAAAAAAGGATGTGTTGCTCACTCATGTAAGATCAGGACTGAGAACTGATTATTGTATTTAGCTATATGAAGATCCTTAAAGATCTTGACAAAAGCAGTTTTGGGGGAGTGACGAGAATGAGAGCTGTATTGAAATGGGTTTAAAAAAAAAAAACATTCAGGGCCGGGGATTTAGCTCAGTGGTTCCACTGCTTGCCTCACAAGTGCAAGGACCCGAGTTTGATCCCTGGTACCAAAAGAAAAGAAAAAACATTCAAGCAGGGTCTGATGCTGTATGCCTGTAATCCCAGCACTTGGGAGACAGAGGCAGGAGGATTGCTGCAAGTTCAAGGCCAACCTGAGCTACATAATGAGTTCAAGATCAGCCTTAATTACATAGTGAAAACTTGTCTCAAAAAAAAAAAAAAGCAATAGAGAGAGAGAGACATGATCCCAGCCTATTTCCCCACTAGCGGTCAGTTTGTCCCTGGTTCTTAGTTCTACTTTCTTGACAAGAAAAGGAACAAGCCTGGGACTAGGATGAGTCAAGGAGGCACCTAGAATGCAAAGTAAAGAGGAAATTGCTCCTAAGTTTGTGACATTCTGGAGCAGCACTTGCACAAACCTGTTTTGTTTCCCTAATTCTGGCTCTGAAGAGAATTCTTGGAGTCTCTTTCCCCAAGTGTCCCTTAAGGTAAAGGAGGGGAATTTATACCAATGCTTACTTTTTCTTTTTAAATTTGGTCCCCTGAGCTGGGTGTGGTGGCACATGCCTGTAATCCCAGTTCTCAGGAGGCTGAGGCAGGAGGATCGCCATGAGTTTGAGGCCAGCCTGGGGTATGTGGTGAGTTCAGGGCCAGCCTGAACTACAAAAGTGAGACCCTGTCTCACCCCCCTAATAAAAAAAAAAATGAATAAATAAATTTGGTCCCCCACCGTGCATGGTGGTGCATGCCTGTAATCTCAGCACTGGGGAGACCGAGGCAGAAGGATCCCTGTGAGGATCCCTGGGACTACATAGTGAGGCCTTGTCTTAACACCCTCCTGAAAAAATGTTGGTGCTTCAGTTATAATTTGGGGGCTTTTTAGGGGGGTACTAGGGATTGAACCCAGGGTCTTCACAGTGATCAGCCCTTTTTATTTTGAGACAGGATATCATTAATTTGCTAAATTGTCCAGACTGGGCTTAAATTTGTGATCCACCTGTCTTAGCCTCCCAGAGTGCTAGGATTATAGGTTTATGCTACCAGGCCTGGCTTCTTATGAGCTTTTGAAGTTTGTTATTATTTGATACACCAAGCAGAAAGTGTTTTTTATCTTTTTTTAAAATTGTGTTTGAATTCGTTTTGGAGTGCACAATTCAGTGGCACTGAGTATATTCACAATGTTGTGCAACCACCACTTCCCTCTCATTTCAAAATTTCTCAACACCCCAGAAAAAAATCCATATACATTAAATAATTATTTCATTCCATCTCCTACCACTTCCCAATTACTTGTAGCCTACTTTTTATCTATGGAGTTGCCTAATCTGGATATGCATCTTATAAAAGGTATCACATAATAGATGACCTTTTGCTTGGGCTTATTTCTCTTGACATAATGTTTTCATGGTTCATCCAAGTTTTTGTTTTTCAGTTTAATGTGTTTTTGTAGCAGCATATTGTTGGATCTTGCTTCTTGATCCATTCTGTCAGTCTGTTTCTTTTGACTGGTGAATTGAGACCACTTACATTGATGGTTATAACTGATATGTATTGACTTATCCTTGCATGTTATTTTCTTGTTGTTGGTCCCTTTTTTCTCCCTCTGTTTAATCATTTCCCTTGCCTAGTGGATCCATTCTGTTGGGGTTCATGGAGTTGTAGTCCTTGTTATCTGTCTAGAATGTCCTTCAGAACATTTTGGAGTGCTGGTTTGGTGTTTATGAATTTCCTAAGGTGTTCTTTGTCATGGAAGTATTTTATTTCTCCATCAATTTTGAAAGATAATTTTTTTTTTTTTGGTACCGGGGATCAAATTCAGGACCTTGTGCTTGCAAGGCAGGCGCCGGAACCACTGAGCTAAATCCCCAGCCCTGAAAGATAATTTTGAGACATGAATCGGGGTTGGAGGTTGTTTTCTTTTAAGGCTTGAAGTACTTCACTCCAAGCTCTCTTTTACTTGAGGGTTTGTGTTGAGAAGTCTGCTGTGATTCTTATGGGCTTTCCTTTATGGGTGATTTGTTTCTCTAACAGCTTTTAATATTCTGTTCTTGTGTTGAATTTCTGAAATCTTGACTATTATGTGCCTTGGTGTAGTTTTTTTTATCATGGCTAATTGAAGTTCTATATGCCTCACTTATCTGTATGTCAAATTTTTTTTCCATGCTTGGAAAGTTTTCTGCCATTACTTCTGGAATAGGATTTTTATGTAGTTTGCCCTATCTCCTGCTTTTTCATTGACTCCAGTCAATCTTATGTTATTCATGTTTGCATCATCTAGCAACTGTTGGATTAATTTTTCATAGCCCCTTGCTATTTTTAAGAGATCTTTCTCTTTTTTAAAAATAAATTTTATTTTACCCCATTCCTTCTTCAAGTCTCCTCCCCTCCCTATATACAAAAGCTTTGTTTCCATTTAAGAAATCTTTATTTTCACGATTGCTAACTGCAATCCTCTCTTCTATCTCTGATATTCCTTCCTCATATTGGCTCATTCTGCTGCCTATACTTTCAATGGAATTTTTAATTTCCTGGATATCTGTTTGAATCTGTTTCATGGATTCCATTTCTTTCCTATGCTGGGCTTTCATGGTTTCTGTCATTTTCCTGAGCTGCTCTATTTTTTTAATCTGTATCTGCTCTAGAGTCACTAACCATGTCTTTCAATATGGTCACCATCTCTGTAGTTATTTGAGAAATTATTTATGATTTGATTTTTCTAGAGCCTCTTTCATCTGCTTGGTTACTTCCACTATTACCACTTCAGAGAGTCCAGGTGGGTGGGTTTCAAATTGTTCCACCTCATTTCCCCCTGGGTTTGCCTTTGTTGAGTCTGGGGTTGCATATTGCTTAAGTGTCTTCTCATTTTCTGTTTTCTAAAGTTTAATTCCTGGGCTGATGATTGTAAATTGCTTATGGCAGGAAGCTTAATCTAGTATTTAGAATGCTTAGAAATGACTACTTCTCAAAGATGTCTTCCAGGTATATCTGGCTTTTGCATTTTGAGTCTGTTGCAAGATCCTACCTCTTCAATTTATTGGGGATGAGAAGTTGCGGCCTGTTTGGCCTAACCCCTTTTTCTTTGCCACTGGCCGATAGTATTGTTTATGACCCTTAGGTAGTCTCAGTCCTGGCTCACCAGGAGGAACAACTGATTAGAACAACTATGTCACCTTGGCTAAAGTAGTACAATCAGTAGCAACAATAGTATCAAACACAGCTTAGAGAAGGAAAAACTATTGATTTGCTACCTTTAGCCGATTGAACTAGATTTGTAGTTATATAACAAAACCTAAAACAAACCAGAAAAATGTATGCAGTAAATATCCCCTCAATATTACAATTTTACCCTCAGGGGAGAAAATTTAAAAGGGTTTGGGAGGAGGAATAGAGAAATAGAAGAAGAGGAAGAGATTAGAAGCAAGGCTGGGGCCGGGGATTTAGCTCAGTGGTTTCGCAGCCTGCTGCGCATTCACAAGGACCTGAGTTTGATCCCCTGTACCAAAAAAAAAAAAAAGCAAGACTGGAGAACAAAGGAACATTACACAAACTTTGGGAAACTGGTGAAGAAGAGGAGAGAGAGAAGGAAGAAAAATAAAAACAAGAACAGAACAACAACAAGAAAAACTAGAAACAATGTTCACACATAAAAACAAGAACAGTCAAGATAAAGCAAAAGAAAAAAAAGTCCACTTCCAGGCACTGTTACTGGTAGACAAAGTGGGCAGACAAAGTCCAGATCCATGCTGATTAATCCCAACAAGCCAGACTTATGGCTGTGTAGTGGATAATCCTAGTAAACCTGCACCTTTAGTTCTGAAGCTCAGGCTGGTTTTTGGCTGTGAGGCTGGAGCTTGTTTTCTTCAGCCTCCACCACCCACTGTGCTTCGACTTGAATTCTTACCCTGATGGAGTCAGCCTACAGCTGCTCTGAGTTCTGAGCAAGCTACCAGCCAATTGCCCTCTCCTGGGGAATGTCTGAACCCAAATAATTCACCAGCCACTGCAGTCTGCTGTGCCTACTGCTCCATTCCACTTGTGCTTTTTTCCATGGAGGCCTCTGGAGTTGCCAGCAGTCACTGTATGTCTGCAGGTTCAGGCCGCCTTTCCCACACAGTGAGTCAGGGCTCAGGGAGAGAAAATCACTTGCCATCTCCTTCTTTGTTGAAGTTTCTCTCTTTGCTTAAATTCTAGCTTCAGATCCTTGGTAGATCCTGGGGAGCCACTTCCCTCCTCTTTCTCACATTGCTCTATTCCAGTGTCTGGATACCAGATCTCAGAGAGGCTGTTTCCTTGCTGTTCACCACTCTGCTGTCTTCCGAGAAGTCCTGTTTTTGTTTTTTGAACCAGGGTGTCACAATATAGTTTATTTATTTATTTATCTCACAATATAGTTTAGACTGGCTATGTTAATTACTTTTCTCTTGTTGCTGGGACAAAATACCTAACACCCAATGTTAAAGGGGGGAAGGTTTATTTGGGTTACAATTTGTCCATAATTGGCTGAATACAAGGCAGAGTGGCACATGGCAGATGGGTAACAGTTCATGGCAGAAAGAAAGTAGCAAAGCAAGTGAGGGACCTTAACACTGTCTTTATCACTTAACATATGTCACTTCTATCTTATTCAGAGTACTTAGTGTGGGTAGCATTCACATCTTTAATTCTAGTATCCTTGGGCCTAGCATAGCACCATGAATCAATCACATACTCTAGATCCAGCCATCTCTGTAAAAGCCCCAACTAAAACCTCATGAGGCTTTGGGGGAAAATCTAAATACAAGACATAACACTGGTCTTGAACTCACTATGTAGCCCAGGTAGTCCTTGAACTTTTGTCGATCCTTTTGCCTCAGTCTCCCAAGTGCTGGCATTTTAGGTGGGAGCTACCACACCCAGCATGCCATACTCTGTATATTCTGGATGATAAACTCAGATACATGTTTTGCAAATGTCTTCTCCTTTTCTGTATGTTGTCTTTTCACATTCTTGATAATGCCCTTTAAGATACAAAAATTTTAAAGAATAATGTTATTTTGATTAATGAGTTTCCTTTAATGTTTTTGTTGGCTAGGAGACAGTTGTTGTAATCCCCTGAGCATGGGTGCTATTAAAAAAATGGTGGAGAAGAAAATACCTGGAATTTATGTCTTGTCTTTAGAGATTGGGAAGAACATCAAAGAGGTAAGCACTTTGCAGCTCTGTTCACTTGAAGGCTTGCTTGCTAGTTTCATAGAATGCACTATCAGAATGCTTCAGCTTGCATTTCTGGCAGCATTGAGTCAATGATACTTTCCCTTCCTTCCCATGCATGAGGGTGTCAGCCTAAGTGGGTTCACTTCTAGAGAAGATGCCAGGGGTTTCTTTCAGTCCCATCTTTCACTTCTCTGTGGCTCCTTTTTTAGGACATGGAGAACAGCTTCTTCTTGAATGTCAATTCCCAAGTAAGGACAGTGTGTCAGATTCTTGCTAACGATCCTAAATTGCAGCAAGGCTACAATGCTATGGGATTCTCCCAGGGAGGCCAATTTCTGTAAGTATCAGAGTTAATCCACTACCTTCTCCCTGTCTCATTTTTTTGGTGGTACTGGGAATTGAACACAGGGCTCCACGCATACGAGGCAGGCATTCTATCACTGAGCTATGTCCCTCTCCTGAATCATCCAGGCTAACCTGAAACTTGTGATCCTCCTTTTTCAGCCACCCAAGTAGCTGAGATTACAAGCATATGCCACTATGCCCATCCAGTACTCTCAACTCTTGGGATCTTCCCCTGACTTGAAAAGGAAACTATTCTAAAATATCCCTGTGTAAGAAGCTTTATGGAGCTCAATTTATTTTCTGTGAAAAAAATGAAGTTTGGGTTTGACCACATCAGAGGAAAATCCCAGAACTTTCTCTATGGCTTTGGCGAACTACAGTGTATTACATAGTTTAATCTGTGGAGCTGACTTTCCATAAGGCATTTCTGCCTGAGAGTCAGCTGATAAACCTGTTTTATTTCCCTAGGAGAGCAGTGGTTCAAAGATGCCCATCACCTCCCATGATTAATCTGATCACATTTGGGGCACAACATCAAGGTAACTTTGACCCCTGTATCTCCTCTATCCCTGTGCCAATCCACACGGCCCTTTTGACTTTTAACAGTGTAGCAGCTCTGTTTGCACATAGGTCAGCCATCCTTGTAAATCCCAGCATCAATGGGGACACAGGAAAGACAAAGCATCCCAGAGCTCTAACAGCAGGGGAATCATTAGTTGCCATCTCCTCCCCAGTTTAATCAGTGGGATTTCGTGGAGGTCAGCTTTGCGCGTTGGCAGCCACCATAGCCAGTGAGGTTTAGCTGAAGCACAATCAATGCTAGTTGAAAGATTTCATGGAGGAGAGATGGTTGCAACCACATGGCAAGTGGCAGTAAAGGACTTAGGAAAATGGAATGGCTTTTCCTGTTTTCTGACATTGGTGCTGTGGTATTGAATTTAGGCATAGGCAAAAAAATTGCGTGTAAAATTTTTTTGTCTGTAAATTTAACAGAGAAAAGTAGCAGGTTTTCTGTTTAGACAGAATCACATTTTTTAGGCCTGAAGATGTGTCCTTGGGCTAGAATTTTCTCTCTCTCATCATGATTATAACTGTTAGCAGGTGTAGTGTGGGAGCAGAATTCTCTGAATTGTCAGGAAACCTGGATTCATCCAGTTAACTATCACTCGTGGGCAAGGCAGTTTATCTTAGATCCCTTTCACAGGTGGGAGAGACTAAAATATGGCCCTGCTCATCTTGTGGAAATTTTTCAGATGAAGTGGAAATAATAGGAAAATACTTACAAAAATTTAGTACAAGTATTATGAAATGTGGGTTGGTAAAAACAATTTATCATTCATTCAACAAAGATTTGTCAAAGGACAGACTAGTGGTTGTAATTGTTTTCTTTTCTTTTCTTTCCTTTTGAGATCTTGAACTCATCATGTAGCCCAGGCTTGCCTTCAGCTCCTGCTTTAGCCTACCCTACTGAATCCTAAGATTATAGGCATGCATCGCCACAGCTGTCTACTAAACCATTTTATGTAAGGGACTTGCATACCCATGGATTTTGATGTCTTTTGGGAGTTCTAGAACCAGTCCCTCTTGGATATCAAGGGATGACTGAATATCCTTGGCATTAGCTTGGTACTCCAAAAATGTTTCTTGCTGAGGATGAGTATTACTGGAAGGAAGAAAGGGCAGGAAGTGGAGACTGCTTGGAATAGGTTAGCCATCTATGATGTCCCTAAGCCAAGGCCCACGAGGGGAAGTGCAGCCACGTGCTGTAGTACAGAATCAGCACACAGCCTGGAGGCAGCAGGGCAAAGCTGTAGGACAAAAAGTGCGGGACTACCAGGAGGAAGCGGGTTACACTGTTAAATCTTGGCATTTCAGGAAGAACTGAAGGAGATTAAAGTCTTGCTCTTGCCCCATTTCATTTTTCATTGTACCTTGAACCCAATAGGTACTTGGTGTATGATTATTGATGCATGGCTATTTATCTTTTCCCAGGTGTCTTTGGATTCCCTCGATGCCCAGGGGAGAGCTCTCACATCTGTGACTTCATCCGAAAAATACTGAATGCTGCAGCTTACTCCAAAGTTGTTCAGGAACGGTGTGTATGTTAGCTGCAAGGACACAAACCGCCACTGTGTGAAAACAGCATGCTCAGGTTCATGCTAGCAGTGATTCTAGGAGTAACTGCTAATAATACTCAAATAGCATATTTTTTATTGTTATATCTGCATTATCTGCTCAGGTTTAAAAGTGTTAAGTGTCTAAACCTACAAGTGCTCTACACTTTTATTCTAAATCTTGCTTATGTGCCTCAGAAAAATCTATCCTTCTCTTTCTTTGGATTTCTTTGTTTTGTGGACTAAAATACAACCCTTGGTAACCAGTATTATGTTGTTAAATAAGCAGTCAGTGGGGGTGAGAAATAACACCTAAATACTGATTACAATTGGTAGATTTAATACAAGTATCTAAATCTAAACCTAAAAGTGCTCTAATAATAATCTTAATTTTTTAAGAAAAAGTAAAACATTATTTTCCTATGTAGCAAGAATGTAATTATAACAAATTTCCACACCTTAAAAAAAATTTTTTTTTGTGATGCTTGGGATTGAATTCAGGATCTTGTGCATGGCAGGCAAGTGCTCTACCACTGAGCTACACCCCTAGCCCTTCTATTGTTTAAATTTTATTTTGAGATAGTGTCTTGCTGAGTTGTCCAGGCTGGCCTCACATTACCATTCTTTCGCCTCAACCTCCCAAGTAACTGGGTTTATAGGCATGTGCCAGTGTGACTAGCCCCCATTCTTAAAAAAAGAAAAAAAAGCCTTTAGAAAGTACTAAGCCCAAGAAATTAGTATTTGGAGGACAGATTCTTCTTGTCAGCAGATAGGGTCAGCCAGCCACTCATACATCACTGTCCCTGACTTCTCAAATATGATCAGGTATTTAAAAATACACAGAATCACTTTTGGAGTATATTCTTGTTCACTTGTTTCTAAACTTAATTAAACATCAGAACTGCTAGAAATTTACTAAAGATAGGTTCCCGAGAAATTCTAATTTAGTGTTCCTAGTTGGATCTGCAATATTCTATGTGATAGCTGGGGCTTAGGATCAACTAATACGGTTTTGGTATCTATCCTGGGGGTTTTCTAAGTGTACTATTCTTGTCAAATAACAACTCTCTAATCCAGCTTCCAAAGAACAACTTTTATTAGAAACCGTTTTCTCAGGTACAGCCTTGTGACCAACCAGTAAACTTGCTTTTTTTCTTTCCTACCTGTTGGCTACACCAGACACAAAGCTGTCTTGAGCCAAAAGTGTTATCTGATGGTCAGTTCAGGAAATTTTTTATCTCCACCTTTTTTCCCCATGACAACCCAAACCACCCCAAGCTTTATTTAGCCTTCCCCTGGTTGTCTGGCTTAGTTGTTTTGTCCTATCTGTTCTCATTTATGTGTATGGCCTCTTCAAACTTCATTCTTTCTTTTTTCTAATTCCTGCCTTCTCTTGAGATTTGTTTTGTGGACTAAAATACAACCCTTCGTAACCAGAATTATGTTAAATGATGATAAATGACTGGCCAGTAGGGGTGAGAAGTGACACCTAAATACTGGTTAAAAGGGGTAGATTGATGTGTTCATCTTCACTTCCTCCTTAAACTTTAATAAAGTAATAGAAAAGAATTTTAAAAGGGCCGGCAATTTAGCTCAGTGGCACCACGCCGGCCTCGAAAGCACAAGGTCCTGAGTTCAATCCCCGGTACAAAAAAAAAAAAAAAAAAAAACGTGTGGGGGATAAACCCACTAAGGCAAAAGAACAGGAGAGGAGTTAAGATATAAAAGATGTCTGCACAGTTTTGAAAGAGAGAAAATAAAAGAAAGTATGAAGATTGTTTTAGCAGAACAGAGGAAGTTGAAGCCTTCACATCTGTAGAGGGCTACACTGCAAGAAGGGGGCAGATTCACCTTCTCCAGCTCCAGAAAGGCTCAGGAATTAGAGCTATTAAGATGCTTTGGAAGGCCTAAATAGTAGAACTGAAAGCAAGACTTTGGTTAGACTCCCCAGTTACCTATGTGCATACTCAAATGATCACTTTTCCTCCACTCTGACCAGAGAAGTAAAACTGATTTTATGGAGCAATTTGCTTAGAGAAGGCCCAGACTTAGTGATAACAAGGAAGTGTGGTGAGAAAACTATTGCCCTGAAAACCCATTACCTGCACTCCTGCTCAGCCTCCAGAATGATAGCAGCCAGGATTATTCCCTGCTAGGCTGAGTTCAGTGGACTCCCGTGTGGAAAAACTAACTAGAGAAAAGACTTTGAGATTGAGTCTTTGGAGTCCTCCAGCAAGTCTGGACCCCTCCTGATTACCATATATCAAAGCCACCAGTACGTAAGCTCTGGTCTGAGCTCTGCTATTGCATGAAGAGCTTCCAGTCAGCCCGTGCCTTGTTTAAATGTGAATGTTGAGTCACAGACCCCCAGTCAGACATCTGAGGAAAGCTTCTAACATGAGAGATTGAAATGAGCAGTTAGTAAAAAGGAACTTGGAAAAAACAGATGGCAATTAAAGAAGCAGAAAAAAACTGGAGAAAAAAAAAAGCCCTCCAGATCTTTAGGTTCTACCTCTATGGATTCACACAATCTCTAGTAAAAATATTTTTAAAAAATATATCTGTAGGAACCTGTAAAAACTAGCTAGAAGGCAAGGTACAGATCTTTGTAATCTGAAGGAAGATAATTTCCAACCTACAATTGTGCATATGTAACCCCAAGAAGAAATCAAGTGTGGGAGAAAATAAAGATACTATATTTTCAGACATGCAAAAAGATGGCAAAATGACTTTCCGTGCCCTCTTTCTAGGGTTTTTTTTTTTGTATCAGGGATTGAACTCAGAACCTTGCGCTTGCAAGGCAGGCACAGTGCCACTGAGCTAAATCCCCAGCCCTTTCTAGAGTTTTTTGTGGCGGCGGGGGGGGGGGAGGGTGTTGTGTTTTTTTTGTTTTTGAGAGCCTCAGTTCTACTACCATCTATCTATGTGGCCCTGGGCATCTTTGAGCCTCATTTTCTTACATCTTAGTAATATATTTTCCTGTGGGCCTGTTGTGAGGATTAAACAAATTGAGTGTAAAGCATTTAGTGTAGTGCTCAGTTCATATGAAGTCAGTGGATTTTTGTTATCACTGCAGGTGGTATGTTCAGAATATTTATTCAACTTCAGTTTTTGGTCCTTTATTATTCTCTTTTAGTTGCACTTTTCAAATAGTTAATAATTTCATCAAATATAGGGTTATTGCTATTTGTCAGACCCTATTGTAGGTTTCATGGATACCATGAAGAAGACAGTAGCATACTAAAGAGGAAAGGAGTAAACAGGCACACTAGAGAACCTCTAACTGGGTAAAGCTGACATGAGAATAAAGGATGCAGCCATGGGAATATGGTGGAGAACCTCCCTGGGACAGGATAGTCTTTGAAGAAGAGATCTTTAATCTGGGATGTGAAGGAAGAGATAAAAGGAGCATAGGAGGAGCTAAAAAAGAATCATCAGCCAAATTACTAGCTGGCGCAAAGGCCCTGAGGCTGGGACAAGTTTGGCTTGTTCTAGCACAGGGTGAAAAGAGATAGTGATAGATGGGTAGAGTTGGACAGAAAAGCAAGAGCTACATTGTGCAAGGATTTATAGACCTGATAATGAGTGGGATTTGATTCCGAACAGCATGGAGACCTATTGGGAGACTGCAGGTGCAAAAATGGCATGGCCTGGTAGATGTTTTTGCAGTGGGCCAGGGACAGAGAGCAGTGGTTTGGACAGTAGGATAGATACTGAGGTGGAAAGGAGAGCAATGACTTGAAATCTGTTTCTCGATCTTGTACCTGAATTAGACTTAAGAGCCGGGTTGATGCTCACCACTTAGCACACAGTTTCCATGGGAAGTGCATTCTGAGTTCTCAACAGCTGTGCACAGATGAACTTTTAGGCCACCTAATTTTATAGAGTGGTTTTTCTTTTTATTTTTTTTTTGGTTTTTCTTTTTAAAAATGCATTTGAGCCAAGTGTGGTGGGGACACACCTGTAATCCTAGCACTTGGAAGGCTAGGGCAGGAGAATCACCTTGAGTTCAAGGCCAGCCGAGGCTATCTAGTGAATTTATTCAAGGCCAGCCTGGACTACATAGTGAGACCCTGTCTCCCAAAAAAAAAAAAAATGTGTTTGAGGCCACTGTGTTCTGTCTTGCATGTTGGCCCACCTTCACACTGTAAGGTGTACTTCTTTTCCTATTTTTTCTTGGCCCAAACTCACTTTGAAGAGCCTCTTTCTTTTCCTACTTTTCATAAAATTTTGCTACCATTAAATCAATAAAACAAAATAAAATGAAATGCGTTTGAACAGGAAAAATCTCATCTTAATAGATGGCTGGTGTGAGACTTAAAGAGACAAATAGTCCAAGTCAGATTGTGAGAAGGGGATGGTGAGAGTTTAAAACAACAAAAAGAGATAATTTTCTCTCTGAAATGTCGTATCAGGTTGCTCTGTATCTTAGCGAGGATTCTGATTACCAGAAAGAATCCAAAGCAAGCCAAAGTAAATATAAAAAGGAATTCATAGTGTTTTGATTGCCAAAACACTATGCCTCCAGAGTGCCTGAAATCAAGAAATAAGTCACCTAGAACCAGGGTGTCTCTTTCCAACAGTCCCTGTTGCTTCTCTCTGTGTCACTGCGTCTCTTTCCCCTCTGTGCAGAGCAACTTCTGCTCCCCGCTAGGTGAAAGGTGGCTGTGCACAGCATCCAAGTGTTTAATTTTCAAGCTAGGTCACGTCCCTACTCTCATTTGCTGTGACCAGTGATGATAAGGGGGGACTGTGTACCAACCATACCCACCCTGTGACCGGAAGGGAGGCAGGAAGAGCACAGTTCCCAGACATGTAGGGATTGTGGCAGAGGGTCTAAAATGTCTTCTGCACTCTTCAGAAAACTTAATTTTAGCAACATAGATGTCACGTCCTAGTAGGCTCAGTGCCTTGTGAGGATGTTTTCTAGTACAAGCCCTTGGCTGGGGATGGCAGGGCCGTAAAGGCTGGCATGAGCAGAACAGCTCTCTCTCCTTCTTGGGTGTAAAGTCTGTGCTTCGCTCCTTCTCCCTTTGCTGAGGTATCAGCCCGTCTGGCCTTCCCCTTCCTTTAGTCTTCTCCCTGCCACCCTTGTCCTCTCACCCCCACCCCCACTCTCCCTGCCCCATTTAATTTAACACCCTGTGGTGCCCTGGCCTGGCCTGGCCTGCTCTTTCATCTTCACTGAGTCAGCTCCAAGGAAGTGAGGGCATTTACTTATCTTTGTTCACAGTGCCTTCCCGAGTTTTCTCTGGGCCCTGGCTCCCAACCCACATCTCTTCCTCCCTTCAGTGGCTCTCTCTGAATGGTTTTCCTCAGTTGTCCTATTTTCCTTGTCTTGCTCTCAGCTGATGAACTTCCACTTCTTTTTCTGGAAATACTGAAGGAGCAATATTTAGTACTTAAACTCTCTCACACACTTTTCAGTCATACAAAAAAAAGAATAATGTAACAAACTACTACTATATGTACCTAGGTCTCAGAATTAATACCTGCTCAGATTTTTTTAAAGAACTGAAATATTTCAGATAAAATCAAACTTTTTTGTTAAAAAAAATAATAGTATTAAGCTAGGACTGATGGCATACATCTGTAATACCAACACTCAAGAGGCTGAGGGAAGAAGGTGTTTTTTGTTTGTTTGTTTTTTGCCTGGTCTTGCTATGTAGTTATCTGAGAAATTATTTCTGCTTTGATTTTTTTTGTAGAGCCTGGCTCATCTGCTTTGTTACTCTCATTGTTACCATTTCACAGAGTCCAGGCGGGTGGCTTTCAGATTGTTCCACGTCATGGCCCCCTGGGTTTGCCTTTGGTGAAATGGAAGTCTGGGGTGGGTTGCATCTTTTAAAGTGTCTTTTATTTTCTTCTCTCTTTTTTTTTTTAAGTTTAATTTCTGGGTTGATGCTTATAAATTGCTTATTGTGAGTAGCTTTATTGCCAGTATTTAGAACCCTTAGGAAATGACTACTTCTCAGAAGAGTCTTCTAGGTGTAGCTAGATTTTCAGTTTTGAGTCTTGCAAGATTCTGTTTCTTCAATCTATTGGGGATGAGAAGTTTCTGACTACTTGGCCCAGCCCCGGTTCTTTGGCATTGGCCTATAGAATTTTCTAAGACCTTTAGGCAATCTCAGTCTTGGTATACCAGAAAGAACAACTAATTAGCACAATTAGGTCACCTTGGCTAACGTAGTACAATCAGCAATAACAATAGCATCAAACATAGAGTAGAAAATGGCAAACTGCGGTATTAATTTGGCACCTTTAAGTCTATGAACTAGATTTGTGATTATATAACAAAACCTAAAATGAACCAGATTTGTGGAGCCTGCTGTAGTCTGTGTGCCTTCTGCCATCTTGAACTCAGCTCCCTGCTGGCTGAACTCTGCTCCCTGACCTCCTGCTGACTTGAACTTGGCACCCTCATTGCTATGCTGGGAGCCACTAGATGGACCCCGTCTGTAGCTGTTCTGGGTTCTGAGCTCAGTTGGCTCCTCTCCAAAATGGCTACTGGCTAGTCGACCTCTTCTGGGTGACCCCTGAACCCAAATAACTCATCAGCCACTGCAGTCCACTGTATCTACTGCTCTGTTCCACTGGTGCATTTCTCTGTGGAGGGGCCTCTGGGGTTGCCAGTAGTTCCTGTGTGCCTGCAGGTTCAGTCACTCTTTCCATGCTGATACTGGGATCTGGGAGAAAGTGCTGCCTGCCATCTCCCTCCTTTTTGTTGAAGTCTCTGTCTTCACTCTCCCTGTGGATTTTAATTCTTGCTTCAGATCCTCCTTGGGTTCCAGGGACTCACTTCCCTACTTCTCCTCATGCCCCTATATTCCAGTGTCAGGACACCAAATCTTAGGGTCTTTCTCTGCTGCTTAGCACTCTATCTTCCTTTTCTAATTTTTAAAAAGTTGTGTTTTTCAGGCCAGGGATTATTTCAGTGGTGTTGCCACCTGTCTCGCAAGTGCAAGGTCCTGAGTTCAATCCCCAGTACCAAAAAAAAAATTGTTTTTCATTCTTACTTTTTATCTACCTGGGTGTTCAGTGCTTGAGTCTGTTTCTGGGTTATTCTGTCCAGTTGATTTATAGTGGACCCTTGACCTATGAACTGAATTTGTTTGCGAGGGCTGGTTGTAACTCAAGTTGGTTGTAAGTCAAGACTATTTTTCCCGTAGGAAATAATGGAAATACCCATAATGCATCCTGAACCTCCCAGAGTACCCCCTAACTAACCTTTTCATAATAAAAAGGGGTTGTGTAATGTGCTTTTTTACCAGAAACACCAATAATTTCCCTGTTGTATTCACCAAAAAGTTATAAAATGTGCCTAGTTTACCAGAAACAATTTCATACTGTACTCACCATTCAGGTTAACATCTTTGGCTTTCAGGAAGGGAGGATGAAATGAAAGGTAGCTGTTGTTTGGAAGGAGAGTCCTCTTCCATAAGAACATGAGGAATCTGGCTCTCTGGTGTCCTTTCTCTCTTTGGGATAGTCTATAGTCCACTAGGACCTGCTTCTGGCTTACTAATTCTCAACCTTTTCAGTAGTAAAAACTGGTCTAAGGTTGTCTGTTTCTGTCTTTTCTTTAACAGTGTTCTGTAGTATGATATGACATTGTCATTAAGCAAGTGAATGCAACAATTGGCTTTTTCTCTTTCTGGGTGGGTCTTCTCTACAAATATTTGCAGCTCTGTCCATTTTTTCAGGGTTTTCTTTATTTCAGAAGAACTTTGCTGCACTGATTGTTGATACTTCCCTTCCTCTTCAGATAGCTCCTCAGCTGCCATTCTCTGTTGCTCAGCCAGAAGTTGCTGAAGTTCCCCTGTAGACAGTTCCTCTGAGTATTCTTCCACCAGTTCCTCAACATCATCACTGTCTACCTGCAAGCCTGTGAACTCTACTATAGTGACAGTATCATCAACCGCAGGGTCAATTGTATGCTCAGGCTCCTCTACACAGCTTTCAAAGTCTCTCTCCTGTATAATTTTATTCTACACTTTCTTCCAGGCAGATCTCAGTGTCCTTAGAGAGACATTGGCCCTGGATTTCTCAACCCCACATGGGAAAGGATGTTATAATGTTCCTTCCAGAACTCTTTAGGGATTAAATCTGTATTTGACCTGGAAGTATTTCAGGAACAGTTCCTTAGTGTATAGCTTCTTTTTTTTTTTTTTTTTTTTTTCTGGTACCAGGGATTGAACTCGGGTCCTTGTGCTTGCGCAATAGCTTCTTAAAGTTAACTATACCCTGCTGGTCCATAGGCTGCAGTAGAGGAGCTGTATTAAGTGGGAGCGGCCATGGGAATTCTTCAGACAATTCTTCCAAATCTCATGGGCGAGCAGGACCATTGTCCATGATGAGGAGAACCTTGAGTGGTAAATCTTTGTCCTGTAGTTATTTCTTAACAGTAGGACAGAAAGCCTCCCTGAATCTCTCAAGAAAAAGTACTATAGTTATCCAGGCTTTTGGGTCAAATCTCCACATGACTCCTAGTCTATTCTTTATGACTTTATGTTTTCTGAACACTCTGGGGTCTCAGAGTGATAAACCAAGAGGCTTTATCTTGTGGTCACCACTCACACTGGCACATAGCAGTAAGGTTAGGCTGTCTATCATAGGCTTGTGGCCTGGCATTTTCTTCTCTTGGGTAATGTATGTTCTCCTGGGCATTTTCTTCCAGAAAAGGCCAGTTTCATCACAATTGAAAACTTGATGAGAACAAAAACCATTTCTCTGTGTCATCCTTTCACAGTAGTATGTGTAATTTTCAGCAGCCCTTTTGTCAGCACTGGCTGCTGCACCATGCCTAGTTAAGATACATACCCCAGTTCTCGCTTTAAAATTATGAAACCACTCCTTACTGGCATGAAATGTTTCACTATTATCACTTTTTTTTTTATCAAAGATTATTTTTCATTCCTAGGTAGAAATGTAGTATAATAACGCTTTTCCATATATCAGCAATGTTTTGAGGTTAAAAAAAAATAATCATGACTCACAGGGTAGCATTAAACTTGAAAGTCTCTCTGTTACAACAAAAACATGTTTTAGGTATTTCTAAATATGGATTTTCAGTTTTTCAAAGAAAGGTATAGCAGTGGCTTGTATCTCATGTTAACATCCTTGTAAGTACACTTAAACATTACATGTGCAACCCATAAAGAACATTTCTTTCCTTTTCAAATCACTTTTATTTTTCTGGAAATATCAGACACAAAACTGACAAGGAACTCAGAGTCAAATTTTTATTTTATTTTATTTTTTTTTGGTACCAGGGATTGAACTTCGGACCTTGCACTTGCGATGCAGGCACCAGAACCACTGAGCTAAATCACCGGCCCTCAAGTTTTAATTTTTCAGCTCTTCTCAGCTACCTTTCCCCAAACTCCAGAAATTGTTATTATTATATTATTAAATTTTTCCCCAAGGATGTACATTTTGCTCCTCATCTAGATCTTGAATTCTGAAGAACAGAAATTTTATTTCACTGTACCCCCAGAGCAGTGCTGCTTCCAGATAGCGAGCATGCAGACAGGCCCGTTAGTTCTGTGACTGCTTCTCCCTTTGCTTATTGGTTAATCAAAGGGGAGCTGCACAGCAGAAAATGGTTCTGGAAAAAGAGTCATAATAGATTGTCACTCCAGTTCTGTGTTTATTATGAAATATTGGCCAAGCATCCTGAAATTCGATATTCCCCATCTGCTACTTAAAACCTTTTAAATTATTTGGCTTCAAAACCAAAGTATTTTTCAACAGAAATCCTCTGCTACTGCAACCTAGTCTCACTGTTTCTATACTGTGTTCATTCCTACCAATAAGTTTGCTCATATACACCCCGCTGAACTTAAAAGCACTCATCCCACTTTTTGAGTTTCACACACACACATTATGTCCTGTGATAGGACTGTTCCCATGATACTCACACATTGGTTTTAAACTTTTGTGGTGGGGGTACTGGGTTTTTGACTCACATTTCTAGCACTTCCATGTAATGAGGCCTCTTAGGAGGCCCACTACAGAGGCTTGTCAAGGTCTCTGCACCAGGGCTTGCTCCTGAGTGGTGTTCATCTTGGTCTGCATTCATGATCCTTGTCAATAAACAGGTTGTCCAAGCTGCTGGAAATATTGTCTGTGTGACCAGAAACACAATGCTGCGAGAGATGCTCTGCAGCCTTGGTTGGGGAAAGCGTCCCGGCCCTGCTGTTGGAAGCTGGGTGTGGGTTCACTGTGGACTCAGCCTCTGCAGTCTCTTCATTGTCTTCATGAGTAGGATGCACAAGTGCCTGCTTTTCTGAAGTTGTTTTGGATGACTTGATTTTATCTACAGGGGAGTAGGTAGGAACTAGTAATGAAATATCAAGCATCTGGTCAGAATTTGGGGTCTTATCTATATCCACATCAACTCCTGCAATTGCCTTTTGCCTTAGCTCAAAGTCTGAACTAACAGGATAAAACAGTTTACTTTTTCCTCTGTCCTCTTCATGTTCTGCAATGACAGCTTTCAGTTTGGCAATGGTGTCTGAGATCTTTCTACCTTTGTCAGGCAATTTGCAAATGAATTTTCGTATGCTCCCCTGCTAAGACCTGTTAAGTTGCCACTGTCCCAGTAAGCCACCTCCGACACCCTACTCTTCTCAGGTCCTGAGTTCCTCCACCTAGAGATGAAACTAACAGCACATTCTGGGCACTGGGAGGAGGAAACGACAGATTCATCATGCGGATGCTCCCTGTACAGCACCAAAGCAGCGGGTATGTGGCCAGCCAGAGGGGATTCAGCTCACTGCTGCGGGCCCTCACTGGCTGAGAGTTGCAGCCGGACTTGACCAAGACAGGATCATCTTCCAGGGAGGAGAGATGGTGGCATCCCAGGGGCATGAACCCAGTCGCTCACTATTATCACTTGATGGATTAACCTTTATGAGATCTGCATTTATAGCTCTAGCTTATTCACAAATTATAGACTCAGGCTATAACCTGCCATCTGCCTTTCATTTATCCACACTAATAATAGCCTTTCTACCTTGTCTAACACTTTTGATCATGACTTATCAATTTTTTTTTGCTTAAATTCTTTTATTGGTACATTTTAGGTATACAATACATTTACATTTATCATTATACCTGTACATGATGTATCTTGGTTCTTATTTTTTCTCCATTCTCTGTGCTCCCTTCACACACACCCCCCCCACCCTTCCCTATTTAC
>NW_004624764.1:22502001-22555490 GCF_000247695.1 Heterocephalus glaber | reverse complement strand
CATTCTTTGTGGGATGAGGTGGAATCTCAGTGTTGTTTTCATCTGCATCTCTCAAATGACCAGTGATGTTGAACATTTTTCATATGTTTATTTGCCTCTTTTACTTCTTTGTCTGAAAAATGTCTGTTCATTTCAGATGCCCATTTTTGAATTGGGTCTTTGAATTTGGAGGATCTGATTTTTTTCAATTCTTTATATATTCTAGATAGTAGTCCTTTGTCTGAGGTACAGCTGCTAAGAATTTTTTCCCACATTGTAGGTTGTCTCTTAGCTCTGTTGGTGATTTCTCTTGCAGTGCAGAAGCTTTTTAATAAGATGAAATCCCAGTTGTTGATTCTTTGCGCTAGTTCCCATGCTACTGAGGTTTTGTTCATAAAGTCTTTTCCTATGCCAGTGTCTTCAAGAGTTCTGTGATTTATCAATTTGAGTAACACCTTTAGCAACCCTAGCTTCCCTATACAAATCTTCTCTGTTAAGATTGTCAAGATGGGGCCGGGGATTTAGCTCAGTGGTGCCGCCACCTGTCTTGCAAGCGCAAGGTCCCGAGTTTGATCCCCAGTACAAAAAAAAAACAAACAATTGTCGAGATGGTGGATTTTCTTTTAGGACTTGAAATATCTCACTCCAGGGCCTGGGATTTAGCTCAGTGGTTTTGCCGCCTGCTGTGCAAGCACAAGGACCCAAGTTTGATCCCCGGTACCAAAAAAAAAAAAAAAGAAGAAATACCTCACTCCAGGTGCTCTTTGACTTGAGGGTTGTGTTGAAAAATCTGCTGTAATTCTGATGGAGTTTCCTTTGTATGTGATTTGTTTCTTTTCTCCAACTGCTTGTAGTATTTTGTTCTTCTGTTGGGTTTCCAGGATCTTGATTATTATATGTCTAGGTATAGATTTTTTTTTTATCATGGCTAGTTGGAGTCCTATATGCCTCGCTTATCTGTATGTCAAATTCTTTCACTCTGTTTGGGAAGTTTTCTGTCATTAATTCTGTGAACAGTTTTTTTATGTCATTTGTACTTTCCCCTCCTTTTTCATGGATTCCTATCAGTCTTAAATTATTCTTTGTGTCATCTAGGAGCTGCTAGATTGATTTCTCATGGTCCCTTACTATTTCTTTTTTCTTTTTCTTTTTTTTTTTTTGGTACCGGGGATCAAACTTGGGTCCTTGCACTTGTGCAGCAGGTGGTGAAACCACTGAGCTAAATCCCTGGCCTCTCTTACTATTTTTAAGAGATCTCCCTTTTCATGGTCACTGACTGCAATCCTGTCTTCTGTATCTGCAATTCTGTCTTCACATTGGCTCATTCTGCTGCAGATGCTTTCAATAGAGTTTTTAATCTCCTAGGTATCTGTTTGAATCTGTTTCATGGATTCCATTTCTTTCCTATGCTGGGCATTCATAGCTTCCATCACGGTCCTGAGCTCATCTATTTTTTTTTTTTATCTGTTTCTGTTCTAGAGTCTCTAATCATGTCTTTCATTCTGCTCACTATCTGTAGTTATCTGGGAAATTATTTCTGTTTTGAATTTTCCTAGAGCCTCATTCATATGTTTTGTACTTCCTGTGCTCTCAGTTCAGGGTGTCCAGGTGGTTGAATATCAGATTTTTCCACCTTGTTTTCCCCAGAATTTGCTTTTGGTGAGCTGGAAGCCTGGGTTTGCACCTTGCTTAGGTGTCTTCTCATTTCTATTTTTGTTGTTGGTACTGTTTTTGGTTTAATTCCTGGGTTGATACTTCAATATTGCTTATTGTAAGTATCTTTGTTGCTTGTATTTAGAACCCTTACAGAATGATTGCTTCTCAGAGGTGTCTTCCAGATATAGTTCGTCTTTAGGTTTTGAGTCTCTAAAGACTCTTAGGCAATCTCGTTTTCAGTATACCAGGAAGGACAACTGATTAGATCAATCATCACAGCACCTTAGCCCAAGTGATACAATCAGTAGCAACAATAGCATCAAGCACAGCTTAGAAAATGACAGTTTGTGGTAGTTTTTAATCTATCACCTTTAACCATGTGAATTAAGTAAAAATTGAGGACCAGCCCAAAATATGTTTATGGTAAATAAACTCTTCAATATAACAACTTTACCCTTCAGGATGGGAGCTTAGAAGGAGTTGGGGAGGGAGGGATAGATAGGTACAAGGATAGGGAAAGGTTAAAAGTGAGGCCAGAGGACACAGGAAGATCACACAAACTCTAGGAAACTGTTGAAGACAAGAGGAAAAGACAAAATGAAAGAAAGACAAGAACAGAACAACCTGACAGCAATAGGAAACCTAGAAACTCTATTCACTTTCCTTTAAAACTAATGACAATTGAGAGAAGGAAAACGAGAGAAGAAAAGAAAAAGAAAAAAGAAATCTGAATTAGGACAGTAACATGAACAAAAAGGGAGAGAGATGAAGTACGAGGTGAGAGAGAGAGAGAGGAAAGAAAAAATGAAGAATAAAGAAAAAATAGATTTAGAAAAAAATAACTTTAACAATAAAAAATAAAAATAAAGGGCCTCCTTCAGGGTATATCTCTGCTGCCACAATAGACAACATGGGCAGCAGTGTGCAGATCTGAATCAATGAGTCTCAGCAAGCTTGCAGCAGTCCTCTGAGATTCAGGCTGATTTCTAGCTGCAAGGCCCAAATTGAGCTCCCTGACCTCCTGCTGGGTTGAACTCTGCAAGGCTCTACTGTAGGTTCCATCTGCCTTTCCCCTGAAGATAGTCTAGGTTCTGTTGGGCGGTGGTTATCCCTTCAACTTACCAGCTACCGTGGTCTGGTGTGCTTTTGTTGAAGAATTTTCTTCACTTTCCCAGTGGGCTTCAGTTTTCATCAAGGAGCCTCAGAGAGGCCCTCTTTCTGTTGTTCACTTCTGTTCTATCTTCTGGAGCTCAGAACAATGTCCTTTATGACCCCCTGCGCCTCTGCAGTGTGGATCCAGGTACTGGCTTGGCACAGCCACAGGTGGGAGGAGGGGAGAGCACTGCTCACCTCCTCGGTGCTGGGGGGCAGTGCTGAGATGGTGGGTTTTGGCATGCTGTACATATTAGTGAGATCAGTCACGTGAGTGCCACTCTCATATTTCTCCACAGTGCCTTTCTTTTCTGTTGTGATTGTTTTCTCTACTGTCCTTCCCTTCCTTCTTTTCTAGCTTTTTTGGGGGCCATTTTGATAGCAGTAATTGTAGCAATTATATAAAGCACTGACTGAATTCACGTCCACAAACACTTGCGTTTGGGTTCAGACTGAAGTTTACTAATACACTTTCTAATACACTTGCTAATACACTTTCTGGTATTGTGAGTCTTTGTTTACAACTGCATAAGCAGCAAGTGTTTGGGTTGTAACTCAAGACTTTGGTTGTAAGTTAAAACTAAAATTCCCATTGTAACCCAAGTTGTTCATATGTAAGGCTGGTCATAACTTGAGGGTCCACTGTATTTGCCTATCACTGCCCCATCATTGTATTTGTCTACATTGTTTTACTTGTTGTAGCAACTTTTATCTAACTTCAAATATTGGCAGTTTTGGGGCTTTTAGAAGTAGTTTATCAGGATCAGGGATGTAGCTCAGTGGTGCTGCACCTGCCTGGCAAGTGCAAGGCCCTGAGTTTGATCCCCAGTATCAAAAAAAAAAAAAAAGAAATAGTTTATCGGATTCCATTACAAATAATCTGGAAGGCTAGGGGTGTGTATAGCTCAGTGGTAGAGCACTTGCCTATCATATACAAGGCTCTGAGTTCAGTCCCCAGAAGTGCCAAAAAGAAAAAAATCTTGGGATTTCAGTTAGAATTCCTTGAGTGTTTTGATGTCACCTCAGCATTTCCTGTGCACTTTTGCTCTCCTTTGGGCCCTTACCTCTCAAACTGGGCCCTTGCACAGCAGTTCCCCTGTAAACTGCACCCTCTACTGATAGCTGGCATGTATTAATTTTTACAGGCTCACAGAGGCAAAATATTTTTGATTCCAACCCAGTTCTGTGGGACACATGACAGCACTGTCTACACCCTGCATATAGCAGAGGCAGTGCAGTGTACTGGTAAAGAACTGGAGCTAGGCTGCCTGGATCCTCTTCTCGCTCTGTGTCTATCTGCAGTATGACCTTGGTAAGCTCCTTAATCTTGCTCTCACTCTGAGTGGCATTGCCTGGTTTGCAAACATTTGGATGATAATAGAATCTGCCTCATGGAATCATATGAGGATTAAATAGGTTTGTATCAGTAAAGTGCTTAGAATAGGTCTGGTAAATGGGAGGTACTATATAAGCAATATTGTTCTCTCTAAGCCACATGGCTTAGAGCAGACCTCAGGTGTGGCCATGGCCTGTGGGTTGAGCAGCTGTCCTTTCCTACTGCTTCAGTGTCGCCCACTGACAAGTGTGTGGACTGTGGTTCAAGCTCATATCTTACCTTCACTGCAGCTGTGTAACTTAGGGAGTGTTACTGAGCCTCTCCAAAGCTGCCCTTCAGTGGTACATGAGACGATGAGAGTGCAAACTGTTTCTTCCCTGTGTGCCTCCTGAAGAACCTTTCCTCCCGGCACCCACCTCTGAGCATACCCAGCCTCTGACCATCCTCCAGCACATGGCTATCCCACGGCCACCAAGCCTCTTACAAAACAAAATATCCCTCATTCTTCTTTCCTCCCCTTCTTAGCTTTTCCTTCTCATGTGAAAAGGTGCCTGATGACGACTATCTTCAGTCTTTCATTGTCAGCTATTAGGCCTCTCCGCTGCAATTATGGGTTGCCAGGTACCTGGCCTAGTATTCATATCCTTACACTGTTTGTGTTAAGTGGTGATTGGTCACCTCTGTGAACGGTGTTTGTGTTCAGTGCTCCTGAATTCTCAGCATCTGGTGCTGTTGCCCCCCAACCCTACCCTGTACTGAGGATCAAACACAGGGCCTCACATGTTTTGTAAACTGTTTATAGATAGAAGTCTTTCTTCCTTTTATTTTTTTTTTGAAGAGACATAAGAATTTATTAGAGATAGATATAGGACGCAAGTGCTCAGAGAAAGGAGACATGTTACAGTTGGCAACCCAGCATCAGAACTGCCCAAGAGAGCAGCTCTTCTGTTTTCTGTCATGTTTAGAACAAATGTCCTTGTTTCTGGAACATAGCTATTCTAACAACAGACAAGGGAAACAGGAAAAGAAGTTGTACACAATAGCTGGGCTTTACTCAAAACTTTACCCTGGGGCCAGGGATTTAGCTCAGTGGTTCCAAAGCCTGCCTTGAAAGCACAAGGTCTGGAGTTCGATCCCGGGTGCCAAAAAAATAAAGAAACCTTACCCTAAAGATCTTATATGTAGGGAACTATAGCACACACACAAGGAATTCATAGAGTTTGAAAAGTTGAAATTTTACTTAACAAGTACAAATCACATCAAGGAAAACGGAGGCCATGTGTTTCCCTCCCCCTCCCCATGTGGTGTTCCCTCTGTCCTTGGTAACTAATATCAGAGGAAAAAAAAATTAGAAGTTTGCGTTTTCTGATAGATGAAAGCCTGAATGAGAAAGAAGTCACAAGGAGGGGATTATTGTTTTCCTAGGCGAGAGAGGAAGTAAAAAAGCAAACCAATGGACTTCTTCTTGGTCTGAGTCCATAGACTTCACCATGTCCCGTGGATAGCATCAGCTATCACCTGATTGACCACTTCACTCTGCACGGCTAAGGACATGACCCCAGCCACCCCAAAGAGGGAACTGTGACATCTGGTGGAGTGAGAGTGATCAAAAGAGCAGTTTAAAGAAACTCCCTCAAACTAAATATGTTGAGGTCTGCACCGGTGTGTATGCGTTTGGAGATGGCTTTCTCTAGTGTGACCTGGAGGCCGGTTCTCTCCACTGTGTCTCAGTTTTGGGTTCCCCATGCTGGTTGCATGAAAAACTTTGCTTGAGACCCTGGATGGGGGCTTCATCCTTATTTTTTGTCTCCTTGAAAGAGCAAGATTTTTAAGGGTCCCATCTAACTCCGGGATGGGGTGTGGTACCAACCTATGGGAATACGCACTGAGGCTGCTACTGGTCTTGGAGAATGCCTCCTGAACCTCTTCCTGTTTCTGGTCAGAGGTGCCTCTTGTCTTCCATGCTTTTAAATACAAGCACTCATTTTCTAGGGGCTTAGGAATCTCTTACTGGAGAAAGAGAGAAAAAGATAAACTATGCTTCAGGGGCAAAGGGGTTGGGAAAAAACTATGCTTCAGAGAAAAACTACGCTCCAGAGCGCCAAAGGACTGGGGGAAAATGGCAAAGAAAGAAATAACTAAATACCTTTTGGCTGAATTTCCCAAACCAAAGTTGAGATCTCTAGTCTCCTCTTTTTGGGTCTGTTTGTGGTTGCCAAGATAAATGTCACAAGGTTGGGTCTGTAAGGTCCCCGAGGCTGAAATAAGGCACCTATCTGACTCTTTTAAAATAAGTTTGCAGGCTCACTGACTTGCATCATGGAAAAATAATTTTCAGGACATGTCAGTAAAAGACATGAGAAGAATTTATTAGAGGGGAAGATAAGGACGCACTCAAGAGTGGAGTGTGGGTGCTCAGAGAAGGGAGGCATCGCCTTCTTCCTATTAGAGGGCAAGGCCTCGTGGTGGCCTGTGCACTGGGGCATGCCCCAAGTGTTCAGACTGATAGGCACCTTGATCACCTTATCCTTTTCTCCCTGCAGCCTGGTGCAAGCAGAATACTGGCATGATCCCATAAAGGAAGATGTGTACCGCAACCACAGCATTTTCTTGGCAGATATAAATCAGGAAAGGGTAAGTTGTCAACCAGGCTCCCATAGTTCAGCATTCATTTTTCTATTAGGACATCAAGAACAAGTTAGCAGTGACCATTTACCCAGGCTGTCCTGGGCAGAAGTCAGGAGCCAGAAATTTCAGTTTCAGGAGGCAGTGCTTATGAGATTCAGCTGGTTTTAAGGATACTGGAGTTCATTTGGCCTTCCTCCCTGAAATCTCTCCCATCTGCAGAGTGCTGGCTACCTTCGTGAGGGAAGCCTTCCTGGTGGGCCCATGGGACGGATTTTCTCTGGAGAGAGACTTAACTAGAAGAGATACTGCAGAGGGCACTGTGTGTGTTGCAGACATGGGCATGGTTTGGGGATGTTCTGGTAAGCTGGATGGCTCATTGTATTCAGCTTATCTGGATGGGCTTTTTGATGTTTTTTAAAGTGTTTGAAGGAGAAAAAAATTAAACCAAACCAGGAAACAATATAGAAGAGTATTGCAGAACCACCCAGAATTTGCAGTTTATTTATTTTCCTCTGGCTTCCTCTGGCAAGAAGCCTTTAACCTACATGGTAGATATCTGTGGAGTGTGGAAAGATTTATGGTGGCACATTTTGCCATGGTTGGTGGCATGTCAGATACAATGGTCCGAAAAGCTGCTGAAGGAAGCTGGAATGGATGCCCAGGACTGAGGAGACCAGAACACAGAGGCTTTGATCCCCCTGCTGGAACCTGAGGATAATAATCCTGAGGTGGTGCTGGCCTTTCTTCCAGAGTGTCAATGAGTCCTACAAGAAAAACTTGATGGGCCTGAAGAAGTTCGTGATGGTGAAATTCCTCAATGATAGCATTGTGGATCCTGTAGACTCTGAGGTGAGAGACTGCTTAGACCATATCAGGCCAGGAGACTGCAGGAGTCAGTGGCACTATCATACAGCTGCCTGCCAGGCAAAAACCTTCAGTCTCATGTGCCAGTTTCTGTACAGAACAGGGGTTCTGAGATCCATAAATGGGACACTGAATTGGATGTAATCCCCCAGTTCCATCCCAAAATTACATGTAAAAGTATGTAATTATATTCTCTGAGGGGAGGACCTATAATTTTAACCCTATTTCAAAAGTCTCTTGGCCAAGGATTTAGCTCAGTGGTACCGCTCTGCCTGCCTTGCAAGCGCAAGGTCCCGAGTTCGATCCCCAGTACCAAAAAAAAAAAAAAAAATCTCTAGGACCCAAAAAGGTTCAGAATCACTGGCACAAAGTCTGTAAATTCCTCAGCTTGGCATGCTAGGTCTGCTTGATTTGGCTTCCACCTCCCTTTGGTCCTTCCAGCTTCATCTCCCCTCACTATCACTTCATACACTCTTTGATCAAGCCATAGGATAGTACTAGACATGTCCCAAGCTTGGTGTTTGCTTTCTCTTGCATGTTCCTGTTCATGTGTTTTCATCTCCAGAATGCCTTTCCCTGGCTTCTCCACCTGACAGATTGATATTTATCTGTCAGACACAAATGACACTTTCTCTAGATGCCACCCTTTTTCCAAACAGAATTTGCTCCCTTTTTATACTGTGAGCCCTTTCCTGTTTGGCTTCTTCGTTTGTTTTTTTTGGCGGAACCAGGGATCTAAGTCAGGACCTTGCACTTGCCAGGCAGGCACAGCATCACTGAGCTACATCCCCGGCCAGGTCCCATTTTTATAGAATCACCAGCTTCTATGAAAGTCCCCCTCACATTGTCAGAACACCAGGGCCTGGCAACCTGTGAGCTTTTGAATAGCTTGTGAACTAAGAATTTTTACATATTTAAATGGTTGAAAAAAAATCAAAGAATATTTTATGATGTGAAAATTATGTGAAACTCCAATTTCCACATCGGGGATTTAGCTCAGTGGTGCCGCTGCCTGCCACCACATCCATAAATGAAGTTTCACTGGAATATGATCATAAACACATTTTTTTCTGGGGCAGGGAAATGTTTTTACTTTTGCAGTAATCGGGATTAAACCTGTGGCCTTCGCACTGAGCTACTTACCCTGCCCTATTTTTTTGAGACAGGGTCTTGCTAAATTCCCCGGACTGTACTTAACGAAGTCCTCCTGCCTTAGCTTTCCAGAGTGCTGGTATTAAAGGTGTGCACTCACATGCCTGTCATACTGGTTTTATGTATTGTCTGGAGCTGCTTTTTGTTTTTGGTACTGGGGATTGAACTCGGGTCTTGCGCTTTTGAGGCCGGCAGTGGAACCACTGAGCTAAATCCCCAGCCCTGGAGCTGCTTTTGTGTTACAGTGGTAGTTGCAACCGTATGGCCCTTACAGCCTAAAATATTTTGTATCTGGCCTTTACGGAAAAGTTTGCTGACCCTGTGGTAAACAATGAATTGTTTCTGTGCCTGCTCGGCTAAAAGTTTCTTGGGAAAAATCATTATATGTTCACCTTTGAATGGCTCGAGTTCAGCACAGGGATTTTCCGAGTCAATGCACAGTAAAGGAAGCAGAACTTTTGGAGAAATGGAAAGCTCTTTGGAAAGATTTAACTTATCCTTCAGGATTGGCTTTTATTTTTGTTTTGTTTTTTGTGTTTTGATGTTTTTGAGATGGGGGTCTTGCTAAGTGGTTCAGGCTGCCTTGCACTCACTGTGTAGCCCAGGCTGGCCTTGACCTCATGGAGATCCTCTTGCCTCAGATTCCAGAGTGCTGGGATTACAGGGGTGCACCACACCAAGCTAGGATTGGCTTTGAAATCAAAGTGAGTCAAGATATATCCTTAAAAAAAAAAGACAATGCCCTTATCCATTCTTCCTTTTTAGGGGGGAAGGCAGGCGGGGGTCTGTCCAGGCTGGCCTTGAATTCATGGTGACTGTTGTGCCTCAGCCTTCCGAAGTGCTGGTATTAGACATGTACCACCATACTTGGTTCCCATTTTTCCTTCTCCCTTGCTATACATAGCTTTATGATGTTCATTTTGTTGGTAGTCTTAGGTACAATCCAGTTTCAAATCAGTTTGGCATTGTATGCTGGGTGTCTCTGGCATGACCTGACTTTACTTCCTCATCTCCTGCAGTGGTTTGGATTTTACAGAAGTGGTCAAGCCAAGGAAACTATTCCCCTACAGGAGACCACACTGTACACAAAGGTAACTGGGAGAGATTTGCCTTGGGAGGTTGGTGCTGTCTCATTCAGCTCTTGGTTTCTGATGGTGCTGGGTTCTCAGGTGTAAGAGCCCTGCGCTGTCCACTCGAGAGTATTTAGGGCTCATGAGCCCCCTCATTCATGTCTGATGTGGGCAAGGCCTGTTGGGCTCAGGCTCTGGTTTAGAGAAATTTACCATATCCTAAGGAAAGACCACAGTATCTTTTGACTTTCATGAAAAACAAGGGAAACATCATCTCTAAGGTTTTCCTTTTAAAGAAAAGTTCGAACTTTGCTGTTGGTTTGGAGGTTGTTTGCCACAAATCTAAAAAGCCCCATATGAATGAAAACATACAAGAGAGTACTGCTTTATAACAGTCAGAGATGGAGAAGTTCTGCTTTTAAATTAGACATTGGTGGGGTGGGGGTGTAGCTCAGTGGTGGTTGGTTAGCATGCTGGTTTCAATCCCCAGCACAAATAGATCAGTAAATTTGGTGTTGACAAAAGGGAGTTTCTCCTGCAGGAAGGTGAACAGAATGTATTGTGAATTTTCTTTAGCAGCAGGTCCTGTTTCTCAAGAAGTGGCAGTATTTCACCACTGTTACGGGCCTGGTAAACCCAAAGAAATTCAAATTGGAGATAGACTGTTTCACAAATGCACAAGGATATCACTGAATCAGTCACCTTCCACTAGAGTTCCTCCACCTAATTCCAGAGGTCATTTTCTCCTCTCAGATTTTTCTCTTGCATTTGGTGGCCTGGCTTAAGGAAAAAGGAGAAGCTTGTTTCTGATAAAGAGTTTAGGAAATTACAGCTAAGAACATCCTTATTGTGAAACTCAAACTGGCGGTAGTCACGGCAGAAGCACCATTTTTGGCCCTGCCATAGCTGGTCATTTTCCCAACCAGAGGTGGTTCTGTGGTACCCAGCCTGTGACATTTTCAACTGGAGGATGTGGAAGTGTCCCAAGTTTGTTATCTAAGGACTGGCTATGTCTTACCTTAAAACATTATTATCTAGTTTTCTCCTGACTTTGATCAGTCCTACTTTGGCTTTTCCCACTCTGACATTTTCAGTTTTATCTGTGGGTTGCCTATCTGCGGACAAAGCTGAATTTAGGGGGTAAAAAGATAAGTCAGTAGTAAAAGTGAGGCCGTAAGTTTGATCCCCAGCACCACAGGGTGCAAAACAGTAACAAAAGACTGACTGTATAGAACAACCTCCAAGTTGGGAAGGTTATCTCTTCTGGCATTTTCAATACTACATCTCTTTTGATACTAATAAACAAAATTGGATTTTGAGAATATATCTCAAGTTAACATTGTATTACATTACTTTTTTACTCTAAAAATTTCATTAAACTTTGATTAATTGTGCCCTTTCTCTGTAGGACCACCTTGGGCTAAAGGAAATGGACAAAGCTGGAAAGCTAGTGTTTCTGGGTACAGAAGGGGACCATCTTCAGCTGTCTCAAGCATGGTTTTATGCCCACATCATACCCTTCCTTGAATGAAGCCCCCCCAGTTGTAACAGAGCTCAAGGAGCCCCTAACTTTCAAGCCATGTGGAAGTTTTCCTGCCCAATCCTGAGCTCAGATCGGCTTGCAACTAATCTCTCCTTCTGTTATCATCTAACATGCCCTACTTGGAAAGATCTAAGATCCGAATCTTATCCTCTGCTGGCCTCCTATCACCATATGGTGTTGAATTCAATTTTAATTAGTTAATAACTAGAGATTGTTTTACAACCTGGTGATGTGGTCAAGCTGTCTCAGGAAAGGGAGTCCACTGCACATCAATGCCAGAATTGTGCCAGTACCGAGGAGACTGAGCAAATAAAAGCAGCGCAAGTTAATATCTAGGCAAAGAGGGCCAAGCCCAAGGCCAGAGGTGCTACATAAATACTATCTCAGTGTTACTGGTGGAGATTTAACTAGTGTTCAGAAAGGTATTGCTTGTGAGTTTCTGCATAATTTAAGGCTGCTTTCTTGAGTCATGTTGCCTTGTGTGGTATCTTAGCAATTGGTCGACAGATTACACTAACCTACCATCCTGCCCCTCCAGAACTCATTTTTGTCTCCTCAGGTAGTGATGAATTAGTTGCTGTTACAAAAGAGGGGAAGTAGTACTCAGTGGGGTTGCTTCAGAACAGAAACATACATTTTGCATCATTCAAGACAGTGGGGAGTAGGTGGTGATAGAAACAGATGCAGGAATGAAAACGAGGCAGCTGGTTCTTCCCACTCCATCCTTGATTAATCTATCCTTACTATGGGCCTAGTGGCCTGGATGCTAATCACTGGCTGGCTTTAGCAGAGAAATAGGGGAACAGTGCAAAGAGGCCAGGCTTTCTAACTTCTGTCCCCAAAACCATACTTACCAGCATCTTCCAAACTGATGTTGATAAATGTTCTGTGAGAAAAAAACACTTGAAGAGGCAGGTCCAGTGCTACACACATGTAATCCCAGCTACTTGGGAAGCTTGAGGCAGGAAGACTGTAAGTTGAGTCCAGCTGGGACAATTAACAGGACCTTGTCTCAGAATATAGAGTTGGGGATTTAGCTCAGTGGTAAGTGCTTTCCTAGGACACACAAGGCCCTGGGTTCAATTCCTAGTACCTCAAAAAAAAAAAAAAAAAGCTTTAAGATTATTCCGTATTTACTTCTTTCACTTCTTGGAAACCAACCCACATTACACTAAGGACTGAGAGTTCTTTATGGTTAGTACCAAAAACCAACCATCAATCTACCACTTCTTACCTTTCTTAAGCTTGGAAGTCTTAGCTCCCACTTGAAGACGTATCAATACATTTTGGATGACTTCTGTAGAGTGCCAGTTTGGAGAAATGACTGAGCTGTTTTCATGAAAGTACTGCAGTTGAGGCTGGGGATTTAAGCTCAGTGGTTCCACTGCCTGCCTTGCAAGTGCAAGCTCCCAAGCTCGATCCCCGGTACCAAAAAAAAAAAAGAAGAAACTACTGCAGTTTACCGTTTATGGGTTTTCTTTTCTTTTTTTGGTACTGGGGATCAAACTTGGGTCCTTGCACTTGCACAGCAGGCAGTGAAACCACTGAGCTAAATCCCTGGCCCGGGTTTTCCTTTTTATCTCCCAAGTCTTATTCTTAAACTAAAAGGTGTGGTTTCAGGGCAAGAACGTGGAGATGGGTATGAAAATAATTTTATGAAATTGTCTGAAATAAAGAATAGTTTCTTATCCTTGGTGTCATTTTTTCTTTTCAATGTCTTTACACTGTTGTATAGCAAATAGGTAGATAACTGAACAAGTTTGGTATTAACTTTATTCTATTTTCTGTATAATTTTAAGTACATAAAGGTTTATTTCCACAGGCCTCAGGAAATGGGTAAAAGTCACAGGACAATCTCTCTTCCCACCAAAAAAGGTTGCATATTTTGGTAAGTGTGTCCTACAGGGGAAAACTGAAACATTAGCAATGCTGAACATGGTTCTTACATAAATCAAGACCCAAAACCAGCCTGCAGTGATGGGTTTAGTCCTCTGTTCAGATGCCTGGACAGAAGCCTAAGCCATTGAACATGACAGGCAAAAGGAGGCAGTAAAGATGGGTGACAGGCACCTAGCAGGGAGGAGAAGGAATGCTGGATTCCTTGGAATGGCATGTTCTCTTTTTCTCCCTTTCCTAAAGTCACCTCTGTTGGAAGGTGTTGGGTAGGAATCCCAGAGGAGGGTCCAAGACTCTGAACTGCCCTAGATAAAGGGCACTGCTACTGCAGCTGTGGTAGTACCAGCAATCTCAAGATTGAGTCAGACCCAGGATGGAATGCAGAATTAAGGAAGGAATGCATGTAAGAAACAAGTTTGCTTGGAATGCTAGATGGCCAAGCCTCAACCTTTGATCCAGTATAACCCTTGCTTCACATGTTAATCGTGAAAAATTAATTTGGTTACAACCACCTGGAATCATACTAGCTTCTACTACCTCCATGCTCCTTGTTAGAAAAAGGTGAGTATGCACAGTGTAATCTGTCAGTCCCTGGGACTCTTTTACTCTTCCCAAAGGACTGTCTGTTGGTAGAATAACCCCCAAAAGCTGAAAGCTAGAATGGACCAGTCCAGGTCTGCAGTTCCTTAGGGGCAGACTGGTGGTATGGCTGTGCTGATGTGGAGAAGAGCCACCTTCCTGCAGAAGATCAGCTGACCTGCGATCCCACCCCAAATCTCAGCCTGAGGTATATTTCAGTGAAGGCAGGTAGCTGGGCTTCTCAAAGCAGAGAAGCAGTTTAAGAGCAGAAAGGTAGAGGAAATCTAGAAAAGAATCATCTCGATAGATTTATCCCATGGTGTGAAGGGAGACTGCAAAGAACCCACTGGCACTTGGCTTATCCCGCAATTTCTGTCACTGTGGTGACCAACTTCTGCCCATTCCATAGGGTCTTGAACTGCTCAGGAACTGGGAACTCATTCTGTAAACAAAGAAGAGATAATAGGTTGAAATCTGGGCTAAAAAGTAAGTTGGGGCACTATATTTCTTTCAATGCTTATTTCCTGCGAGCCAGCAGGGTAAGATGGAGACAAACTGAGCCCATGTGATCTGTGATCTTGGCAGATTGCTAATGGGGACCATGCAGTTTTACAGTGTCAGCTTTGCAGAGTGCTGGGACTTTTGTACCTTTTTGATGGTGTTTGGTTTTTTGAGACAGGGTTCTGCTGAGTTACTCAGGCTGGCCTCAAACTGGCCTGTGCTGGCCTAAACTCACAATCCTGCCTCAGCTTCCTGAGTGCTAGAATTACAGGTGTGTACCACTTCCAGACCTGGCTGAGACTCTCCTTTTGTTTTGCTACCCTAAGCTCAACTTAAGAGGCAAATCATTCTCCTGTGGCACTCCAGTACATGAGACTACCTTGCTTCTGTGTACAGTACTTTTGCTTTTTGCATGCATTATTAGCTTTTACCTACTCTGCACCAAATAGCTTTTTCCAATGCAAGAAATGAAGAAACTTACGAAATCGCCACCTTCTGTGGGGATGAGGACATTCATCTCAGATGATTTGGCACTGACTATCTCACAATCCAGGGAATTCTTGCTCAGGTAAACGTGGCAGCCATCTGTTTTGTTAATGGAAATGGTTGGCACTTTACCCATTACCTGCAGAGAAAACCAAGAAAATTGAGTCCCAGCAGGTGGGGGAAGACAGTAAGTTGTGGGGAAACCTTTCACTGTTTCACATGATTCAACACAAAAATTTCCCAGGTACACAACAGATACTGAATACTGGGGGCAGGTTGGGATTGAGTGCTGGAAAGAGTTCCCTTAAAGAACCAAGTCCTCCTCCGCCACATCCAAAGCAGCTCATCTTACAGACTTTGTAGAATCAGATTTCTACCAAAGTAACATCTGCGGGTCTGCTCTGTCTCTTTCAATTCCTTAGGGACAAAAAGAAGGAGCCAAGATATCAAGTTACCTGAACTTTGACATCTCTACTATTGATTATCTCCACAATGCCCACGACATCATCGAATACCAGACCAAGTTTCTTACAGTTATCTAGGAGAAGAAAGGAAACAAGTTAACAGTGTGACTTTCAAAGAGTAATATTTAAGAATCTTTAGGAAGATGGCTCTAGCCCTCTCAGGCTTTGGGACAGAACCTGCTGAGGATGGCAACAAAGGCTTACCTACTATAATGGAGTTAATTTTGCCCTTGATTTGCAATGTTGTGTTGACACACTTGAATACATAAGCCACCTGTTTCAACTCTGTGTTATCAATCACCAGGTTGGAAACATTCTCCTGGTTTTCCTGTCAAAGACACAACTGGATTCTTATCACAAAGCACAAACCAACAGAAATTACAAGTTATCCCTAACATTTTTTCTTGCACTTTAAGCCAGAACCCTGCACTTATTTGTCTGAGCTGTTAGAATCCCTTGTTCCCACGCCTTCTTCCTCAGGCCCAGGTGTTTTTAACTCACCACTCTCCACTTCTTGCCCTCCAGTTCAAGTAGAGCTGGTTCCTTCTTTGTGGCTGGTTTGGGGGATGGGCTGGTTTGGGGTTTAGGGGCAGAGAATGGTTTAGGGCCACTGCGTACTGGACCACTCTGAGCCTTTAGGGCAGGATTCTTGTGAGTCTTCATATCATCAGATACATGCTTCAGGGCTGTAAGAACAACAGCTACCTTGTTCCCATCCTTCACACCAAGGCTGAGGCAATCATCAGCTCTATCATAAACTGATCTGTAGCAGAAAATTCAAAGCAAAAACTGGAACCTTTGAATTGTTCCCTTGCAAGCCATTTTGGAGAAGTACTTTTAGAATTTCTTTTCTTCCCCAGGTTAGATACATAGTTTTATTTTTAAAAAAATAAAAGAACATGTTTGTGTTGGGGTGTGGGAAGGGGGAAGAGAATGGATAAGTAAATGCAAAAAAAAAGATCTAGAAAGATATGTACCAAATACAGTACATACTCTCAAAATATGTATGTAGTTTTTAGAGCAACAGAGAAAGAAAAATATGATAGTGAAAATGCGGTTAAAAAAAAGCTCACCTACAGCTAGCCCTCCTCCCTCAACTAACTTCAATTAGCATTGAGATTTGAAAAACTCCAATAATTTTTCCTACTCATATTATTTTTATCTGGTCATAACTATATGTACTTAATAAATCTGGCCTAACCAATTAATAAAAGTGTTCCCACGTTCACCTATAGTTTCTAAATATTTTTCTTCTTTCTTTTAAGGGAAGATTCTATTATTTCCTTTAACAGACTGAGGCACATCTTACTCAGACATGGCCCAATCTATGTTGATTATAACCATACTGAATGAACTTTCACCGCCATTATTGCTTGTGATTGTAGTTTATTTTTTTCCTACGATGGAGTGAGAATGGGGATGTGTCCATTTATGGAGGGGCTGGTAGTTGCTCGGGAGGACAATGAGATCCAATTTCCTCAGCTGGGCTGGATCTACTGCTAGTCTTGTTGCTCAAAGTGGCTACCATTTAAAGACTAGATTTTTTCCTATTTATTTATTTATTTATTTATTTCTGGTACCAGGGATTGAACTCAGGACCTTGCACTTGCCAGGCAGGCACAGTGCTGCTGAGCTATATCCCCGGCCCTTAGATTTTTTTCCTTTAAACACTATAGTTCTTCATAGAAAAAAAATGTTAATAGCTGCACAATATCCCATCAAAAGGATATATGATAGTTAACTAGCCATTTCCATCATTGCTGGGTATTTTGATTACTACGCCATTTTAAGCTACTATAATAACACTATAAAATTCTGGGGGGGCAGGGACAGACTAATGCCTGCCTGTAATCCCAGCACTCTGAGAGGCTGAGACTGGAGTGGAGGGGTGCAAGTTCCAGCCAAAACTGGGGAATTTAGTGGCTTAGGAAGACCCTATCTCAAAAAAAAAAAAAAAAAAAAAAAAAAAAAATGCAGGTGATTTAGCTCAGTGTGAAGGCCCCAGCTTCAATCCTCAATATTGCAATATTGAAAAAACCAAAAAACTGTTGTAGATAGAGACATCTCTGGGGAAACTACTAGTACTGGGGCTTGGCACAAAAAGGTACTCTATGTATATATGCCACTTAATAAGTCCCTTTCCCATGGAAAAGAGGACTTCCATCAACTGTACCCATTTTCAATTTCTACCTCAGCTATCCCTTTGGCAACTTGACACCCAAAATGAAACCTGCCACATGCAAGCCAGAGTTCTGGTTACACGTTAGCTGCTGTGTCTGGTTGAGGAGGTCTAGTCCAAACAACTTGCTGTAACAGCTGTTCATGCCAAAGTACTCACCATGTGTAATGCTCTCCCCCTGATTAATCTGTGCAAACAGGGCTGAGCGGGAAGCAGAGTCATCGGAGCCTGAACTGGTGGGGACTGGTGGGGGAGGTGGGCCGGGTGGAGGGGGAGGAGGACCTGATCCAGCAGAAGGTCCAGACGGCAGTCCACTCAATTCTTTTGCCACAGGCCCCTGGAACAGTGTGCAGCCAACATAGTCAACCCCTCTCTATCCCAATGGTGGCGAACCTATGGCACGTGTGCTGCAGCAGGCTGTTAATATCATTCAAAGCTCTAAAAGGTTTGCCATCACTGCTCTATACCATCCTGGTAGGGTCCTATATATGTCCAGTATACACAGTCCTCTCTGTAGCCCCAGAAGCAATGATTAATGCTCCCTGCCCATACACAACGTGGCTTTATTCCTTCTCACCCATTCCCAGAGATCCAACTCTTTACTCTCTCAATCTTCACATTTTTCCTTTGTCCCCATTCCAGCTCTAAACCCTTATTTCCAAAAATCTACTTGACATTTTCCTTAAGTATGTTACCAGTACCTCAGATTCAACAAGTTCAAAACTGATTTCATCATGTCCTGCCTGCTCCCCTACCTGCATGGCCACACTCTTCTATTTCAGTGAAAGACATCGCCATTCACGATTGATTACTCAATCTCCTTTGATGCTACTAAGTCCTCTGACTTCATTAAGCCCATTACCTTGCTGATAGCTCTGCAAATGCTTTCTATCAGCCTCTAGCACCATGACCACTTTCATGGTCTGAGCATGAGCCTTAATCCCTGACCCATATGCTGAAGCAAATCTGATCATTATTCCCTTATCCAAATACTAAGTGCAAAAGTTTCAGCCTCCTTTCCTTCCAACCTTTTCTCTTAAAACAATCTCCGACCCTCTCCTCTTACAGGAGCGAGATGACCAATCTCTACATTTACTTTGGTAAGGTGGGCCTTTTGTTAGTGTGCCATTCTTCCCTTCTCATTGTCTCAGATCAGAGGATACTTCTTCAAAGCACAGTCTTCTCTGGTAAGAATCAATTTTCCTCATACTCTGACAACTGAATCTTTAGTACAGCATTTAGCCTAGTGATTTGCACTGGGGTTTTATAACTGTATTTTTAAACTCCTTCAGGGCTGGGAGAACATGACTCATTCATCTGTTACTCCCCCACCAATCACTATTCCTGATCCATGTTCATTAAAATTGAGTGGGATTTGGTATTCCTACTTCACTGACCCTTGCTTCCTTTACTCTCTTCTTTTTCCCTTTCCTTCCCAGCCTCAGTTGGAAAAAGTTAGCATTTCTTCTCAGGCCTTGGCGGTTCTAAAGACTAAGAAACCTGTAGAACCTGGAGAGATAAGGAGAGGAAGGAAGGCGGAAGCTCTCACTAACCGTTTTGTTCCAGGACAGTCCGGTGGTGTGAAACTCCTTGATATAAGCCTGCAGTTCTGTCCATATACTCAAGTAAGCTTTCACCCAGTCCACATGCTTCTTATCCCTGGGAAAATTAAAGAATGCATTACTGGGAGTCAGGGTGCATTATAATTGTGATTCCAGCACCCTTTCTGCTGTAGCCTCCCATCCTCCTGCCTGTGGCATTTCTTAGGCTCTGTTCAATGGCAGCTTTTCTATCATCATTGAGGTTAAAAAAAACCCTATTCTATTACCCTAACTAGACCAAACATCATCATGAGAGGGACACTGAATTAAATTTCCTTTCATCTCTTATAGCAGTGATTCTCAAGCTATTTTGTTGTTATTGTTGTTAAAATGGTACTGGTGAAGAGCTGGGGAATTGAGCTCAGTGGTGCTGCCGCCTGCCTCACAAGTGCAAGGTCCCGAGTTCGATCCCCGGTACCGCCCCCCCCCAAATGGTACTGGTGAATCCAGGGCCTTTGTACTGAGCTACATCCCCAGCACTCCCATCTCGTTTTGGTTTTGTTTTGTTTAGAGGGTCTCACTATATACTTTAGGCTGGTCTTGAACCCACTATGCAGCCGAGGCTGTTCTTGAACTCGTGGTGATCCTCCTGCCTCAGCTTCCCAAATGCTGAGATTACATGTACCACCATACCTGGCTCCCCCCAGCCATTTTTTTTGGAGACTGGATCTCACTAAGTCATTATGTTGTCTAGGCTGGGCTCAAACTTGTGATTAACTCCCACAGTGCTGGCATTAGAGGTGTGTGCCATCATGCCTGGCTCAAGTTTTTTCTTAGGAGCAAAACTGTTTTGTTAAAGTAAGTAGACTTTAGGCAGAACCTATTATATAAAACTAAGAAAAGCCCAGGCTGTCCTCCAACTCAGACCAATCCTCCTGCCTTGGCCTCCCAAATCCCAGGATTACAAGCCTGTGCCACCATGCTCAGCTGGTTTATTTCTTGCACAGAATAGTTATTCAACCACTATTGGGGCTGGGGATTTAGCTCAGTGGTTCTGGCACCTGCCTCGAAAGAACAAGGTCCTGAGTTCGATCCCCGGTACAAAAAAAAAAAGAAAACATCAACCACTGTTGGTTGACCAGTATTGGTGGAAAGGAAGAGACTGCATGGCTATGCAACTAAGTAATTTGCTGCCTGCAGTTACTCCAGCTCAAAATCAACCATGGAGAAGTCAGTTAGGACTGGTATGTTGATGTGGTTAGGCATACAATGACTCCTCTAATCCCTACAGTGGCTAGGCAGCTTTCCTTTCACTTTATCTGAATGCATGAATAGTCGGGGTAATTTTCTAGTCAGTTCTACTGAACTTTTTGCCATATCACCAGTGAGAAACTCAACAAAGAAACAAAATCTTATATAAACAGGCAAACTAAAGGGCATTAGTCCACATTACCTTCCCCCAAACCTTCTAAACCAGGAAGGGTAAGGATTAGAAAGGGCCTCTACCAACCACAGAAGAAAAAAAAGAGGAAGCAGAAATATTTCCTGCTTGCAAATGAGGCTTCTGTAAGCCAGTATCTATCTATCAGGCTTTCCAGAAAGCAGTCCTGAAATCAGAGAACCAACATAGAATTCCAAAACCCCAAAGAGCCACTCCAAGAAAAATGAGCTAGGAAAGGATATACTTACACATCTTTGTACTCCTTGAGGACTCTGTTTGTATAAAACATGGCAGCATCATTCATTTCTTTCACATAGGGGCCAGGTTTGGCAGCCTGAGAAAAAGACGTGGTTTGTGACTCAGCCTGTCCAACTCCATCTCCATCCCTCTGTCAGTCAGTCTGTCGTTCCCTCCCCTGGAGGCTGTGCTGCTTACCATTGCCACCCACCCCAGGGCCTGGATGCTTTCACTGACAGCTGACAGGTGATTGAACAACTTGCTGCCTCGGTTCTTCTCCCGAAAGGTTATCACTTCTTGGATCTGCTCTGAGATGGGTGCCAACAAATCAGAAAGCTTATTCTAGGAAGAGTCAGAAAAAGATTCAGGTTAGACTTTTTCCATAAAAGCTGTGTATGTTGGCCAATTATGATCTTGAAGGCAAGAATTCTTTATGGATTAAAATAAGCACAGAAATTAACTCTGTACTCACCCTACCCTGACTCATCATATGGCTAAATTACTGCTCTCCATCTTACCTCTGCATAAAGTTTCAACTCCTCAGGTTGGATTTTGTGATTCTTCACACTTAGGGCCCACATTCCAGCTATACCACAAGATCCTATCATTTCAGCCACTTGTCTCTTTTCTGCCTCACTAATAAGAGATACTAGTTTATTACTATACCTTTATTTATGGGATTCTCGTCTTTATCCATCTATCCAAATGCTAAATGAGGAACAGTATCCTCCAATCCCAGCCACACCAGCTTTCTACATTTTTTAAAAATTAATTTATTTTGGTACCACAGATTGAACTCAGGACCTTGTGCTTGCGAGGTAGGCAGCGGCACCACTGGGCTAAATCCCCAGCCCTCTACAACATTTATTGTCAATCAAACTTGGTACCTTACCACACAGCGGCACAAACTATTAATGAACCTATGTGAATATGCTTTCCTTTCTCATTAATTCTTCAAAGGCAAGGGCTTTGTCTTAGCTCTCCTCTGTCTTCATCATAGCCCTTAATGCATTGGCAGCCATATACCAGCTACTGGAGCAGAGATCTGATGAATCAAATGTAATTAGAGGGCCTGGCCTTCAAGTAGGCAGCTCAGCAAAACAGATGAATCTTGTGTTTATCTTTCCTCCAAGGCTTAGTTTCCTGCACATCTCAATTTTCAGGTCTTAGCATGAAAACAGTCTAACTAGGTATCTGCAAACTTTTTCTCCACAGGACCAGATAGTATAAACATCTGCCACAAAAAACAAAACAAAATAAAACTTTGTTTACAAAAATAGGTGGCAGATTATATTTGGCTTGAGGCTGAGGTTTGTCAAGGCCTGGTCTAAAGCAAAAAAATTATAACAGTGTCTCAGCTGCTTGATTTGTTGTAGAAAGTGTGAGTTTGGAGAAAAGATTTAGATAAAACACTTGAACCTTTCAGGACAGATTAAAGATTAAATTTCAATATATTTAAATTATCTTGCATTATTTTTACATTATTTTTGCATGCCAAGGAGCAAGAGTTTTCAATACAACATTAGCAGAAAGGTTTGCTGTATTACCCCCCTCTCTGCCTAGTAAAGCCAAATACAGAAGAAACAAAACTAAAATCTTTTATTTTGAGAAAAATCTTAATTTTCTCTAATTAACTTTTTCACATCTTAATAGCATAAAATTTTGCCTTAGGAGTAAGGAAGGCTTGACTATTGATTTGCATCAAACCAAAACTAAACCAATTAGTAGTGAACTTACACCGGCTGGCTGCTGGCACTGAGAAGCTGTAACCAGGAGAGCTCGCTCCAACTTCAGACCTGTGTGGACCATCTCCGCCTGCGGGACAGAAGAACCCGCTATCGATGACACATTACAACTGGATAGGTCTCTATAATAACCTGAAACCTCCATCTCCATGTATTCTGGTAGCATCCAGGCCCTTCATGTTGTTTTCCTCATGTATTCCAGATTCCAGGGACTGATATCACAATCTCATATTCTACTGTTCCCGTTGGAACTAATCAGGGATATGTAGCCAGAGTTGGAAATGAAGAAAATCAGGGCTAGCCTCAAGTGAGGTTGGGTTGGCAATTTCTACATGCAGTGTTTCTAAATGAAACGATTCCTCCTATCTTACACACACACACACACACACACACACACACACACACACACTTTCCTCAAAAACTGGAGGTATGAATAAAGACAAAGGCCTACATTTATGTCTAAAATTCTCAAAGTACTTACTTCTTTTGGTTAAAGCTATTTCTCAAATGCTGGATCAGGTACATAATTAAATCAATTTAGTGAACCATAACCAGCACTTTATTGAGTAAAAGAGAATAAAATCAAAGTATGAATGCAGTACACCAGCTTAAAATTATTTCCAAATAAAAAGCAAGAAAAAAGCCAGGTGTGGTGGCACACACCTGTAATCCTAGCACTCAGGGGGCTGAGGCAGGAGGATTAGGAGTTTAAGGCGAGTCTGCACTATACAGCAAGCTCAAGGCCAGCCTGGACTATGTAACAAGAGCCGGTCTCAAATGCCCTCCTCCAAAAGTTAAAAAAATAAAAAATAAATAAAGAATATAGTATGTAAGTAGTATAAGCACTGTTTCATGAAACTTTTTTTTTTTTGGTACTGGAGATTGAACTTGGGACCTTGCGCTTGCCAGGCAGGCAGCCGAAACACTGAGCTAAATCCCTGGCCCATGAAGCTTTTATCTGTTACAAATATGTCAAGGTCAAGAGTTTAAGAAACATGAGGTTACAAGTACTATTAAAATATCAAAATTCAAAGAAAGAAAACAATCCTTTATCTGGATTTGCATATATCAAAAATAAAAGTGATACATGTACAAAAATGTTATCAAAATATTATAGAACTGTATAAAGTAAAAACTCAAGTCCACATACCCCTGTCAAAGTCTCATCCCATTTCTTAGAGCTAAGATAAGCCAGCCAACAGCTGGCATAGGAGAGGGTCAGGGTTTAAGTGAATAAGATCCTAAACATGGTTATCGTTTACAAAGAAGCATTCAGTGGAAAGTTCTAGGTCCCGAACAGAAAGCTAGAATATACATGTGAATACGTGAGGGTTGCAGTGTTGACAACATAGGACAAACTACATGAAGGGAGTGGGTGAAGAGGAACTTGTCATGGTCTACTTCATATTCTTGCTGTGGAGTAAGTGTGAAAAACCTATTAGCATAACTAATAACTATCAAGCATAGTTTCATAAATGCCAAATCATAATGACTCCTCTGAATAAGCCACCCTAGGCTTTATTATATAATACGCTGGAATCAAACTCGTGGCATATTCTTCACCACAAAGATGAACAGAGCCATACAGGATCTGATGCACTAAGTTTTCCTAAACCCACACAGAATGTGTAATAAAAGCAGGGGACCTAGAAAAATGAAGGCTCATTCCTGTGCCTGGACTGAGGTTTTCAACATAGGTAGAAGAGAAAAAGTCAGAAGCCTACCAAAGGAGCTTTTTTTTTTGAGACAGGGTCTCGCTGAGTAGTTCAAGTTGGCCTTGAACTCACTACATAGCCCACACTGGTATAGAACTCATAGCAATCTTTCTGCCTCAACCTTCTGAGTTCTGGAATTACAGGTGTGTGCCATTACACCTGGCTTACCAAAGGAGCTTTTCGACCAATGAGTGGGATCTACAGAAAGCCACTAACCCTTAAAAGAGGAAAAAAGGCACAACATCCTTACATGTTTCTGCACATCTCCTCCAATCTCTTTACTGATCTTCAAGTACTCTGCCACAGGACCTGCAAGCAGCAAGTCAAATGCTTCCACATATGGAGCTGCTCCTGGTGAAGACAGACGTATCAGGAACAATCAGTCACTCATCAGAACAATGTTTTCTTTTTTTTTTTTTTTTTAGGGCAGTACTGAGGATTGAATCCAGCCAGGACTTTTGAGCTACGTCCCAAGCCCTGTTTATTTAATTTGAGACAGTATTGCTAAGTTGCCCAGGCAGGACTCGAACCTGTGATCCTTTTGTCTCTGTCTCCCAAGGTGCTGGGATTACAGGCATGCACCACTGTACCTCACTAGTTTTGTTTTTTTATTGTTTTTTTTTTAAGGCAGGGTCTCCCTTTGTAGCTCAGGCTGGCCTTGAACTCAAGAGATCCTCCTGCCTCAGACTCCCGAGTGCTAGGATTATAGGCTTGGGCCACCACACCTAGCTTAGAAGGATTTTTTTTTTTTTAAAGTGCACTGCCATGTGAAAATGGGAAGACAAAAATAATGTAGCACACAAAATAAGGGAATAGGAGTTAGAAAACCCAGGTTCTAGTTCTAAGATCACCAGTTTAACTGGGTATGTCAGTCTTTTCCTCTCTGAGCTTAATTTTCTTTATCTATAAAATGAAAATAAAATGACCCTCCAAGGTTCCTTTTAGCTCTAATATTCTGTGTTTCAATTAGCCCTTGGGTAAAATGACAGATTTGCCATCATCTGGAGACAGGCAATTTTAGTATCATTTGTCATTTGACTTCAACTGGAGTCATTCTGCTAAAGAAAGAACAGGAAATATCACACAAGCAGGAAGCTTTTGTGTTAAAATAACTCAACCACAGGCCTCCCTGCGCAAGTCACTTCCTCCTTATCTGTTCACAGCAGTAAGAATTTATAGGAGAGGAAATGCTTAGACTAAATGGAGAAGTCAGCTCCACAGGAGAAAACTGACTGTAATACAGATTAGGACTGAGATGGAACGACACGAGGCGCACAAGGTGTTGTGTGGGGCCGTGGGCTGCTCACCCTGTGAAGCACCGCCTCCATCTCCGTGCCCTCGGCGCGTGTCAGAGGAGCAGGACGCTGCTTCCAGGCGGCCCACTGCCCTCTCCAATCTTTCTACCAGAGTTTGCATGTCAGCCATGATGAACTGCCTGCTGAAACAAATCAAATGTCACTTGTTATTTTAATATTACATAGCACTTGCATGGGATGAAGAGGATGTCAATTCCATGGAACACAGTAATTTAATAATAAAATAAGATGGAAAAGTATTCTAGCAAATTTGCAAAATCATACAGCCCTCATCAGGTTAAGTCTCCCCCAAACTATTCAGAAATGGAAGAAGACTCTTTAAAGACAGAAAACTGAGTTCCAGTGACATTAAATGACTTTCCTACAGTCACACAGCTTATTAGAGAAACTAGTACTCAGTTCTTCCAGCTCTAAGTTCAGTGGGTTTTCCCTCCATAACACCCTGTCGCCTGCATGTAGAATGCTCCAGTCAAGGTGTACAGGACAGACACCCTGCCCTCAATAACTTACTGTCTAACAGGGAGACTTAAGAGATATACTTTCCAGTACCAGGGATTGAACTCAGGACTTTGCACTTGTGAGGCAGGCACAGTGCCACTAAGTTAAATCCCCAGCCACTTAAAGAGATATACTAACACCTATAAAACAAACAGAAAAAACGTTTAAGGTGACAGAAAATTGCAGATAGAGTGGCATGGGGTTTCAGAGAGGGGAAGAGTATATCAGCTGGAAGGATCAGATAAGGATATCATGGAGAAGCTGCCGTCTGAGCCTGGCTTCAAATGAGGATGGGTAGGATCTGGACATGCAGTAGCAAAAGATACCAGACACAACCCAAAGAGCTTGTTACAGATCTTTCACAAGTGCAGTTCTAACTTATCTAAGCAAGCCTCATTCATTGTCTAATATCCTAATGAAAGTATGCTCCGGGATAGGGATAGAGCTCAGAGATAGAGCACTTGCCTCGGAGGAGCAAGGTCCTAAGTTCAATCTCCAGCATTAAAAAGAAAATAATAAAATAAATGAATGAATGAATGTAAGCCAGCTCCAAAAGAGAAAAGGAAAAAAGACCTTACTGAATTTATTCCGTGGTATACTCTACCATCAGGACCACTGCCTGGCAAGTAGTTGGTGTTCTTTTTTTTTTTTGATACCGGGGATTGAACTCAGGTCCTTGCAGTTTCGAGGCAGGCGGTGGAACCAGTGAGCTAAATCCCCCTGCCCATGTAGTTGGTGTTCTTAATGAACCTGAAGTAGTATTCCAAAACTCTAGAGGGATAAGAGTTCTGAAAACTGTTCATACCAGGTGTCCCCGATCAGAGGCCCTGGATGGCTAGTAACACAGCCCCACAAGATTGTAAACTTTTTTTGGGGGGGGGAGGTAAGGTCTCCCTGTGCAATTCAGGTTGGCCTTGGACTCACAGCCATCCTCCTGCCTCAGCCTTCTGAGTGCTGAGATTATGGGCATGTACCACGCCTGCCAAGATTGTAAATTTTTAAGTATGAATTTTTAACAATATTTTTCATGACTTCATTGTGTGGTGCTTAGGTGCTGACTTTGTGTAAGGGCACAGTACACTGCTAACTCCACCACCTGTGCTCACCACAGTCAGTAGAATTGAAACTCCTATGTGTCAGTTGTTATAAGTAAAACACACTGATTACCAATAGTTGTATTGCAACTACCTACATACGTGTGTGCTTGTGAAGACAGGTGTTTACTGTTATTAGGCAGATATGTTAAGTTTCCTTACTTTATATTCAGCCTGAGACAATTCCTCTTCACTCAATGTGGCCCAGGCAATCCAAAAGGTTGGACATTCATGCATACAACTAAGTGTAAAATATACCAATACATGTCTAAACAAAATACTTGAGACTATAAGAGATCTTATGAAAATCTGTCAGTGAAATTTCAGTTAAAGCCTTGACTCAGATTTCATTTCATCAAAGCATTAATTAGTTCAGGTAACTGAAGCCGAATAAACTCAACTCCCTTGAAGCTACTAAAATGACCAAAGCAACTGATATCCCCCAAAATGGCAACAAACCAGAAAACCCAAACTTAACACTGTCTTCCCTGTGAAAGACTTAAGTAGCTCACAAGACAATATAATCCCTGTCCATTCTTTTCTGTGTTCAGGTGTGGTCTCTCTGGGCCCAATACTTGCCAGAGATTGTTGTTTACAAGAGTATGAAAGAAAAAGAAAAATGAGTGTGAGAACCAAATCAACCTCTCCATTTCCTGGCCTAAAGAAGTGAAAAGACTCCAGGTCTATGCTCTATTCACAAATGGAACAACTAGAAGCTGCCAGTATACTCTCTTTCATGTTATGATGGCATCAACGAATTTCTGAATTGCTGCTCTGTTTGACTTTGGGTATTGGCCAGAGACAGACTCATAAATAACCTGCACTTTATAAATCCAAAGGGAAAGGCAAGATATTTAATAAACTCCCAAACTATCTCCCAAAAATAAACAGCACTCAGTTCTGAAGGAACATATTTAAAACCCAACAGACGCTACAGGTTAAGACCGGCACTAACATGGAGATACAGTACAAATGTGCAGGTCTGTGAACACTCTCCAATCTTTAAAAGGTTAAAAATATGGCTCCAGGGGATTTTGGCCCCCCTTTCCCATATTTTATTTGCTTACAAGCTTTCACTACTGAACAAGCTATATTTTTGGTGTCTGAGTTATGCACAATGAAAAGCGATAATACAGCTGCCCTTCAGAGTTAATCTCATTCTACCACTAATCAAATACAGAAGAATAGTACTGTATCTTTGTTGGGGGTAGGGAGAGATTGATGTTATGGTGAAGAATCTCTAGAATTGAAGGGACTGGAAGACATACCTTTTCTCAGTCTTCACACACACACACACACACACACACACACACACACACACACAGTACTCTTCAGGTGGTCATGTGCACCCCCTCCAAAGCAATTTACCACCTAGCAGTTTACCACCTAGCTCACTTGCCGGATGGTAGCCCCACAACCACCTCCCGACTAAAGGCTCCTGAAGCAGTAGATCCAGCTCAGACCATTTTTCTGGGATTTAGAATCTTAGATCCAGCTTCCATCTAACATCTTTATCTGAATGTCCTAAAGGCACCTCAAACTGAAAAATCTAAACCACCACCCAAGATACTCTGTTGAGTTTTATTCTACTGCCTAACAGTTTCCTGTTCATCAAAGCAGTCTTCAGGGAAGTCAGATAAATGTGGGTTTTGAATAACAGCATTCACTGGCTCTGAGGCTATAAGCAGTTATCAAACTTTCTGGGCTTCAGTTTCCTTATCTACATAATGGGGACAACAAAGTTCAGAATCCAGAATAAGAAATCCATGTAGATTTCTTGGCACAGTGCTGAAAAATAATAAAGATTCCATAAATGTTAACTAAATTATCTTCCTCCTTAGTCTCAAAAATCTAATGAGTCATCAAAACCCAGAGGCTCTATCTTCCACCTTGCCCCTTACCTTTATTCTGATTTTTTTTTAAAAAAAAGGTCATCAAAACATTACCTAGGTTACTACTGTAACTTAACTAGTTTCCCCTCATTTCAGTAATACACCTTTTCTTCAATCATTCTCCATATGATAGTCAGAGCGATCCATCTCAAACACAATGTAATTAAGACATTCTTTATTTTATACCATTCAATATTCCCCATAGCATTGAGGATAAAGTCCAAAGAAGTGTTTCCATAATTTAGGCCTGCTTTGCCCCTCATCACTTTCTAAAAGTTTTATCTTTTGCTACACCTTTTCCTCAGCACACTACCATACCCAAGATTTACATGCATTTTCCAGAAAAAGTCATGCTTTCTTTCACTTTTGATCCTTTATAATGCTAACCACACTGCTTGGTTGCCTTCTCTCTGTATGTGACCCCTCTCTGGAATTCCTATTGTCCTGTTAAGTCGAAGCTAAGGTACAACCCCCCAAGAAGTACTTCTACTATGTGCTTCCGTGACACTGTGCACTTATTTCTACCATGGCACAAGACTTTAATAGTCATCAATTAGCCACTCGAGGAAAAATAACCAAATCAATGTGTTTACAAATATTGTCTGATAAACAGAATAGGATTTGGGAAAAAGTAAAAATATTAGAGTTCATAGGGTTAGACTGAAAGCTGTTACTCATCTAGCTGTAAAATAAGGAGGCTACTTCAAAAGATTTTGCTAAGGAAAATATTTGGTGTCTAATCAGATACTGAAACTAAATAAAAAGAAATCTATTAACCTACCAATAATCACACTTAGGCAACTGAGTGACCAACACCTGTATTAAGTGCTGTGTGGAATATAAGAGAAGGACAAAATAGTTTCCTTGCCCTTAAGGGAGTTTAGCAGAAGAGACAAAGCTACCTTCCATTGAATCACTGTTTCTCAGGATTAAGAGCAGTTCTAGAAATCAAATTATAAAAACACCATCTGATGCCAGAACAGTCCTAAAGCATTCTTTTTGTTTTGTTTTTTTGAGACAGGGTCTTGCTATGTAGTTCAGGCTGGCCTTTAACTCTCTATGTAACCTAGGCTGGCCTTGAGTGCTGGGATTGCAAGTGTGCACCACCACGCCCCCGGCGGTTTCAGCATTCTATGCAATTAGCCTCTGATCAAACATCCTCAGTGATAGAGGACCTGAGACTTCTGAGACAGCCCATTCCATTCAGCCAGCTCAATGTTCTTCCTTATATGTAGCCAAATCTCCCTTCCCTTCCACTTCCACCCACTCATCTTGGTTCTGCCCTTGGAGGTCACACAAAACAAGTGCGAATTAAACTGAACAAGTACTAACTGTGTAGTACTGATTGAAAACACAGTAGCACTTGGAGAAGGGAGGTAGAGATGGCTCATGAGTTGCAAACATGGGAGACCTAAAGGAATAACGACATTATAGGCAGAAACAAGTTCTAGCATGTTCTCGTCAATGCAAGAAGATGAGGTCAGTTTGGGCCATGCTGAGTTTGAAGAGAAATGAAGTTTCTAAGTGAAAATGCTAAATATGTATTTAGAAATAAAGCCTAAGAAATGATCTAGACTGGAAATAGTATTTGCAAGTTACTGGTAAAGAATATGAGGTCATGAGAATGGAAAAAGTAAAGTACAGAGTAAAAAGAAACTAGGAAGTTGATCCTCCAGCAATTTCTGTGGTTTGAAACCAAGGGAGAAAAAACAAGAACGGTTAGAAGACTCCTGCCCAAGTTGCTTCACTCTCATCCTTCTAACAACTCAACCCAATTCCTTCACCTATTCAAGGAAGTCATTCAGAAGTTAATGAAACCAGGTTACTCCTGCAGTCCTTGTCACATCTTAACAGGTGATTAAGCTGGTAGTAAAAATTTCTACCTAAGTTAAGAAGCTGCTATGCTTAAAATGTTTTCTACTATGTCCCACAATTGTTCAAAGTTAGTGGTGGCCAAACCTCTGGCGTGTGTTACTGTGTTTTTAAGACCAAAGATGTTAATGTATGAGTTGTTTTTCTGAACTAGAACTTCAGGTTGGGCATGGTGGCACACACCTGTAATCCCAGCATCTGGGAGGCTGGGGCAGCAGGACTGCAGAGTTTGAGGCCAGCCTGTACTACATAGTGAGACCCTGTTTCAAACCAAAAAGACAATTCATTGAATTCATTATGTAGCCCAGCCTTTTCTCCAACTCATAGCAATCCTGCCTCAGCCTCCCAAGTGCTAGGATTACAGGTGCACATCATCACACCTGGTTGGTATGCAGGTTTAATTGCAGTGTTGGCACTTTGCAATAAATATAGTGGTATGTTGGTTCACGAACTTGATTCTTTCCACAATCTGATCGCAAACTGAATTGGAGGAGAAACGAATCAAATTCCATGGTTAGGTTCAATGTTGACTTCATGGGGAAATTTGATTTGGTTCTTGTCCTAATTGGTTTGTGACCAGAAAAGTGGAAAGAATTAAGTTTGTGAACCAAGGTACCACTGTAAGTGGGTTTTGGGTTGCAGTTTGGCACTCGGTCTCTAAAATATTCATCACTGTTCTAAGTCATCACTCAAGAAAACTGAAAAGAAAACAACTATATAAGTCAGCATGTATACCACAGCTCAACTGATCTGCTTCAAAATGCTTCCCTTGGTCTTGACTCTGTAATCCTATTGCTGAGATTTTACCCTATCAAAGTAAACCTTAATACAGGAGAGTGATAGGCATGAAGAGACATTAAGATATTTATTGCAATGTTAGACTTCCTCTGTCTCCCTCTTTTTTCCCTCTTCCCTCTCAGTATATACATCTTAGACGTCTTAATTATGGAGGGAACAGCCAAAGGCACTATGGAAGACTTGAAAACGTAACATTTACAGTATTTATCTAAGTAATGGCATCTTCCATAATTTCCTCGTTCGGGCCTGGGATTTAGCTCAGAGGCACCACGCCTGCCTTGCAAGCACAAGATCCTGAGTTTGATCCCTGGTACCAAAAAAAACATTTCCTCTTTCCTCCTTTGATTTCCTTAACATACAGAGCTGGGGATGTAACTCAGTGGCAGAGCACTTGCTAGCATGCAAGAGGTCCTGAATTCTACCATCTGATAGGCCCCCCACACACAAATTTTTTAAAAACTTTTAACACAGACATAACAATCAAAGACCATTTCCATTTGGATATACCTTCTAAGCTACCACTAAGCTATATATTTGTTAGTTCTCCTAACAATACAGAAATTCTTATCATTAAGCTCTAATACATCATAAAACAAAATATAAACATGCTAATAGGAGATACATGTTTGCTGGTTTAACCCCAAAACCAAAGAACAGACACTACTTTGCCCTAGTAAAGATGCCATTTAAATCTAACCCAAATCAGGACCCACTGTTCTTTCCTAAGCATTTGGTTTCACTGATGAAACCAATGACATTTAGTGCCTGAGTCACTGCCACCTGAGGTTTAGATGAAAAGAGAAAGGCCTATGTTCTAGGAAGGGAAGGAATCCAACCTAATATCTGTGCTTATCTCCTGTTTCCTCCTTACCCTCAGTGCTCTATCTGAAACTATAGGAGTAAAATGAGTAATAGCTTATAAACTTAACTCAGACTTGGGAACTAGCTGTTTCAATGGTGTAGGCCCAGCAAACAGATAATTCTGGGTGGTCACTGGGTTCACTCCTCCCTTAGTTCAAAGAATTATGAAGGCTAATGGCAAGGTACATTCAGCAAGCCCTTTGTACTGATGTATGCTTTATACTGTATAAGGCACAACCGTACCAACAGACTTGAGCCTAGACAGTTGCTCTAATTGAACAGCATTTTCTACTCTCACATGTAAAGAGAGATTCAGGTGTGCCATTTGTCCTTAGCCACGATTCAACTATAACTAAAGGTGTGAAAAGATCTGTGATGATTAAGTCTATAATTAACTAAAATATAGGAGTTTTAATGACTTCAGGGGAAAAAGTCCAAAAACAACAACAAACACCCACCTCAAATAAAAATAGCAAGCTTGTTCACATTTCAAGTATTTTCCAGGCAAATGGAAAAGTTTGGCACATGTCTGGTAATAGAAGGCAAACAAAACTGCACTGTAGCAGAATATTTTTAGACCTTTGCTTGTTTTTATTACATGATGAATATCAAGAAGAAATAGTTTCACGGCAAATGTGGTAGCTACATTGTTTCAAAGATGATGAAACGTCAACAAATTTATCAATTAAAATAAATGTGAACACCAACTTTTAAGTATGTACAATTTAAAAATAGATGAGTCCCTGACCACTAAAACCAAGCAGGCTAAATTCAGGCAATATGAACACAAACAAAACCTGCTTCATTAAATATATCCACAATAGAGGGACGAGAAATTTGCTGATTCACACAGTCAATGAACACAAAGGTTGCTTCTTGTGCTAATTAGTGGCACTAGATCGCACCTGAAATTGGGGGGAGGGGGCAAGTAGTCCTTTGAGGACCACCCAGGAATTCCTTCAAAATGTAATAATTTCATGCTGCCTCAATGGAAACAAATGATTCATTCATTGCAGGGTACTGAGTGCTTATCATGTGCCACACACTGTGCTAAGGAGGGATATGGGACTGTCCTCAGAGAATCAGGCTGTGGAGGTAAGCTACTGTACAATCATAGCTATGACCTTTGTGATGCAGCTGCTCTTAACCAGGGGCAATTCTGTTTTCCAGCAGACATTGGCAATGTCTAAAGACATTTTTGGTTGTCAAAATTAAACAAGTGCTACTAGGTTCCAACGAATAAAGGCTACATATAGTGTTAAACACCTTACAGCAAAGAATTATCCAGCTCAAAATGTCAACTGTGCCAAGGCTGAGAAACCCTGTTCTAATGTAATAAAAATAAGGACGGGCCAAGGATTTAGCTCAGTGGTTTCGCCACCTGCTGCACAAGCACAAGGACCTGAGTTTGATCCCCGGTACCAAAAAAAAAAGGGAAATGCAAATGGTTAAAATAAATGTTAACTTAGAGCCCATCATGGTGGTAATCTCTCGATTTGGGAGGCTCAGGAAGGAGGATGGTCCCAAATTCAGGGCCAGCCTGAACTACACAGCAAAATCCTGTCTTAAAAAATAAGATAAAGAACCGAGCATGATGGCACATGCCTGTAATCCCAGCACTTGGGAGGCTGAGGCAGGACTGCCATGAATTCAAGGCCAGCGTAGGAGTAAGTTCAAGGCCAATTTGAACTACATAGTGAGAACCTGTTTCAAAAATCAGATAAAATAAAATAAAACAAAATAAAGAGCTGGGTGTGGTGGCATATGCCTGTAATCTCAACATTTGGGAGGCTGAAACAGGAGGCCAGCCTGGGCTACACAGTGAGTTCAAGGCCAGCCCAAACTACACAGGGAGACCTTGTCTCAAAAACAAACAAACAAACAAAAAGTAAAATGCTAATCTAAATTAGAAAGTCAATCCGTACCATCAAATGAAAATCAACTAACATTAAGGGTCTGAGTGGAGCTGCCAGTGTAGTTGGATGCCAGAGCAACTGCCTCACATGCACAAAGGCACAGCATTCAATCCTCAGCACTGCAATAAGGAAAGGAAAGGAAAAGAAAGAAAACGAAGAAATAAACGATAAGGGCCTGATGGTAGAGAAATTTTTTGTTGTGGTGGTTGTTTTCAGTTTGTTGAAGATGGGGTCTCACTATGTTATATAGCCCAGGCCGGCCTTGAAAATCCTAGATCAGCCTGCAAAGGACAATTACAAACATTTGTCACCATCCCAAGCTTGAGTGTGGACAATTTTTAAATTGGACAAAGGAGTTTAGACTTAATTCTTTGGGAATATGAAGCCAGTGTAACAAGATGAAAACGGTTTATTTTAGAAAACCTTCGAAAGATTAGTTGTGGTTCAGAAGTTAAAATAACAGGTATGGCCGGACATGGTGGCACACACCTGTGATCCCAGCACTCGGGCGGCTGAGCCAGGAGGATTGCATCGAGTTCAAGGCCAGCCTGGGCTACATAGTGAGCTCAAGGATAGCCTGAACTACAGAGCAAGACCCTGTCTCAAAAACAAAAACCCAAAACCAAAATAATAGGTATGGAAGGGAGGTTAGTAGTAAATAAACTGATGATGACATTTCAAAGAAATAATCATTAGGACTGGGTAAGATCTAGTTTAAGTATCTTTAGATTTCTAATCTCAGCATTAAATTTCAAACCAAATGGTTCAACTTCCAATGATACTCTGCATTTGTTGGTTTAAGCAAAATGAATCTTTTTACTCAGAATGCTTCACAGAAAACCAAAAGGAGGAAATCTTGTTTCCCCTTTGTACTGGAAAATGAACCCAGGGCCTCTGCACTGAGCTACATCCCACCAGACTCTTTTTTTTTTTTCCTCCCGGACTCCCTTTTTTGAGTTAGAATGTTTTGCTAAGTTGTTAAATTGCCCAGGCTGACCTCCTGCCTCAGCCTCCCAAAGTGCTGGGATGACAAACATGTACCGCCAAGCCTGTTTATGAAGTCACTTTACAAAGGTACAGTCTCTGGTTAAAAAGATAACTGCAACTAAATAAATGTAAATTATGTATAACCAAGAAAATGGGTGAAAAAAAAAATCACCCCTCAGGTTGGAAAAAAAGCATTTTACCAATTCAATAGCCAGCCTCCTCAAAGCAAACACATACTTACTGAATCTTTATTGTCACCATTTTGTTTTGGGACAGGTTGTACTTTCACTGCTACGATTTTATTTAAACCATTCTGAGACATCATAAGCCCATATGACTGATGACATATTTCTGGGAAAGGTGAAACATAACTACAAAAATTTTTTCAAATGCTAGACTATCACAACTAAATTAGAAAAGTGCCAACCTCAGAAAAAAATCCAAACTCATTCAAATAGGGCAAAAAAGCCCTTCACAATATGGCAGACAAAAAACATCTTTTTCCAGTTCTTCTGCCTCCACATCTTCTCTCTTGCTGTGGGCTCTAGCTGGGATACCACCTTGTTAAATATCTTTGCCTGGATATGCTACAAACACTTTAAACTAGCCCCATCCAAAATTAACATTTTTTCCATCTCATCTCCCTACCCTTCTCCCCAATTTGCTGTTTATATTGTCTATTTAAATTGTACCATCCAATTTCCTAGGCAAGAAAATTAGGAAACTGTCTAAACTATTCCTACTTCTTCATTCCCATAAATCAGCTTTCAGTTTCTTGGATTCCATTTTCGTAACAATCCTTAAATACAAACCCTCCTGGCCAGTTCTACTTCCACTCTCTTGGGCCCGTGATGTAGCTCAGCGGCACAGCACCTGTCTGGCATGCACAAGGTCCTGAGTTCGATCCCTGGTACTGAAAAAACAAAAAGAAACCATTCTACTTCTACTCTCTTAGTTCAGGCTATAACTACAGAAACAGCGTCCAAACACTGACCTAATTCTCTAGGGTCTGTCCCTTCCCATTTGACAGAGTGAACTTTTAAAATAGAAATCTCGTCACATTTTCCTACACAAAACCCTTCAGAGCACCTCTACAGCTACTAAGGTAAAACCCAAACACCTTACAAGTTCTCCATATTTGACTCCACCTCTCTTTTCCTCTAGTTCTCCATTACACTGGAATTCCAGTCAGGCTGACCAGTCACGGTGGTTCAGATGTCTAGATCTCCATGTCCTTGCATCTGTAGCCCTCTCTACCAGGAAATCCTCTTTCCAGGTTACTGTATGGCTAAATAAATCCTGGAAGACTGAGCCTTCTATTTCCTCCAGGAATCCTGGAAACCTGGCTCAGGTACAGTACTTCCTGTGCTCTCATACCTCTGTGCTCACAACAGTGCACATGGTAAGCCACCCGTTTTACCTGTCTGCTACTCACATACTGTAAATTCTATGAGAACAAGTGTATTCTCATCTCATAAGGACCAATAAATGCTTGGTAAATGATGAATGTGCTGGGCTGCTCAGGATTTTCACCTAAAAAGAAATCTCTACAAAGAGTTACAATTGACACAGTTCTGACACTACTTCTAAAATGTTTGCATCTCCTCTTCATTGCACTTACTCTACTCATCCTTCAAAACTTTTCTGAACCCCTTGTTATAGTTTCCTAACACCTTGTTCTTTCCTAACACTCATCACATTTATAACTACTTCTTGAACATCTTTGCAAACACTAATAGCTGCATGAGGGCAAGATTTAGGTTGTTTAGTTTTAAAGCTGCATTGGCTGAATGTGGCAAAATGGTGGCAGAGAATAAACACAATTTGTTATATATTGAATTTAATCCTGTGATTAAAGTAGAAATCTCCACTTAAAGGATACGAGATGTAAAAAAGTTAAATAAGGCATTTATCTAGGGCCACAGATACTTTAGCAATGGGGCCAGACCAAACCTGAGCCATCCGATTTCAGTTCAGGAAGTAAGCGCCAGAACCAATAAAACTAGCTTAGCTATTATGAGTAAGAACTGCAGACTAGTAGTGGAGGAGGTATATGAATGCAAATGCGAGACTTACTCGCCTCTCTTTTAAAAACTTTCCTGGCATTCTAAACAGGTGAATTTTTAAAAATAAAAAATTCCACACAGCAAGTGGCCTTTTAACTGCCCAGGCCGGAAGACTACCCCAAGTTACAGAGGTTACAAGGAAATGAACATGGGAAGGATCTGGGGCTGATAATCTATGGAAATGAGATAATCCGATTTGTTTCCTCTCTCTCTAAATGACCGTAGGGCAACCTCTTCTCTGGATATGAATTTACCCATCTATGCAATGGGAGTGAGACAGGGTATAGTGAAGACTCTAAGGTCTCGGAGGCTCCTTTCAGTCAGGACGCCTTAGGAAACAGGCCTCCGCTGAGGCTGAAGGGGAGCACTGGAAAACTGGATGGAAGGGCCTCCCCGGGACCTCCTGGCTCAGCTGGTCACCCCCACCCCACCTCAGGAGACCGCGCCCAGGAGTCCAGGTCGGCCTGAGGGCCTCAAACCCGGCCCCTCATCGGGGCTCACCACACGCGTGTAGGCCAGGAAAGCCACTGAAAACACCAGGAGCGGGTGGGCTCCGGAGGAGACCCCAGTCTCTACTCAGCCGCGCCCCCTCACCTTAAGAGTTCTGCCTCACCCCGGGACTGCGATCAACCGCTCTCCACTTCCGGCAAGAACCGCCCAGCAATCTTCGCGCGACCCACTTCCGGGCCCTCACTGGGCGCGGCTCCCCCACCGGAAACGAACAGCCGGCAAAAAAAAAACGCTAAACCAGACCCGGAGTGGGGAGGAAGTGTGCCCCGCCCCGACCCCGTTCGTGACTCCGCCCCTATTCACAACGCCTGGAAGAGGGAATAGGGCCAGTCCAGAGGGCGCTGGGGAAAGAGCTCCGCCCCCAAGGAGGGAGCGACCCAGGGAGGGTGTGTGCACAGTCCGGGCCACGCCCCTCTACTGGAAGGAGCCGGCACCGCCCTCTGAGGCCAGGGCCAATGAAGGGCCGATTTTATTGGCTAAGTCCCTCCTCCGGGAGGGAAGGCAGATAAATGGCTGATCCTCCTGTCAGTTTTGTGTCAAAGGGAAAGGCCGGTTTCTTTCAGGGCAGTCCAGAAAGGGTCTTAGAAGGGATAGAGGGTTAGTCTCCGAAGACAAGGTCCCGGCGGCACCCTCAACTTTCTTGGTGATCAAGGCCAAGCTCTGCCTCTCTCTGGGCGAGCGCACCTCGGTTTCCTCGTTTGGGATGTGAAGAGGCAACAGATCTGGCCAGCGTTCCGAGAGGACCTGAGGAGTCTGGGCGTGGAGAGTGTGGTCAGCTACCTTGCTGTGCTCCAGCCCTAGGTGCCTGCGCGTGCCTGCCCCGCCCGGCTTTCTCAGCCCGAGGCTGCGAAGGTGGAGAAAAAACTCTGCCCTCTCGCCCCACTTCCTGTTTGTTCGGTGCGCTCTGTGACCATAGATGGTGAGGTCTGGGGCTGCGTGGAAGCCTCCGCCCCGCCCCGCCCCGCCCCACCCCCGGCTTTGGAGTCCTTCCTCCCGAAGCTCAGGGTGTAGTCCCTGAGAATAAGATGAGGGGGATTAGAGGAGATCCTTCCCCACTCCGCTAATATCCGGTATTGTGGCATCCTCACCTGGGACTGGTGTGCCGAGCAGCGGCTAATGTAGTCCTGGCGCGGCTCCCCACGGTGGCTGCACCCCGCAAGGGAGACTTCGCTTCCTTGCCCCTTTAGACCGGAAATCACAACTTTGTTTCCTCAGGACCCGTTTTCCAAGTAGTCATTATCCTGCCACAATGATTTATTTCTAGAAAAAATTGGGGCGAGTGCTACAGTTCTCACCCCTTCAACTGAGGGACTGCGACATCTCCGTGTTCAAGTTGAATGTAGGCGTTATATGCAAGAGTCAATCATTCAGCGAATACAGTTCTTGCAGTAATAACTAACATTTACTGTGTGCTGACTACATGTCAGGCCTGTGCTCAGCGATTCGAGCACATCTTCATTTAATCTAATAGCAACTCTCTGCAGTAGGTACCATTATATCCTCTGGTTTTCAAATGAGGAAGCTGAACAACTTGCCAAGGTCCCTAAGTAACTGTTGGAACTTTGAAGGGAATACATCTGACTCTAAAACTGGTGAGCTTAATTATCCCCTGTGACAGACCATGCTGGATTCCTTTAAGACAGTGTATAACTCTGGTTGTGAAGACACAAGGGACCAAGTAATCTTTGATCAGATTACCTTGTACAACTTACTGGGTTTCTTCCCAGTTTTATGACTCTCCATATATTTAAAAGAAAGATAACAACATGACAAAGTATGGCACAAAAATCACAATATATAGTAAATATTTACATTTAACAAAAAGTACACACACCCTGTAACTTTATTTGGATATAACATTAAAAGGTTAAATTTAAGTATATGAAAGGCTGAGGACAAATAGCCCTGCTGCCTCTCATTTTTTAAAAATGTGGTATTGTAGATTGAACCCAGGACCTTTGCACTGAGCTACAGCCCTGTCTCCGTTTTATTTTTTGAGAGCAGGGTCTCCATAAATTACTAAATCACCAGGCAGGGCCTGGAACTGCACAATCCTCCTGTTTTACCCACCAGTGTTCTAGAGTTGAAGGGGTATGCCACCGTGCTGGGCTTCCTCGTAATCTTTAGCTCTACATTGAGTTCTTCTAAGTCTTTTTCTGAAGTGGGAACATGAAATGTTCCTAGAGGAAGAGGAGAGGAGGAAACAGGAAGGATAATGAAGAAAGAAAGTTTCCTCATCTGTAAAATGGTGATGATAAGGCATGTGGTTGTAATGAAAACAGAAGCAATAACCTGTGAGTGAGCTGTAACATAGACTGGATACGTTTATTTCTTTCCACAGTGTCAGATATCATTGAATAACAATAAATTCACAAGCAACCTCAATTTCAATCAGCCTTATCAGGCCAACTACTCAAGGGTCACTCCATAGCCAACAAAGCAGGCAAGCATAGATTTTTTTTATTCTAATCTTCGTATTTTGTTTTGCTCTGTTTGAGACAAGGCCTGACTATTTAGCCCAGGCTGGCCTCAAACATGTAGCTATCCTCCTGGCTCAGCCTTTTGAGTGCTGAAGATTACAGGCATGCATCATCACACCCAGCTTCTAATCTTAATTACTAATAGCTATGACGCTCAAGTCACACATCATACTTCACACAATAATATATATTAATATATAAATAAATAAATATATATATATATATGTGTGTGTGTGTGTGTGTGTTACAGAATGGCTAAGAAAGGGTTGACAGTGGCTGCTCTACAGAGATTTGAAAAGTCACCACAGGTGGCTAAATAAGATTACAGACCAGGCAAAGCTTCTCCAAGGAGATAAGGAGCTTATTGAGACCACAGAGTTGGTTCAAAGCCTGAATCTGGACAAAAGGCAATTTGGCTGGGCAGTGGCAGGTAGGGGGATGGATGAATGATGAAAGGATGTTGGGTTTTGTCAAAGGCTTTTTCTGCATCTATTGAGATGATTGTGTGATTTTTGTCTTTGATTCTGTTTATGTGGTGTTTTACATTTATTGATTTGCTTATGTGAAATCATCCTTGCATCCCTGGGGTGAAGCCTACTTGGTCATCTTTTTGATGATTTGTTGCATTCTGTTTGCCAGTATCTTGCTGAGGATTTTGCATCTATGTTCATTAAAGAGATTGGCCTGTAGTTCTCTTTTTTTGATTGGACCCTCTCTGGTTTTGGAATTAGGAAAATGCTAGCTTTTAGGAATGACTCTAGGGATATTCGTTCCCTCTCAGTTTCATTAAAGATTTTGAGGAATATTGGCATTAGAACTTCCCTGAAGTTCTTGTACAATTCAGCGGTAAATTCATAGGGTCCTGGACTTTTCTTAACTTGTAGTTTTATTTTTTATTACTTCTGCTTCAGCTTTGTTGCCTGTTATTTGGTTATTCAGGGTTTTATATCTTCTTGGTTTAGTTTTGGTAATTCATTTGTATCAAGGAATCTGTTTCTTCTGAATTTTCTAGTGTACTGGAGTACAGGTTTTTGAAACTACTAATAATCTTCTGGATTTCGGCAATGGCCATTGTGATTTTGCTTTTTTCAATTCTAATTATATTAATTTTGGTTGTCTCATTCCTTTTCTTGTACTGGGGATCAAAATTGGGAACTTGTGCTTGGAAGGCAGGCAGGGGAACCACTGAGCTAAATCCCCAGCCCCTGTCTCATTCCTTTTCATGGTAAGAATGGCTAAGGGTTTGCCTATTTTGTTTATTCTTTCAAAAACCAGTTCTTCAATTCATTGGTTCTTTATTTCTCTTTTTTTGTTGGTACATTTTAGATTTACATAATAATAATATTCATCATAGGGAATTTGTACCTGTACATGATATATCTTGATTCTTCCTTTTCTCCTATTCCCTCCCCTTCCCTTTGACCCTTCTTCCCCTCCTTATTTACAAAAGCTTTGTTGCCATTTTTTCTTTCTATTCTCCTCCCTTCCTTCCTTTCCCCCACTCCCCTCCCTTGTTCCCTTTCTCATGTGAACATTTTCTTCCCATTTCCCAATATCTATTATACATTTTGGTTCTTATTTACACTTTTGGTTTCTCACACCAGAGAAACAATGTAGTATTTAAACACATGTCCAATTTATTTTACTTAAGAGTATGATTTCAAGGTGCATCAATTTAGCTAGAAATGTCTCAAGATTACGCTTCTTTATGGTGGAGTAGCATTCTATTGTACAAAAAAACCCCCCACGTCTTCTTTATCCATTCATTGGTTGATGGGCATTTGGGTTCTTTCTAAGATTTAGCTATTACGATTGTGCTTCGATAAACACGAGTATGCATATATTACTGTGGTGTGATGCTTTTAAGTCTTTGGGGAAGATACCAAAAAGGGGAATAGCTGGGTCAAATGGAACCTCTAGTTTTAATTTTTTGAGGAGTTTCCACCCTGATTTTCCGAGTGGTTGCACCAGTCTATACTCCCACCAACAGTGGAGAAGGGTTTCTTCTTCCCTGTATCCCCACCAGCATTTGTTATTGGTTGATTTCTTGATAATAGCCAGTCTTTCTGAAGTGAGATGGAATCTCGGCATTGTTTTAATTTGCATCTCTCAAATGACCAGTGATGTTGAACATTCTTTCATACTTATTTGCTGTTTCTACTTCTTCATCTGAGAAGTATCTATTCATTTCAGATGCCCATTTTTGGATTGGGTCTTTAAATTTGATTGGTCTGATTTTTTTCTTTTTTTTTTTTTTCAGTTCTTCATATATCCTAGATACTAGTCCTTTGTCTAAGTAACAGCTGGAAAAAAATTTTCCCCATATTGTGAGTTGTCACTTCACTCTGTTGGTGTTTTCTTTGCTGTGCAAAAGCTTTTTAATAAGATGAAATTCCAGTTGTTATTTGTGACATTTCCTGTATGATCAGGATTTTGCTCATAAAGTCTTTGCCTACACCAAAGTCAAGAGTTCTACCTTGAAATTCTACCAAAATCCAGCAGATTTAGTGTTTCTGTTTTAATATTTAGATCTTTGATCCATTTTAAAGACCACTTCTTTTTTTTTCTTCTTTTTGGTACCGGGGATCAAACTCAGGTCCTTGCGCTTGCGCAACAGATGGCGAAACCACTGAGCTAAAACCCTGGCCCATCCATTTTAATTTTAGTTTAGTGTATGGTGAAAGATATGGGTCTAGTTTTAATCTTTGGCATGTGGAAAGCCAGTTTTTCCAGCACCATTTATTAAAGAGGCACTCTTTCCTCCAGTGAAAGTATTTGGCTACTTTGTCAAAGATAAGGCTATGTTTGAAATTGTTTCTATATCTTTTAATCTGGTCCATTGAATCGCAGGTTTAGGTTTTTTGGGCCAGTACCATGCTGTTTTATTACAGCTCTGTAGTATAATTTCATCCTTTCCTTTATTTATTTTTTTTGTACCGGGGATTGAACTTGGGACCTTGTACTTGCAAGGCAGGAGGCAGCACCACTGAACTAAATCCCCAGCTGTAGTGTAATTTCTTTTTTTTTTGGTACCAGGGATGACCTTGCACTTGCGAAGCAGGCGCCGGAACCACTGAGCTAAATCCCCAGCCATTGATTGTAGACTAATTTCATGTCAGGGTTTGTGATGCCCCTGCCTTGCCTTTGTTGCCCAGAATTGCCTTTGCTATTCTAGGTCTCTTCCAGCTCCAAATTAATTTTTGGATTGTTTTCTCTAATTCTGTGACATATGCTATTGGTATTTTGATCAGGAATGCATTAACTCTGTATAACAATTTTGGAAGCATGTCCATTTTCACTATATTGGTTCTTCCTACCAAAAAACAAGGTATATTGATCCATTTTCTGATATCCTCTTTGATCTCCTTTTTTAGAGTACTGTAGTTTTCAATGTAAAGGTCTTTTACTTCTTTTGTTAGATTGATTCCTAGGTATTTCATTTTGTTGGATTCTATTGTGAAAGGTGTAGTTTCCCTAATTTCTCTTTCAGTGAGTTTGTTATTTGTGTACAGGCTTACTATTGATTTTTGAGCGCTGATCTTTTATCCAGCTATGCTATTGAATTTGGGTATTAAATCTAGAAGTCTTTTGTTGGAGTCTTTGGGGTCTTCTTTGTAGAGTATCATATTATCCACAAGTAATAATAATTTAACTTCTTCCTTTCCTATCCTTATTCGTTTTATTTCTTTCCCTTGTCTAATTGCTCTGGCTAATGTTTCCAGAACTATATTGAATAAGAGTGGTGACAGTGGACATCCTTGCCTCCTTCCTGATTTTAGAGTGAAAGCTTTCAGTTTTTGTCCATTTAGTATGATGTTGGCTGTTGGTTTATCATAGATGGCTTTTATCAGATTGAGATAAAGACCATCTATTCCAATTTTTTGTAGAGTTTTCATCAGGAATGGGTGTTAGAGTTTGTCAAATGCCTTTTCTGCTCTATTGAGATGATCATATGGTTTTTGTCCTTGGCTCTTTTAATGTGGTGATTACATTTATTGATTTGATTATGTTGAACCATCCCTGCATCCCTGGGATGAATCCTACTTAGTCATGCTGTATAATCTTCTTGATGACTTGCTGCATTCTGTTTGCCAGTATCTTACTGAGGATTTTTGCATTTATGTTCATTAGGGAGATTGGCTTGTAGTTCTCTTTCTTGATTGGATCCTTCTCTGGTTTTGGTATCAGGGTAATGCTTGCTTCCAGGAGTGAATTTGGGAGTATTGCTTGCCTTTCAGTTTCATTAAAGAGTTTGAGAAACAGTGTCATTAAATCTCTAAATTTCTTGTAGAATTCAACAGTTAATCTTTTCTTTGTTGGTAAGTTTTTAATTACATCTTCAATTTCATTGACTGATATTGGTTTAGAATTTTTATATCTTCTTGATTCAGCTTTGGTAATTCATAGGTATCTATGAATCTGTTCATTTCTTCTGTGTTTTCCATCTTATTAGGATGCAGGTTCTCAAAGTTGGTATTAATGATCTTCTGGATTTGTCCAAGATCTGTTGTGATTTCACCTTTTTCACTCCTAATTGCATGGATTTGAGTGTTTTCTTTCCTTTTTTTGATAAGGTTGGATAAGAGTTTGTCAATTTTATTTAATCTTTTAAAGAACAAACTCTTTGATTCATTGATTCTTTGTATTGTTTTCTTAGTCTCTATTTCATTAATTTCTCTTCTGATCTTTTTTTTTTTTTTTTTGGTACCAGAGATCGAACTTGGGTCCTTGTGCTTTCAAGGCAGGCGACAGAACCACTGAGCTAAACCCCCGGCATCTTCTGATCTTTATAATTTCCTCCCTTGTACAAGTTTTGGGCTTGACTTGCTCTGCTTTTCTGAGAAGCTTGAGGTTCAACATTAAGTTATTTGAGCTTGCTCTGTTTTTGTGTTATGGGATTTCACCACTATAAGTTTCCCTCATAGGACTGCTTTCACTGCATCCCAAAAGTTCCAGTATGTTGTATTGGCATTACTCGGGGGTTTTTATTACTGGTTTTCTTAAAAATAAATTTTATTTTATCCCATTCCCCATCTCCTCTTATGCCCCCTCCCTCCCTATGTACAAAGGCTTTGTTTCCATTTTTTTCTTTTATTGTCAATTTATTTTCTTGTCCCTTCCTTCCTTTTGCCCTCCCTCTGGCATTATTGTTTAATTGTAGAAACTGTCTAATTTCTTCTTTAATTTCATCCGTGACCCATTGGTTGCTCAGGAGGGTGTTATTCATTCCATGTGTTTATGAACTTCTTGTGGTTTCTTTTGCCATTGATTTCCAATTTCATTGCACTTGGTCTGATAATATACATGGAATAATTTCAATTCCTTTGCATTTACTTAAGCATGTTCTATGAGCTAGTATGTGGTCTATTTTGGAGAATGTCTCATGAGAAGAATGTGTATTCTGATGTGGGCTGGAACACTCAGTAGACATCTACTAAGTCCATTTGTTCAAAAGTTTGGTTCAATTCTGATATTTTTTGTGATTTTTTTTTCCTAGTTGACCTGTCTATTTGTGACAGTGGGTTATTGAGGTTCCTCATTACAGTTGTATTAGCGCTTATTTGATTTTTCATGTCCATTAATATTTGCTTTATATACTTGGGTGTACTGCTATTTGCTTCTTTTAGCACTTGAAATATTTCACTCTAAGTTCTCTTTGACTTGAGGGTTTGTGTTGAGAAGTCTGCTGTGCTTCTGATGGGTTTTTATTTATAGGTGATTAGTTTCTTTTCTCTAACAGCTTATAATATTCTACTCTTGTGTTGGATTTCTGGATTCTTAAGTATTATGTGTCTTGGTGTTCTTTTTTTATCATGGGTAATTGGAGTTCTATACGCCTCACTTGTCTGTATGTCAAATTCTTTTTCCCTGTTTGGGAAGTTTTCTGACATTACTTCTGTAAACAGTTTTTTTAATGTCATTTGTGCTATTTCCTGCTTTTTCATTGTCTCTACTGAGTCTTATGTTATTCTTGGTTTGTATCATCTGGCAGCTGCTGGATTGATTTCCTGTGATCCCTTGATATTTTTAAGAACTGTTTCTTTTCCTGATCGCTAACCAGAATCCTGTCTTCTGTATCTGGTAGTCTGTCCTCACATTGGCTCATTCTGCTGTGTATACTTGTAATGGGACCTTTAATCTCCTGGATATTTGTTTGAATCTGTTTCATGGATTCCATTTCTTTCCTATGTTGGGTATTCATAATTTCTGTCATTTTCTTTCTTTGTCTTTTTCCTTTGTACTGGGAATCAAACTGAGGACCTTGTGCTTGCCAGACAGGCATGGAGCCACTAAGTTACATCCCAACTCCATCATTTTCCCAATCTCCTCTATTTGTTTATCTGTATCTGCTCTGGAGTCACTCATATGTCTTTCATTATGATCATCATCCCTGTAGCTATCTGAGAAACTGTTTCTGATTTGACTTTTTTTCCAGAACTTCAGTCATCTGCTTTGTTACTTCCGCTGTTACCACTTCAGAGAAAGGTGGGTGGCTTTTGAATTGTTACATTTTATTTTCCCCTGCATTTGCCTTTGGTGAGCTGAAGTCTGGGGTTGTGTCTTTCCTAAGTGTCTTCTCATTTTCTATTTTTTTTAAAGTTGAATTCCTGGGTTGCTGATTGTAAGTTGCTTACTGTGAGGAGCTTTATTGCCAATATTTAGAACCTTTAGGAAATGACTACTTCTCATAGATATATTCTAGATGTAGCTGGCTTTTGGGTTTTGAGTCTGTTGCAAGATCCTACCTCTTCAGTTTATTGGGGGTGAGAAGTTGATGCCTATTTGGCCTAGCCCCTGATTCTTTGGCACTGGCCTATTGTGTCATTTATGACCCTTAGGCAATCTCAGTTTTGGTGTACCAGGAAGAACAATTGATTAGCACAATTATGTCACCTTGGTTAAAGTAGTACAATCAGCAATAACAATAGCATCAAGCAGAGACTAGAAAGTGACAAATTTCACTAACTATGAATTTACCACCTTTAACCATATGAACTAGATTTGTGGATTTATAATAAAACCTAAAATAAAGCAGAAAATTGTATACAGTAAATATGACCTCAATATGATGATTTTACCCTCAGGGAGAAAATTTAAAAGGCATTAGGGAGGATAAAAAGAGAAATAAGAGAAGAGGAAGAGATTAGAAGCAAGGCTAGAGGACAAAAGAAGATCACACAAACTTTGGAAACCGGTGAAGAAGGCGAGAGAAAGAGAGAAGGAAGAAATAAAAACAAGAACAGAACACAACAACAAAAAGAAAACTAGAACCCATGTTCACACTCATATAAAAACAAGATCAAACAATCAAGACAAAAAACAAACCAAATAAACATAAAAAAAAGAAGAAAAATATCCATTTCAAAGCGTGTCTCTGCTGTAGCTGGTAGACAGAGTGGGTAGACAGAGCCCAGATCCACGTAAATTAATCCCAGCAAGCCAACCACAGATTTATGGCAGGTTAGTTCATAATCCCAGCAAGCCTGCACCTCTAGTTGCACTGAAGTTCAGGCTGGTTTTTGGCTGTGAGGCTGGACCTGATTTGTTCAGCCCATAACACTCTGTGTGCCTCCTGTGAGCTTGAACTCGGTTCCTTGCCACCTTGAACTTGGCTCCTTGACCTCTTGCTGTCTTGAACTCGGTTCTGCCTCACCTTGACACTTGAGCCTCCAGATGGAGCCAGCTTGCAGCTGCTGTGAGTTCCAAGGTCAGTTGGCCTCTCTCCAAGATGACTACTGGCCAATCACCCTATTCTGGGGGACATCTGAACCCAAATAATTCACCAGCTACGAAGTCTGCTGCATCCACTACTACGTTCCACTGTTGCATTTCTTTGTGGAGGCCTCTGGAGTTGCCAATAGTGACTGTGCATCTGCAGGTTCAAGCCACTCTTTGCAATGAGTCAGGGCTCAGGGAGCAAGTGCTGCTTACCACCTCCTTCTTCTGCATTGCAGTCTGTCTCTTCACTTTCTGTGGGATGAAATTTTTGCTTCAGATCCTTACTGGGTCCTGGAGACCCACTCCTTCCTTTTTCTCTTCCTCACATTACTGTACTCCATCATGTAGACACCACATCTCAGAGAAACTATTTCTCCGCTGTTTACCATTCTTCCATCTTCCTGGAAGTCTCAGATTCATTGATTCTTTGTATTTTTTTTTTAGCTCAGTTTCATTAATTTCTGTTCTAATCTTTATAATTTCCTTACTTGTACTAGCCTTAGATTTTTATTGTTTTGAATTATTCTTGTTTTTCTAGAACCTTGAGGTTCATCATTAGGTTATTTATTTGAGCTTGCTCTGTTTTTCTGATGTGGGTATTTACCGCTATAAACTTCCCTCAAAGGACTGCTTTTATTGTGTCCCGTGTGTTCTGGTATGTTGTATTGGCATTATCGTTTGATATCAGGAACCATTTAATTTCTTCTGTGATCCATTGATTAGTCAAGAGGGTATTGTTTAATTTTCATGTGTTTGAATAATTTATGTGGTTTCTTTTGCCACTGATTTCTAGTTTCATTGCACTATGATCTGATAGTATGTATGGGATAATTTCAGTTCTTTTGTATTTACATAAGCATGTTTTATGAGCCACTATGTGGTTTATTTTGGAGAAAGTTCCATGTGCTACTGAGAAGAATGTGTACTCTGCTGTTAGGTGTAACACTTTGTAGATATCTATTAAGTCCATTTGTTCAAAGGTTTCATTCAACTGTAATACATATTTCTTTGTTGATTTTTTTTTTTTGTCTAGTTGATCCTTTTTTTGAGACAAAGTCTCGCTATGCAATTCAATCTGGTCTTGAACTTACTATGTAGCCCAGGTTGGCCTCAAACTCACAGTAATCCTTCTGCTTCAGCTTACTGAGTGCTAGGATCACAGGGATGCGCCACCATGCCCAGCTAGTTAATCTGTTTGTGACAATAGGTATTAAGGTCCCCTACTATAATTGTGTTGATATTTATCTGATCTTTTATGTCCAGTAGTGTTTATTTTATGATGTGGGTGTACTGGTGTTCGGTGCATATGTTTGTAATTGTTATCTCTTCCAGTTGAATTTTTCCCTTAACGAATATGTCGTAACCTTCTTTGCCCCTTCTGATCAGCTTTGGCTTGAAGTTTACTTTGTCTGAAAATAGGATAGCTACTCCTGCTTTTCTCCTATTCTCATTGTATGGAATATTGTTTTCTATTCTTTGATTTTTAATCTATGTATTTCATGCATGTATTCTGCTGTTTTTTTTCTTTTGTTTTGTTTTGGGGTTTTTTGGTACCTGGGATCAAACTCAGGACCTTGTACTTGCCAGGCAGGCACAGTGCCACTGAGCTACATCCCTGGCCCACATGTGTTCTGTAATATGCTCATTTGAACTCTTTTGGGAAGGTACCTAGAAGGGGAATAGCTAGGTCAAATGGAACTTCTAGTTTCGGTTTTTTGAGGAATTTCAATACTGATTTCCATAGTGGTTATACTGGTTTTCACTCCCACCAACAATGTGGAAGGGTTCCTTTTTCCCTGCAGCCTCTCCAGCATTTATTATTGTTTGATTTCTTGAAAATAGCCCTTCTTTCTAGAGTGAGATGGTATCTTAGTGTTGTTTTAGTTTTCATTTTTCTAATGATCAGCAATGTTGAACATTTTTCACGTAGTCATTGTCCATTTGTACTTCTTCAGATGAGAAGTTTCTCTTCAGTTCAGTTGCTCATTTTATGACTGCATCTTTAAATTTGCAGGATATAATTTTTTTGAGTTCTATATATATTCTAGGTATTAGTCCTTTGTCTGAGAAGTAGCTAGCAAAATCTTTTTCCCTTTCTGTAGGTTGTTTTTTCCCTCTATTGGTTGTTTACTTTGCTGTGTAGAAGGTTTTTAATTTGATGTGATCCCATTTGTTTATTCTTGGTATTATTTCTTGTGCAACTGGCATTCTGCCCAGAAAGTCTTTGCCTACACCTATGTCTTCGTGCGTTTTACCTATTTTGTATTGTTTTAATATTTAGATCTTTGATCCATTTCAATTTTAGTTTAGTGCATGCATGTGTATAGCCAGTTTTCCCAGCTGTTTGCTAAGGAGGCTATTATTTTCCTCTGGTGAAATTTTTTAGTTCCTTGTCAAATATAAAGCAGCCGAGTGTGCCTGGAGTTTTTTCTGTATCCTCTTTTCTGCTCCATTGTTCCATGAAACTTTACAAGTTTTTGTTAAGCCTTTGATAATACCACAGGCTGTCTCTAGTTTAACAAGTCTGGGTGTGTTCCAGTTACTAAATGTTGGTGTGATATTAAAGCCTGATATATATAACCATTAATATCCTTTCCTTGTGGGATGTAAATCATAAAACTCACCAGAGTCATCTGTGTTGGAAGATGTATCCATATATGGTGAGATGTAAGTTTCTCCTTGTTAGTAGGTCAGATCAATCAGGATGGTTGATCAACCAAGTGGTGATGACAAAGCTGCAAGATCAATGGTTGGATGGATCTCAGTGGTTAGTCTGATAAATCATTATGACTCAATGAGAGTTTTTATTATACAAAGGGTACAGTTAATGAGTGTTCTACAGTGATCTGTATCTATATTACAAGTGGATGTGTTTCTATGGAGTTAGTGAGAGTGTTAGTAGTAGATGTAGGTATACTAGTAGTAAGTAGTCAATAACAATGTCTCAGTGGGTAAAAAATGTAGTAGGATGAGATGGTTATGATGGTATAAATGATTAGAATATGAATAATGATGGTTATGAGCATGTTCAATCACATTTTGTCTGATCTTGGAGATTAGTGTTTGGATATAAATGAATTTTATTATACTTACAAGATTGTAGGCATTTTAATAGGGTTTTTGAGGGTTTTGTCAATGTTGCTGTTGTTACCGTTGTGGTGGTAAAGATGACTGTGAATGGTCAGTATGGCAAATATAATTAGTTTATTTATGTGTTTAGTTATATGGACTGAGATGGTTTATTTTGTGTTGTTATAATGTTTTGGGTCCTGTTGTCAAATAGGTATTTTTGTCTCCTGATGTTAAGATTTTTTGTTTGTTTGGTTTTTTGACACAGGGTCTCGCTATGTAGTTCAGGCTGGCCTTGAAGTTGAACTCACTATGTAGCCCAGGCAGGGCTCAAACTCGTGGGAATCCTCCTGCCTCAACCTCCCATGTGCCAGGATTATAGGCACATGCCACCATGCCCAGCTGGTGTTAAGATTTTTTGTGAGCAGATATTTTTATCCTTAGTTTAAACCTGTATCTTGTAAGTTAGCATGTTGCACTTTTATTTTTTACATTTTTTATAATTTTACTTGATACATTTAAATAGGAGTTGGAACTTCCCTTAATTTTTTGCTGTTTCTGATTTAAATTGAAACATACCAAAAGCAATTTTAGTTGATAAATTGGGAACTCTGGCAGTAACTGTAACTCTCTTTTTATAGACCCTTAAATCATTTTATATATCCTGTTGCTGCCTATATTGTGAAATGAGTTTTCTGGTCAATTTTAGTTTAGGTATTTTGTCCTCTACTGTTATGTTTTGTGTGAGTGTATCCACTTGGTTGTATTTAGCTGTTTTTGAATCCTCCTTTAGGTGTGTTCATGTTTGTGACCTTGATCTTGATTTTTTTGTGAGTCTTTATGTAACTCTTCCCAGTACTGTATCCATTTGTGTGACCACATGGCTATGCTGTTTGTAACTGCCAGTGAGTCTGTAATTATATAAATTTTTGTCTGTTTTTAAATTATGAATGTCTGATTGTGAGTACCATTGTTATGAGTTTTGTACATTGTATAGAAAGTAAAGTATCTTGTTCCATGAGAAGCATGTTGTCCTGGTATTGTTGGATGGCACAGTGTCTGAAGATTGCAGGCTTTTTCTGTCCTGCCTAAAGAATTGGCTGGGACAGGGCTGGGGATTAGCTCAGTGGTTTCGCCACCTGCTGCGCAAGCCCAAGGACCCGAGTTCGATCCCTGGTACCAAAAAAAAAAAAAAAACCTACAAATTGCTAGGACAACAAGTGAACAATTAAACACAACTTTTATTCAAAATAAAGGAAGACTCGGTGTAAAAGAAGAAAAAGAGAGGGCGAAGAAAAGTGAAGTAAAGGATGAAAAGGAAAGTGTGAAGAAAAGAGAAGGCAAGAGATACATCCCACAAGCAGGACGGGCCAAGCAGAAACAGGAAGACAGCAGGACAGCAAGATCACAGTGATCACAAAGTCAATGGCCAGCGCCTTTTATAGCCTTCCAGATGTGGTCCATCGGAGGTTGCTCTACCCATGCATCCTGGCTATGACTGACAGGTCACATCTTGTTGTTCAGTCACTATTCCAAATCAGGTTACATCCTGCTTTCAGCCTCTGGTTCTGATCTTCATGATTGACAGACAGGTTATATCCTGTCTTCCAGCCAGCCTGCCAAGCCCTAATCTTCTACGTCACTGGGGTCTCAGGGCTGGTTTTGTGGTTGTTGTTTTGTTTTGTTTTCTCTTGGGCAACAGAGGCTGATCCATCTAGAAACCAGGCATTATGGAGGTTATTTGACCAGGTAGGACCCTAGTTTCCTCTACTGAGATGGATGTGTTCTGCCCTTAGAACAAGTTTTGGCAAGTCTATCTCCATTTTGTGTATCTTCTTTGTGAGGAGCCCAAGTTAGCCATTAAGGCCAGAGTTCTTGGTTTGTATGCATCATTTTGAGGTAACAAGATTTTGATCAAGTTGGTTATCTGTCAACTCTTTGGCACTCAGCTCTATCCAGGAGAGCAAAGATATCATACAACTGATTAACATATTGGCCATACTGACCGTTCACAGTCATCTTCACCATCACAAGGGTAACAACAGCAATACTGACAAAACCAGTGCCAGTTATAGGTTCCATGTCTTTTAGTGTCTCAAGTTAGCCAAATATATTTTATTTTGTTTGTTTTTGTTTGACCATAGGGCTGTGTGTTTCTGGATTTTATTAGAAAGCCTTCTTTAAAATACAAGGTTGTGGGCCGGGGATTTAGCTCAGTAGTTTCGCTGCCTGCTGTGCAAGCGCAAG
>NW_004624764.1:22479630-22501837 GCF_000247695.1 Heterocephalus glaber | reverse complement strand
TTTTTTGGCTTACAGCATTTGAGCTTTGGTGTAAAAAAGAAGTCTTAAGTCTATAACTTGGCAACATTTTACAACCCTGTATTTTATTTTATTTATTTTTGGTACCGGGGATGGAACTGAGCTAAATCCCCAGACTTTGTGCTTCTCTTTAAATGTAGGTGTTCCTCTTGTCATAATTTTTTCTGTCTTTAGTTTTGTTATCTGTTACCTGATGACCATATAACTCCTAAAAATTTACAATTGATGTCTGGTCCTATTGGTTTTTTCTCATTAATTGGTCAACTTCTGTTTTTAAATTCTTCTATTAGTTGTTTCTTTTCTGTTTTTGATTTTTCATGTTATTTATCACTATTCTGTCGTCTGTATATGATGTGATCAATGAATTATAATTTCACTGCTTAATTTGGGAAGATAATGTTGAATGTATTATTCCTGGGCTATTTAAATAGCCTGGTGAGAGTCTTACAAATTGACACTGTCTTCTCATGTAAAAGTTGTATACAGTTGGCTTTGGGGGGGTTATCGGGGAACAAACTCAGGACCTTGCGATTGCCAGGCAGGCACAAAATCACTGAGCTACATCCCCAGCCCCAGTTGGCTTTTTAAAAATCTGTGAGTGTAGTATGAAAAACATAACTGAGATGTCTGTTGTTACATAGCAGTTTTTACTATATTGTGTTATTTATGGATGATTCCTTTTATATCTAGTAAGGCATCTGAGAGTTTGGGAGATATCTTGTTTAGGTTTCTATAACCTGCTGTTAATCTCTGACTCATTAGTTTTTGTTTGTTTGTTTATTTGTTTGGAGTTTTTTTTAGACGAGGTCTCACTATGTAACCTAGGTGGGCCTTAAACTCATTCTGTAGCCCAGGCTTGCCTCTAACACGAGGTGATCCTCCTACCTCAGCTTCCTGACTGTGGGATTGCAGGTATGCACCACCATACCCAGCTCCCATTAAGGTTTTGTTTTGTTTTGTTTTTTGTTTTGGTACCAGGAATCGAACTTAGGACCTTGCACTTGCCAGGCAGGCACAGCACCACTGAGCTACATCCCTGACCCCCCATTAAGTTTTAATGGGCCATCCTGGGCTATTAAAGTTATTAGATCTGTCAAGTACTGTTACTTTTTCTTAAGTAATTTTTAAATTTCTACCCTTTAATGGATATTATTTTGTCTTATTTGTATTTTTGCTAATCTACATTTCATCATTTTTATGTCTTATGGTCACTAATTCTCATATATTAGAAGTTTCACATCCATGTGCAAAATATTTTTGTTTACCTCAGGTGAGCAATGTATAATTACTTCTATTGGATTACTTTTATAGCATAAAACTTTTGGTTGGGCCAGCTTCAGTTATCTTGCCATCCAATCCTTGTATTTATGTAGTTATTATTTTTGTTAGCTACTTTTAAAATAAAGTTATCTGAGAACCTGTGTCTATTAAGAATGTGTGTTTTTATATTTTTCTGAATTTTTATTTTCAATTGTATATATGGTCTATTATCCTCAGGTTCTATGAAGATATTTTTGACCTGGATCCCTTTTGTTTCTTGAGAAAATCTTTGTGTGTTTTTTAAATTGTGACATTTTGTATTATTCTTTGTCAGTTTCTTGGACGGTCTGAATTCCTTTCCTAGCAGTTGTCTCAGTTTTTTGTTTTAGATTTGTGTGTGTGTGTGTGTTTATAGAATACAACCATATTATTACATACAATATATATTATATACACACACGTACATATGGACCCAGACACAGAAGTGAACATATGCACGTGCACATGGAAGGTTTGGAGGAGACCACACTACATGCCCCATGTATAAATGTGCTTTGCACTCAGTCAATCTCCAGAATATGTAAGTTGGTCAAGATTTCTGGGCAGGAAAGTGAACAGTCACAAACCTTCCCGCCAAATCCTAGCAAGGGAAGGTGGAGAGACAGGAGACCTCCGTCCGGGAGAAGAATGGCAACAGAAGGGGGAGGAGGCCCCTGCCCCTTGCCTCAGGACCCTGGCAAATATCAATAGCCACAGTTTGGTTTTGATAAGGTACAGTTTGATAGCAGGTGCTAGGAGTCAAGAACACATCGCTGCTGGCCCTTTCTAGTGGCAACTCCACCACATCAAACTGGCTGCAGGGAGAGGCTGCCTTGTGTGCACTCAGGCACCAGAAGCCATGGGAGAGGCTGATCACAGCTTCAGCAGAACCAACAGCAACCTAGAGGCTCAACAGTGTCTGGGATGGTCTAAGGGAGGTTGGCCAAAAGACAGGACACTGTGGGGCAGTTACTGACCCTCCATGGCCAGCAGGTTTCAGCCAGAGAGCACCATGCCCACCTTTTCTGCAAGCTCCAGGATGGCCTTGTAGCAGAAATAGTACTGCCCCAGGGTCTGGATGCTGAAGGCCTCCTGGGTCTGCATGCATGACACTATCTGGAACACATTGAGGGAGGGTGCCAAGCTCCTCCAGCTGTGCCAGACAGATGGCCAGTGAGCAGAAGGTGCCTATCCAGCTGATGCCTGAGCTGCAGTGGACTACAATGGGCAGCTGCTCAGGGCATTGCCCCTTGGAGCAGGCACCCATGCTGCTGACAGCCAGGCTCTTCTGGCTCCTGATGGCCCTCAGGAAGTCAATGAGCAATGCCGCCGAGGAAGGGATGCCATAATCTGGCCAGCTCAGGAATTGGAAGTGGGTCACCTGGCATTTCTCCTGCTCCTCCATGTTGTGAATTTCAAGCTTTGTTTTCTTATAATGGTTCATGTTCTCCACACCCAGGTTGGTCACCATGAGGAAGCCAAATCAGATCTAAGTGTCCTTTTCTAGAGGTCAGTACTGGTTGCACTTCACCCTGCCACCTTCCTCAGAGTGGGTGGTCATGACAATCAGCAAGACCTTCTGCTCCCATACCATGAGCCAGAAGTCACAATAGATGTTTTCCAAAGGGCTCTGGGGGGTGCCGATATAAGCATTTTTCTGCTTTTAGCCACCCACAAAACTGACATTTATATAGTCTGTCTGAGTGTGGCCACTTCATTTTGTCAGCTTCACTCAAGTTTGGTCCAGGCAAGGGACATCCCTATAACGGTTCTTCTTCAGATTTCCTGGAGACATGGAATGGTGGAAGGTGCCAACAGGGTTCTCCCAATGAACATCTTCATAACCCTCATAGATCCCCCGCTTCTGCCTGGTGTTAACAGTACACCGGTTCCTGGTTGGTCATGGTGTGGAGACCTGGAACATGTACCAAGTCCTAGTCTAAGGGAGGAGGGAGGAGGACAGGATGATCTCATCAAAGAGATCTGGGTGGCCATTCACCTGGGGCAGGAATTGGAAGTTCATGTGATGAGGTCAATTCTGATGTACCCACTCAGGTTTTCTGGAAGGCACTCCCTGGGCAAGTGCTGAGTAACCTCAGATGTCTTTAATATCTGAATCCTCTCCAGAACTTTGTCCTTCCAGAGGAGGCTGATGATGGAGTAGGGCACTCAGAACCAGATGTGTGCACTCACAATCAGCACCTTTTTCAAGTGGGCCAGGAATGCTCCCTTCAGCAGGTTGATGACTTTCTTGGCAAGATCCAGCCCAAAGTTGGCATAATTAGAACCGCATATGTCATAGATTAAAAACCAAGCCATTCCTCTGAGTCTCAAAGTTATCAACAGCCCTGACCAGCAAGTTAAACAGTACCTGGGAGGACCACATGTTGGACCGGCTTGTGGGGATGGTACAGCCTGCCAGTGAAGGGGGTGATAAGAGGCTCCTGTGGGGTCCCGCAAATTTAGGATGGTGAACTTCCTGCTAAGGATCTGGAATGGAGAGTTTCCTCATGAGGTTTCAGCTTCACAATGCCTTCCTTCCTTCCTGTCTCGCTATACAAGTGGAACACCTCAACGGCCTGGAGCACATCAAACTTCCTGGCCATGAGGAACTTCACAACCACATCCAGGAGAGCGGGGAAACACTGTACTGAACGATCAGCTTGTTAATCTCTTCAAGAAACTGCTTGGTGGCACCTGTGATCCAAGCACTCTGGAAGACTGATGGAGGAGGCCCACAAGTTCCAGCCCAGCCTTGGCAACTCGATCTGTGGTTTAGATTTCTGAAGTGGTCTTGGTGTCCAGGTGTTCCTAGATCTGTTATTTCTTTCATTTGTGTGCTGTGGCATATAATTTTGTCTATTTGTTGTATTCATAGTTTGTCCTATAGATATATTTGGTCTCTGGAATGTTTAGTGTTAAATGTGAAAACAATTTTGGACATACAATGGGTCTTGATTTGAAAGTAATTTTGTCATGAATGTTATCTTGTGTAAGCCAGGATAATTCTGATGACATTTATAAGATTTCATGTATGTATGTTCTGGTGGCCAACACATATATGTATTTTTTTTTGAGACAAGGTCTCACTATATAGCTCAGGCTGGCCTTGAACTCACTATGTACCTCAGCCTCCCAAGTACTGGGATTACAGGCATGCACCGCCGTGCCTGACAACTAATATATTAATGAATGAGAATTTTAGAATTTTGGTGTACCTAGTAGTAAAGCTTTCTTTATCTCATTTGTCCTAGGTATCTCCAATTGAGTTGCATATGTATTTGCCTGGTTATTTGCCATTGCTAATTTTCAGCTGTTATTCCTTGTTTGATCTAGGTCTGTCCATTTTAAGCTGTCCCCAAATTTTGGGGTTTTTTGGTACCGGGCATTGAACTCGGGTCCTTGTGCCTGCACAACAGGCAGCAAAACCACTGAGCTAAATCCCCGGCCCCCATCCCCAAATTTTGTAGGGTTGTAGTAAGGGCTTGTTACTCTCCAGATTACTGCTATCCAGTCCCATAATAACAGGACTCTCTTTGGATGGTTACATGTAAGCTTTAGTAGCTTATGGTTTAAATGTGGGTTTTCAAGCTTAGCATATTGCCACACGCCTGTAATCCTGACACTTGGGAGGCTGAGGCAGAAGGATTACTGTGAGCTCAAGGCCAGCCTAAACTACTTATCAAGACCTTGTTTGAAAAAACAAACAAACAAACAACAACAACAAACAGAACAAAACAAAAAAGGTTTTCTGCTAAGGAGGAGATTTGGTTCATTTCAGAGCCAAGTAGGACTACAGTATTTGCCCCTCCATCTCACAGGTGTCCTAGCCAGTCCACCTCTGTGGTTCGTTTCTGCATGAAATCTGTCCTAAAGTTTTGCAATTCTGCCCTAGTGTATACTTTATCCTCTGATATGTTTTGAGACCTTTCCTGTCTATGATTACAATCTATTACTGTCTTTCTAGTTATAAACGCTAGTGCTACATAGGTCCTTCCCCAAGGATCACTAACATTTCCTGGGTCCTCAGGGATGGGGGTTTTGAGGGGTCATTCATTATTCTGTCATCATTATATTACCTGCAGGTGTATGTCACCTAAGTATTTTCAGTGCTAGCAGTTTGCCCTGTCCCGATCAATTTGTCACAGAGTATTTTTTAAACTTTGAACAGATTTTTATTACACAAAGGTTGTCACACAAATGGATTTTTCTCCTTTATACACAATTATTTTTACTCTCCACAGAAAAGCTGCTTCTGAACGTCTCCTCTGTAATGACAAGCAATGCAATCCTGACTGTAACAGAACAGTAGTAGAAATGCCTCTGTGATTTAAGTTGAAAGCAATACATTGGTACATGGCTCTGGCACTCAGTTTCAGGAATGTACAAATGTTTTTGTATTCAAAAATATAAAATAAATTATCCATAGACATGAACAACGACAGTGGTAGACCATTATACATTGTAACTGAAACCAGCAGTGGTGGGTATGTGATTTTCTTGCATTGGCCAGCCTTCCCTTCATTTCCTTCATCTGACTTCTCTGAAATTGTTAGTGAGGATCCTGCCTGGAGCTTCTTGTCACAGTTCATCAGTGATGGCCAAGCACTATTCCAGCACTAGAATGTCCCACTGCCCATCTGCCACCCATCCGCCCGTGGCTGATGGATCCCACGGTCCTTCCCCTCCTTAGGGATTCTGTGACCATGATTTCTGCCATTGTTAACATAGAGACCACCCCTTGAGCATCTAGTAGAGCAGTTTTTACTACCTTTGTCAGATCAGTGATGCCTTTTTCTACCACAAAGTCTCTGAGAATAGCATCATAACCAACTTTAGAGGAGCTCTGCAGGATTTTCTCAACTATCAAAGATCCTCCCGTGCCTACATTCTTAGCAATGGTCATTGCAGGAATTTTGAGTGTTCTTTTAATAATTTATTTTCTTTCTTTCTTTCTTTTTTTGGTACTGGGGATCGAACTCAGGACCTTGTGCTTTCGAGGCAGGTGGCAGAACCACTGAGCTAAATCCCCAGCTTTTTAATAATTTCTTTACCATTTTTTCCATCTTCATTAGCAGGGGTTAAAGAGTCCCAGGTGGGAATGCACTGAAGCAGGGCACAGACTGCCACCCCCACCACCACTCCCACCAACCCCACATACGATGCCTTCTCCCACAGCTGTCCCTGTAGCACTGAGGGCATGTGTAACTCTGTCTTTCTTCTCAACATCACTTGTCCCACCAACATTTGGCACAGCTGCTTCATCTGAAAGCTTTGCCAGTCACTCACTCAGTTGCTCCTTTTCATAGTCACTAGTTGTGGTTTCTAATTGCTCGGTGATTTCTTGAATATGTTTTTCAATTTGTGCTTTGTCACCTTTTCCTTTCAAAAGCATGGCAACATCTGTATTCACAATAGTCTCCAACTTTTCCTAAGTCATGGGGCTGAACATATTCAAGATTTAGGGTCAACCCATCTTCTCCAAACACTGCACCTCCAGTACAAATAGCCAAGTCTTTCAGCTGGTTCTTCCTATCGTCACTGAACCCCAGAGCTTTGACTGCGACAATGTGAAGACCAGCCTTTTGCCTGTTCAAAACCAGGTACTTAGAGCTTCTCCATCAGTGTCCTCAGCTGTTATGACCAAGGGCTTTGGGTGAGTATTGGCAATTTCAAGAGCAGGTACAATGGACTGGATGCTAGACATTTTCTTCTCATTCAATAGAACATAAGCATCCTGGAATTCACATTTCTGGCCTCCTGGTATATTAACAAAGTACGGAGAAATAAATCCTTGATCAAACTTCATGCCTTTAATAATTACTAATTCACCATTCAGGGTTTTTTGTCCTTTATTATGATGACACCTTCCAACTCTTCATGGTGTCAGATTCAGTGTTGCCAAGTTCTTTGTCTCCACTTTCAGAAATTGTAGCAATCTGAGCTATTTTTCTGGGGCTGTCACAGGTTTAGATTGTTAATGTTAAATTCAGCAACCACCGCATCAACAACTAACATCATACCTCTCTTGATTTCCACGGGATTTACACATTTGCTGACCTTCTCAAAGTCTTCCTTGGTGATGGAGCTCGCCAGGACAGTAGCAGCGGTGATACCCTCCCCTGCCTCTTCATTTGTGTTTTTGGCAGCATCCTGAACAAGTTGAGTCCCAGTGTTTTTATATTTGTTCTTTAAATCAATTGATATTGCAACAGTCACACCATCTTTTGTTACTTTAGGATTCCCCAACTCTGTTAAATAATCGCTGTTCTTCCCTTTGGCCCCATTGTAACAGCCCAGAGGTCTACACCTTGAAACATTAGGGCGTGGGCATCTGCACCAAATTTCACATCTTTGACATAAGCCCGAGTGAGGGCAGGGCCAATGCCCTGGACATTGGCTTTGCCTGGCCAAGGATTGTGGGTAACCAGAGCATTTCTGTAGGGTGGTGAGGCAGGCAGGCCAGTGGCAGCAGGTGAAGACGGAACGCAGGGCATACGACCTGACACAGACTTTAATATTGCAGGTTCCCCTTCTCTTGATGTTCAGTGTATAAATGTGTTTACATTATTAGGATCCTTTAAATCTAATTTTATATCTTCTGGGACTGCTATTGATATCTTTTTTCAACTTCTTGCTCTGTGGGATACCATACGTCTGCTGAGGTGAACACCACTGTAGGGACTGTACTTTTTCTTAGTCTGTCCCTTATCTTTCTTCAAAGAGCTAACACATTTTTAGTTAGTTTTTTTTGCCTACTCAATTTCTTGGTGTAATATAACTCAGTAGTTTATGGCAGATAATGAATATCACAGATGTGACCTGTGGATTTCTTCTCGTCTTTCAGCTACCTTGTATATTTCTTTGGCTAACAGGCCCCTCTTGAAAAATGAGACCTTTCATAGTGTAAACAGTGTCCTTTCCGAGCTCTCCAACCTTCAGCCTTTCATCTGCGCAGATTGAAGGCATCCCTCCACCCAGCACCCGTCAGGTGTCACCTCGAATAGTGTAAGATTCCACCAAACTGTGAGCTGGGCTTTGGCTTGAGAGAGTGAGCTTTAGTCTCTGCTCACAAGTTCCTGGTAAAGGTGCCAGATTTTATCTACATCATCAAATGTTTTAATTTGCTTGAGAAGATTTTATATATTTCCAATTCTTTTGCCCATGGTTTTCTTATTCATTGGATTCCTTCTTTAACAAATGGAATCCTGTGGTTTACACCACTTGTTGCGGGTGATCTATGCCAGTAACATAGACTGGACATGTTTGAGAAGATGCAACCATGACCTAATCATGAAGACTTCCTAGAAGACTCACCTCTTAAAACTATTACATTGGGGATTAAATTTCAGTGTGCATTTTAGAGAGGACACAGAATTTAAATAATAGCACCTAGGGGCCAGATCTAGTCTGAAAGATTATACTTAAATCACTCCCTTTCCTTTGTTCTCTTAGCAACCTCATCATCGTCTTCATTGTCATTGTCATCATCGTCTGCCCTTCATAAGATGGTATCTTTCACATTGACTTCTCTGCTGTATCCCGGTACCACAGCTTTGATTCAGATTTTCCTTAGATCTTTTGCCTATCTTCTTGTTTTCTGGGGGGTTTTGGGGGGTTTTTGGGGGGGTACCGGGGATCGAACTTGGGACCTTGTGATTGCGAGGCAGGTGGTGGAACCACTGAGCTAAATCCCCAGCCCTTTTTACTGATCTTCTAACAGCTCTTCCTGCTTCTTTTTCCTCACTCAAGCCCGTGATCTACATTTCAGCTAGAATTGTATTTCTAAAATACAATGTGACTAGCTTCTTGTTATGGCTTGCATCTAGATGTCCCCCCAAAGCCTCATGTGGTCATAGATGGGACTTTTTGGTAGTGGCTGGATCTAGGGTGTGCCATGCTGGGATCAAGGATGTGATTCTGGGATTGATTTATGGCTCCGTGTTAGGATTAAGGCCGCCCCACCCTGGGTGTGAGTGTTACCTGCCCTAAGGGTGGGTAGCCTGGTTATAAGGACAAAGAATGTTGCTGCATGTCCTTTGTCACTTGCTGCTTCTTTGCTACTTACTGCTTGCTGCCTTGCTGCTGTCTGCCTTTTGCCTGCCATGAACTGTTTTTCCTCTGTGAAGCCCTTCTGCCATGCCATCTTGTCTTGGATCCAGCCAATTATGAGCTAAAACCTCTACAAACTGTGAACAAAATAACTTTCTCCTTTAACTTTGGGTGTCAGGTATTTTGTCTCAGCAATGAGAAAAGTAACTAAGACACTCCTCCTTGCTTTCACATGAAGATTTTACTACTTCTGCCTGCCTGCTTTGTTTAATTTTTTTTTTCTCAGCCTCACCTCCTATTCTTCTCCTACAGGAGCCTCTCACTTCAGCTTGGCACAGATTCCCATCTTTACCACAGTGACCCATCCACCTCAACCTAGGAAATGACTGTTCTGATTCAAAGCTTTCACTGAACACATGCTGTATGAGAGTCCTCTACAGATGAGTCACTTGGTGCTGGGCCTTGTCAGTGAAGGAGAAAGCTGAAAGCCAGAAGCCAGGACATCTGGTGACCACTCCTGATGCTAACATCTGTTTGCAAAAGAGACTGTACACTGTACCAGGGCAGTGACACAGTCTGACTTGTCTACTTCTGTGTCCCTAGTTGTGCCTTGTACAAAGTAGCATAGTGCCTGGTACCTAGCAAGAGCTTGACAAATTTCTTTAAGTATATAAAAGAATAATTGAATAAATAAGTAAAAGTGACAGATCCTATTCTTAAACTATCTTCCATAATAGTTACAAGGGCATGTGTGTAGACTTCTCAAAAGAGGAGACATTCCTGCTGGACATAGTAGTGCACACCTATAATCCCAGCATTGGAGAGGCAGAGGCAGGAGGATCACTGCAAGTCTGAGGCCAGCCTAGGCTACATAGTGAGACCTTGTCTCTAAAAAAAAAAAAAAAAGGAGACATTCCATAGGAGCTGGGCTGTGACTTACTCATATGTGCATTTTTACAAATAATTGTTTTACAAAGTGTTTTAGTACAAAAATTGTAGTATATTTTAAATATTTACATCCAGCAAAACAGTCTCCTGTGTGCTGTGCACACACACACACCGACAAGCACCCTAATTTAGCAGGTAGAGCAGGCTGTGCCCTGTTGTGAGCTAGTTCCTCTATGATGTATAGAATAGTAGCTTTCAGGCTGTGCCTTGCCCTAAGTCACCATTTTCTCACATAGCACTGCGCTCCATTTGGAGTGCAAATGCTGAGGCAGAGTGACTTGGTAACCTGTCTGTGCAAATAGATGAGCACCGGATGTGGGACATAGCCAATTTATCAGAAAAACAACCCCAGCTGCATAGTACAATCATAAAGCATAAACGGAAAAATAGATTAATCTCACTAATAAAAATGCCACCTGTAAACATATCATATTAAATCAAGGGCACATGGACACATGATGTATCTAAATTATGTCAGACAAAATCAGGCCCACAAGTTATCGGACCCACCAGACAACAAATGACACAAACCCCTCACCTGGATCATACAAAGGAGGGACACCTGTCCTCTACACTGACCTGTCATCTCATCAGACCACCTCGCGAACACATCACAAGGTCAACCAGCCATGAAATCTGGCTCTCTGTGCCCCAGCTTCAGCTCAGCTCTATCTCCCTGCCTGACGCTGCCCGCTCAAACTGCCTGCTGTCTAGACTCAGGCTTTGAACCAACTCTGCTCTCAGCAAGCCCCTCCCTTCCTTGGAGAAACTGTGCCTGGTCTGTAATTCTTTTTTTTTTTTTAATGGGTCTCCCTGTGTAGTTCAGCCTAGCCTTGAACTCACTATGTAGCCCAGGCTGGCCTGGAACTCAGGGTGATCCTCCTGCTTCAGCCTCTGGAATGCTGGGATTACTGTTGAGCACCACCACACTGGGCTCCAGTTTGTAATCTTATCTAGCCACCTGGTGACTTTTTGCAACTCTGTAGAGTCTCTGCCTTGGCTTAAAGTTCTTCCTCTTCTTAGGAAGTGATTAGGTCATGTGGGCTTTGCCCTCATGTTTATGTCTTTCCACGATGTCAAAATTCATTGAGTAAAAATAAATTCATAAGCTACATAAATTTCAGCCTCATCATTCCAAGTACTCAAGGGTCACCCACAGCAAACAAGGCAGACAATTACAGATTCTTTTTTATTTTTTTTTTTTGAGGCAGGGTCTCGCTATGTGGTTTCGCTATGTGGTTCAGGCTGGTCTTGAACTCACTATGTAGCCCAGGCTGTCCTGGAACTCATGGCGATCCTCCTGCCTCAGCCTCCTGGGGGCTGGGATTACAGGCGTGGGGCACCACCAGACCTGCTAGCACAGGTTCTTTTGTTCCAATCTTAATGAGCTATAACACTCAAGTTACATATCACACTGCAGGATTGGTGCCTTATAAAAGGGTTGAGAAAGCTGGCATGGTGGCCCATGCCTGTAATACCAGCACTTTGGGAGGCTGAGGCAAGAAGATAGCAAGCTTAAACCCAGCATAGGAAACTTAGTGAAACCCTGTCTCAAAATTTAAAAAAGCCTAAGGAGATATCTCAGTTTGAAGGCCCCGAGTTCAACCCCCTGATACTGCAAAAACAAACAAATATAAAATAAAATAAAATAAAAACACACCTTCTACCATGTGAAACAGCAATAAATCACCATCTTAGAAGCAGAGAGCAGGCTTTCACCAGACACTGAACTTGCTGACAGGTAGGACCTCCATCCTCTAGAGCTGTGAGAAATAACTATGCTGTTTACAAATTAGCCAGACTCAAGTATTTTGTTATAGCTGCAGGAAGGGCTAAGACATCTGGTATATAGTCTCATTCAATACCAGTTTTCCTTGCAAGCAGGTATTTCAATACTAATTATTTGTGCAATTATCTTTTAATTTCTTTTTTCCTTATAAATTTCTTCCTCCCTATAAGTCCTTGTCTACCTGGTAAAAAATTGATCATAAATATTTCTAAAACAAAAATTGACTAAATGGAAAGGGTGGGAGGGCCAAGGTGGGTCTGAGACTTGGAATGTGGGCAATGGGAGGTTTGGGGACTGGATCTGGGTGTGGAGGCTGTCAGTCCTCAAAATCCGGCTTGGGAAGAAAATGGGAGAAAGGAATGCAGGCAGTTTATAAGCAGGCACTGCAAAAAAGAGTCAATTGATTCTTACACACACACCCTTTTCCGTGTATATCACTGCCTTCATTTATTTATTTATTTATTTAGGCCTGGATTTCAGCAGGTTCCAAACCTTCAGAATTGCTTTGTCTCTGAGGTTGCCACCCAAGTTTCCTCCTTATCTCTCAGGGCTTCAGACACTGAAGTCTGGCAGTTCATCTGGAGCGTTTCCCAGCCTGGCTCAGAGGACCGCATGCATCTGTGCAGCCTGGCGCACAGCCCATCTACATTTGGGCAGAGCCATTACCCCCCTGCCTGGGCTCAGACAGACAACAGTCTATGGGAGCCTGTTGTTCTTCCCTTCCTACAGCAGAGCCTGAGGCTCCAGCCTGAGCCAAGGTTCCAGGTCCAAAAATTAGAAGTTGCCAAAAGAAATAGAAAGATTATAATGTAGTGGTTAAGATCTTGCTCTGGGGCTACTCTGATCCGAAATAGAATCCCAAGTGTGCTACCAACTAACTGTGTGATCTTGAAGTTGTCCTCATTTAACCTCAGAGAAGGGAATTAATACCTATCTTGAGTAGTTGATATGAATTAAGAGAGAAAATTTATAAAACACTTGGCCCACAATAAACACAACATGAGTAGCCACAATTATAATTCAGTATAGAGACTCTGTTGTCTGTGTCCCTGGTGAAGGCTACCAGAAAGCAAAATAGGATCTGAAATGTCAACACATTTGATGGTGCCACCAGAATACTGTTACTACTGTCCCCATCACCAGAAAGTTTCCCCATAGTCTTTGCTTATTCTTTTTTTTTTTTCTTTTTTCCTTTGGTTATTCTTATTGCTGTCTTTTGATTCAGAATCAGGGCCAGAGTTCCTGGTTGCAGGTGAGACTAAATAGATTAAACCAGTTAGAAATGTGAATTGGTTTGCCTGAGTGGAGCTGGTCCAGGGATGTAGCTCAGAGGCTCTGCACCTGCCTGGCAAGTGCAAGGTCCTGAGTTCAATCCCTGGTACCTACAAAAAAAGAAAGAAAAGTGGAGGTAGGCAGTTTTACTGGCTCCGTAACATTAGAGCTGATATCTCTGTACAGTTGCAAGTTGGCTGTTGTAGCTTGCACTATCGATCCTGTTTAAGGAAAGGGGGAGTCAAAATGTAGCATCTGAAACTGGAAAGCTGAAGTTTTCTTAGGAACTCACAAAGCATACCCTGCTTCCTGTCTCGTAGCCATATCTAATGCAAACAAAGAGTTCCACTTCCTTGTCCCTCAGAGAGACTTTTTTTGGCGGGGTACTTGGGTTGAACCCAGGATGTTGACACTGAGCTACATCCCAGCCCTTTTTATTTTTTATTTTGAGACAGGGTCTCACTAAGTCACTGAATTGCCCAAGCTCAGCTCAAAGTTGGGATCCTCCTGCTTTCACCTTCCAGTGGGCTAGGAATACAACAGGCATGAGCCACCCTGCCAGCTTGGAGGAATGTTTCTGAAATGCATTTTGCGATGTTGCTGGGGGGTCCCCAGAGGGCCTAAGCCTATTTGCCCATAGCAGTAACCACTCATTCACAAACACTGTGTTGGCTTTTCTCTCTCCCTCAACTCGCTTTTCTCAGGGAACCCACACGAAGTGAACTGCAGTGACTGGGTCTCTTTCCTAGGACAGTGACAGACAGCATTGTCAGCTTTGATAGCATAAGGAGCCCGGCCCCCTCTCTCTCCTGTTGGGATGTTGCCCAAACATATGAAAGGAATGAAGATGCTGAGTGTCCACTGAGAATAATAGATTTCCATTAGAATATATCTTTGTAAGCTGGTGGCACATGCTTGGGACCCCAGCTACTCAGGAGGCTGAGGTAGGAGGATTACATGAGCTCAGGAGTTTTGAGGCCAGCCTGGGCAACATAATGAGACCTTATCTCAAAACGATAACAAACATTTGTGACTGCTCAATATCAACATATACCTTTCTATATTTACCCTTCAAAAAACAAAACAAAACAAAATTCTAAACTCAACGTTTCCTTTTGTAAACTAAACAGTATTCACTATGGTGGTACCTGTAATCCCAGCTACTCAAGAGGCTAAGGCAAGATTGCAAGCCTGGGTAGTTTAGTGAGACTTTGTCTCAAAATAAAATAAAATAAAATGGACTAGGGATGGAGCTCAGTAGCAGAATGATTTCCTAGTATGTGTGAGGCCCTGGCTTTGATCCCTAATATCACAAGACAAAAACAAAAAAATCCTCACTATATTTCCCCCAAAAAAGGAGTCAACCCAAATTCTCATCAGTTACTTCATCCAGCAACAATCTCAGAATCTCTAAATAACATTTATTCTTCTTCCAGTTCCATAATGATCCTACCTCAATGTTCTACAGCCAATAGACTAAGCTTTAAAGATAACCACTAACTGGGTGACATGCCCAGTCTATATTGGAGAGAGGACAGAGAGGAATGGAGAAGAAATTAAATACAGTATGTACATTTTTAGTCAATAGCACAAGAAACCTTTGGGGTTTTCTTTGGTTTTTTTGGTTTTTTTGGTACCGGGGATCGGACTCGGGACTTCCCGCTTGCAAGGCAGGCGGCAGAACCACTGAGCTAAATCCCTGGCCCCTTTGTTTGTTTTTGATACAGAATCTTACTATGTAGTTCAGGCTGGACTTGAACTCACTCTTTAGTCCAGGCTGGCCTCGAACTCACAGTAATTCTCCTGCCTCAGCCTCCTGAGTGCTGGGATTTACAGGCCTGAGCCCCCAAGCCCAGCTAAGAAATCTTTCTGAAATTGATCATAAGGCCTCTGTTGGTAGCTTTGACAGCAAGTATCCACTACCTATTCCACATTCTCTTCGCAGGCAGCACTTCTTCAGTCGATAGGAATGGAAAGAGGAAGGGGATAAGCAGAGGCATGCCACTGTTTTAAAAGCCCTGATCTGGAAGCAGCATCTATTGCTTCCATTTACATTTGATCAAATAGAACTTAATCATATAGCTTCTCATTGGGGATACCATTGAGTTTTCCATAGGTGATCAAGCTCTCTTTCTTAAAAGATTAGAGACAGCAGTGGTCTAGTCTGTATAATAGTCCCATAATTTTTCGTTAATTTTTAGCACTGATGTAGCAGAACTAGGCAGTGCCTTGGTACCCCCTGGATTATTGCCATAATCCCTTCCTTCCTGTCACTATGTGACAGTTCTCTTTTGTTTGATAATGAGCCTACTGTTGTAACCAGAGGTATGCAGCTAAAGTTTAATAACAGGCTCTGGAAGGGGGGCTGATTTATAGTATTTTCCATTTAGAGTGTAAATATTCCCACCATAGCCAGTTTTTTATTTTCCCTGGTATTGGAGATTGCATCCAGGAACTTTGCTCTGAGCCCTATTTATTATATTTTATTTATGAGTTTGTTGGTTTATATTTTGAGACAGTGTCTTGCTAAGTCACTAGATTGCCCAGACTGGACTCAAACTTTTGCTCCTCCTGCCTCAGCCTCCAAGAGCACTGGGATTACTGACATGTACCACCACATCCAGCCCACCATGGCCAATTTTAACCTACCAAAATTATGTCACTGAATGCAGAGTCAAGAAAAATGCACAGTGATAGAGTTCACTCTAGGATGTGCAAATCCTAATCTCCAGAACCTATGGATATGGTACTTTACATGACAAAACAGATTTTGCAGATATGATTAAATTAAGGATGTTGAGCTGGGGAGATTATCCTGGATTATCCATTTAGGTCCAATGCAATATAATCACATGGATCCTTATAAGGGAAGGAGGGAAGCAAGAGAGTCAGTCAGAAAAACAACACGGCAGAGAGATCTGGGGGCACGGCTCAGTGATACAGCGCCTGCTTAGCATGCACAAGGCCCTTTGTTCAGTCCCGAACACACTCGTGCGTGCATAAACACACACACACACACACACTTACAGAAAAGATAAGGAGTGGATTTTCCCCTAGAGAGTACAGAAGGTCGTTGACCTGGGTATGAGAGTTTCCCAAACTTTAACTCACCCTGTGTAGCAGGCTCACTGACTCCAGTCACAGAAAAAAGGATTTTAGGCCGAGAAACAAAGAGGCACAGAAGGGTTCACTGGGCAAAGACAGGGAGCACAGCACATAATCAAAAGGGTAGGGGGTGCAGGCACTCAGAGAAAGGAGACACCACAGTTTGGAACTGAATACATTCATGCTTTTCTTGAGGGGATGAAAAGCTAAGAAGAGAAGTGCTCACCCATCCCCCTCCCAAAAAGGTCCTAGATTTTTTTCTTAATAGATAATATAAACATCTCTGGATTCACTCAGCCTTTTGTTTACTCTCTTAATCAGGCCAATTTATGGCCTTCTAGTGATGGCTCTGATGGGGAGGGAGTGTAAATCTGGCCACAGGACTGTTGAAACTCGGGCAGTCCTTATCTCAGGGCTAGGCTCCTGAATCTTCCTTTTTCTTTTTTTTCCTTAACCTTCCTTTCTTAACGGAATCATTTTATGGCTTTTTAGTGCTGGGTCTGGTAGGGAAGAAGTCTAAATCTAGCCAAGGAATAACAGGTTCTGGCATAGGGCTGTCTCGGGTGACTTCGACTAAGTCCTGGAAGTTGCAGTCTTCTTACAAAGTACAATTTTTAGTTATGATTTCCCTGTCTCTTTTCTACCTATCTGTTATTTCTTCTATCCTACCTTGACACCATGGAACCGTGGCACGGAGGCAATGGTTTTATATGGGTTATTATGTTGGCTGGCTTTTGCTAGTGGCTTTTTTTTTTTTTGAACAGGGTCTCACTATGTAGTTCAGGTTGCCCTTGAACTCACTTTGTAGCCCAAACTGGCCTCAAATTTGGGGTGACCCCCCTGCCTCAGCCTCCTGAGTGCTGGGATTACAGGTGAGCACCACCACGCCTGACTCCTGCCAAAGATTTTTGAAGTCTTGAAGAGAAGAAATGATAGGGCAAGGGATTTAGCTCAGTGGTGCTGCGCCTGCCTGGCAAGTGCAAGGTCCTGAGTTCAATCCTTGGTATTGAAAAAAAATGATAGAATTAAGTTAGCTACCCACTGAAATATGTAAGTCAACCTTGAGTGACACACTGAACTGTATTTGTTTGCTTCTCCTGTTTCACCAGCCACGTTTATATTTTTGGCCCTGACCCCTCTGCTGCATAGGACAGTTCAGTCTTAGGTCCTTTATTCCTTGCTCTTTCTAATGAGTTGTCTTCGTCTCATGTCATTAGTTATTATTTGTATTTCAGCATCTCTCTCAGGTGTGCCTGCCATCCTTCTAGTATCTTGAGTACCTTTGCATCTGGCTCAGGGACTTCGGACCTTGTGCCAATAAATCACCACAAGATGGCGCCCTTGCTAATATTGGCTGGGCTGAATCCAGTTATCCCCTGCAGATTGAAGGGGGTAGGCGAGGTTTCTGAGCAGATTTTAATCTTGTTTAACGTTACTTGACAGCCTGCTCAAACCTAGATCTTGTATTATATTTGTGTTTTTAAATTTACAAAATGTTGATATTATCCCCTTTGTAGATGAGAAAGCTAAAGTTGAAAATAGTTAACTTGCTCAGTCGGGAACTAAATTTAAAACCAGAATTTTCTGACTCCAAAACCAATGTTCCTTCCATTACATAAGTGATCTCAGGCTGTAACAGTTTTTTGTTTTAAATTATACGTACTGTAAACACAAAAGCAACTTGAGCCAGCTTGACAGCAATGACCCAGCAAAGCATTTAGGAGTATCTTGTGGAAATTTTTTTTTTTTATCTTGTGGAAATTTAGGGCAGAAACAATACCCTGGCTTTGAAAGAGAGCCAGGGACTGGATAGCCTTCAAGACTTGGAGGGACAGAAAAATAAAAGAGGGAAAAGAGAAGGAAAAGGTGAAAAGACTCAAGCGATTATACTCTGTTCCTCTGCCATGCATGATATTGGCCCCATTTTAGTGCAGTTTGCAAATCAGGGTCCCATGCAATGTTTTATTTGAAAACTTAGAATTTATTGTATTAGACAATTGAAGTAATATATCAAGCCATTCCCCTATTTTTGGATAGTTGGGGGTTTTTTTCCCCTGACTGTTCATTGTAATAAGTAAAACTGTGATGGATATTCTTTCACAATATAGTAGGCAGTGGATGAAGTCATAGAGTACCTACAGTTCCCTTGTCCCTTAGGGAAGCAGAGGGAGGGATAGTCCCTGAAAGTTCTGGCCTGTGTCCAAAGTCCAGTTCTTCTTCAGCCTTCTCTGACTCTCAGCTGTCTAGAAATAGTAAGAATCTAACCACACGTCAAGTCTTACTGGGCAATGTGAAAACAACGATGAGTAAAATAAGCACATCTGTCATCCCAGGGCTAACAATCTAGGGATGAAGACAGACACGAAACAGATACTCTACTAGAGATTCCTACAGGAAGTGCTACCAAGCAGAAATCCAGAAGGTTAAGGAAACACAAACAGAGTGAGCTGACTTAATCCGGGGTGATTAGGCAGGCTGCCCTAGGGAAACGCCACTTTACTATCCTAGCGGAAGGGTAAGTAAGGAGAGTAGGGAAGCGTTGTGAGAGGAGAGAGGTGTGTGAAGTCTCAAAGGTGAAAGAGGGCCAGGGATTTAGCTCAGTGGTTCCGCAGCCTGCCTTGCAAGCACAAGGTCCCGAGGGTCAAGAAATTGAGAAAAGATCTGTATGGCTGGGCACAACAGACAAAGGGATATGATAGACTGAGGTAAAAGGAACAGCAGAATCCACATTGTGCAAAGTCTCATCGGATATAGTGAGGATTTTGGAATCTACTGCAAGGGAGATCATTGAAGGACTGTAAGAAAGTGCATGGTCCTATTGATGTTTGAACAAGAACATTCTGGTTGAGGTGTGGAGGGGGCAAAGTGAACATGAGTAGACCAGAAAAGGGAGTTGATGCAGAAGTCAAGGCGAGTGATGATGATGGCTGGGACTACAGTGGCAGAAGGATGGGTGAAAAGAAATGAACAGGCTTCAGTGCATGATCTAAGAGGTGAAATGACAGGAACTAGTAATCAGTGGTTCATGAGAGCATGTTCGAGAAGGGGTGAGTGGTCAAGCAGACTCTTAGTTTGCTGGCTTGAGCAGCGGGGCAGGTTTTTCTTTGCAGAGAAAGAGCACACTAGAGGAAGAAGAAGAAAAGATGTCAAGTTCTGCTCTGGACATTTTCCATCTGAGGTGTCTGTAAGATTTCCTGAACATGCAGGGAGATTGGAACTCAGAATACAAATCTGGCCAAGCAGTATGGATTTAGGAGCTCTGTGCTTGAAAGAGTACTGAGACAATAAAAGGATCATCCTGAGCTATTGAAAAGAGCTCTATGACTAGTGAGTTACAAGAGAAGACAAAAAAGGAGACTTAGAAGGAGCAGCCAGAGAGGTACCAGAAGCTCGGAAAAGTTCTTGACTCCAAAATGCCAAGGGAAGAAACATTTCAAAAAGGACTTTGATACTTATACTAAATGCAGCAAAGTGATGATACAACAAGAGAATGGAAAAGAGTAAATTGGATTTGGAAACATAGTGGCTGTGATGGTTAATTTGATTGTCAACTTGATTGGCTTGAGAGACACTAGGAAATTAGTAAGGAACACCTCTGGGTGTGTCTGGGTGGGTGATGAGGCTGTGACTTTGGGGTCTCTCTTTGGTCCTTGGCCCCTTCCTTTCTGACTCTTCTGCTCTCTGCTTTCTGGATGCCATGAGTTGAGCAGTTTTCCTCCTCCACACCATTCTACCATGATGTTTCTGCTTTGGAGCCAGCTGACCATGGACTAAACACCTCTGAAACCATGAGCCAAAATAAACCCTCTTCTTCTCAAGTTGTGTATGTAAGGCATGTTGTCCTAGCAAAAATAACCTAAGATAGAAGCTGTTGGGTGATATTATCAGCAGCCTTTTTTTTTTTTTAATAGAGTGGTAGTTGGCAGAGACTACACAGGAGTGGGATGAGAAGTGGGGTGGGTGAAAAAATACAGACAGTAGTGTAGGTCACTCTTGAAAGTTTTGATCTGAAAAGAAATAGACAAAAGGGGAGGAGAGGGAGCTGGATATGGTGGCACATGCCTGTAATCCCAGCTAGTTGGAAGAGTGAGGCAGGAAGATTGCAAGTTCAAGGCCAGCCTGAGCATCTTAATGAGATGCTGTCTCAAAATAAAATATAAAGGGGGCCGAGGATTTAGCTCAGTGGTTTTGCCGCCTGCTGCGCAAGCGCAAGGACCCGAGTTCAATCCCTGGTACCAAAAAAATTAAAATAAAATAAAATAAATAAAATAAAATATAAAGGGCTGGGTGGGGGCTGTAACTCAGTGGTGCCACACCTGCTTGGCAAATGCAAGGTCCTGAGTTCGATCCCCAGTATAAAATTTTTTTTTAAATCAGTTTAAAAAGGGTTGGGCCTGGGATTTAGCTCAGTGGTTTCGACACCTGCTGTGCAAGTGCAAGGACCCGAGTTCAATCCCCGGTACCAAAAAATAAAAAAATAAATAAAAAGGGTTGAGGATACAGTTTAGCACTAAAGTACTTGCCCAATATATGTAAGATCCTGAGTTCAATCCCCAACACTATGTAGGGGGAAGGTTGAAGGGGGACCTGCATTCACCTAGTTCTTCAAGCTAGAGATTGTGGAGTCCTATATGATCATTCTTTATCTCTCATGCCCTGCTTTCAAGCCATTTACAAAAACCTGCTGGCTCTAATTTTGAAATTCTGAATCTCCCCCACTTAATTATTTTATCTGCTGCTACCTACACAAGTCGCTGTCACTTCTTACCTGAACTGTCTTATGAACCCCTTCATTTATTTCCTTATTGGACAACTTTTCCATAAATACAAATCTGTGAACTATAAAGGCAAGTTATCTGCCCCTATAAACATCCTATGTACAATGGTGGGAAAGACACAGGACAACCTCTGTTGTGCCTTTTTTAAAAGAGGGCAATGGCTGGGGATTTAGCTCAGTGGTTCCGCCACCTGCCTCACAAAGGCGAGGACCCACGTTAGATCCCCGGTACCAAGAAAAAAAAAAAAGAGGGCAAAATGAGAAGCTCATAGTAGGGATAATTATGGAATCCAACAGACTCAGGCTGATTAGAGCTTAGTTCTACTGCCTGAGAGTCATTCACTGTGGTTTTGGCTGTAGGGTCTGGGCTCTTGGTTCTACCCTCTGAATCATCCTTCCTTTTCCATAAGAAAATCGAACTTACATCTGAGTGGATTTCTCAGCCTGCTCTCTGTCTACAAAAGGATAGAGATGCAAAGGCCTCTTTCCATTTTGTATTGTATCCCTGCTGGTCCCTGAGCGATTCTCTCTAAAGCTCATGGATTTTTTTTCACATATTTTTGTGTCTTGGAATGAGGAGCTACATAGAAATTCAGGCCTGCTCACAAACAGATGTTAAGGGTGGAATTAGAAGTTTAATGGAGGTGTGAAGGTGTACTCAGCAGCAGAGTGCTTGCCTAGCTTGTGCAAGGCTCTGGGTCTGAATCCCAACCCATCCCCAAAGAAAAAGTGCAAGGGGGAAATGCCTGTTAAAGATAAAATGAGATATGTGAAATAGGAAGAAAGGGGACAAAGGGGAAGGGGAAGTGGGAGGGGTAGGGAAAAATAAAGAAGGGAATGGAATTAACATGAGAAAATGAAAAAAATGGCAGCAGAGTCTTTGTAAATAGGGAGGGATAGAGGGATTGAAAGGAGGGCAGGGGAAGGGGGAAAAATAAGAACCAAGA
>NW_004624764.1:22468439-22479196 GCF_000247695.1 Heterocephalus glaber | reverse complement strand
GAAAGAAAGAAAGAAAGAAAGAAAGAAAGAAAGAAAGAAAGAAAGAAAGAAAGAAAGAAAAAGAAAGAACTTAGAGGTTGCGCACAGTCCACCCCTTGCTAATATAATCCCTCCCTTGCACTGGCAGATCCACTCTGCCGCATGTCTTTGGTTAGAAGCTCCTCTACAACTGTCATAGGCTCTCTTCCTGAGGGACAACTTTTAGTAGGATTAGCCACAGCCCCCACTGTTGCTGATAGCTGAGTTTTTAAACGTAAATTTGTAGGGCCAGGGATTTAGCTCAGTGGTTTCACCGCCTGCTGCATAAGCATAAGGACCCAAGTTCGATCCCCAGTACCAAAAAATTAAAATAAAATAAATTTGTAGACTCTAGTTTCTTTAGTCCAAGTATTCAATCTTTTTTTGTTTGTTTGTTTTTTCCAGTACTGGGGATTGAAACCGAGGCCTCATACATGCTAAGCAAGTGATCTACCACTGAGCCACATCCCCAGACCTTTGTATTTTTTATTTTTGAGACAGGGTCTTGCTAGGTTACCCAGGATGGCCTCAAACTTTCAATCCTCTTGCCTCAGTCTCCCCAATAACTGAGATTATAGTAATCCTATGTGTGTATGTATGTATTTTTGGGACCAGGTCCCCCTCTGTAGTTCAGGCTGGTCTTGAACTCACTTTGTAGCCCAGGCTGGCTTTGAACTTGCAGCCACCCTGCTGCCTCAGCCTCCTGAGTGCTGGGATTATAGGTATGTGCCACCATGCTCAGCATGACTATTAACCCTTTTTTAAATCTTGGTACCAAGGTTGGAACTCAGGTCCTTGCACTTGAGAGACAGGTGCAGTGCCACTGAGATAAATCCTGGGCCCAATTAACCCTTTTTAAAGTCTAAGCATTACAGAAATTTTTCTTTTCTTCTCTCTCTTCCTTCCTTCCTTCCTTCCTTCCTTCTTTCTTTCTTTCTCTCCTCTCTCTCTCTCTCTCTCTCTCTCTCTCTTTCTTTCTTTCTCTTTCATTTCTGTGTCAAGGATCAAACCAAGGACCTTGCATATGCTGGCAAGTGCTCTAGCACTCAGCTACAGCCCTAGCCTATGAACTTTTTAAAATAATTTGCTTCTATTACAGTTAGAAACAATGGAACTGAGGACGTCACTCCTTTCCCTCCATTTAATTCTAAACAGTACTCTATGGTTATTCCTAGGGGTAGAATATAAAATAGCAAAACCCAGGAGATCTCTGATGCTCTAGGTGAGAGCACATGTATGTTGATCTCCTAGCCTGCCCTTCCAGTCACCTCTACCCTACTCCTCCCTCATTAAAAGTTCATAAATATGTAGTACATGACATAAATATAACTAAGATCAGAGTAAATGCTGGGACAAGCACGAGTGTTGAGAGCCCCTAAAATGATTCCGTAACCTGTCAGTCATTCCTGTCAATCACACCTAGAGATTCAGGGGGAGACACCTAAGTGGAGGTCCCTGGCCTTTAATTTCTGAAAGCCTGATTTATCTGTGCTTTTTGTTGCTCTGTTGCTGTTGCTATTTTTGTGTGCTTTGACCTGTGTGCAGTGCTTTTCTGTTGCCTCTGTACCTTTCTTGGTCTGTGCTGTATCTTCTTTTGGCATGGATTTGTCCTGAACACAACTTCCCGTGATCTTCAATAAATATGGCTGTGGGCCGGGGATTTAGCTCAGTGGTTTCACCGCCTACTGTGCAAGCTCAAGGACCCAAGTTCGATCCCTGGTACCAAAACAAAAAAAAAAAAACGTAGCTGCTTGCTACTTACCACTGGGTGTACACTTGGCTGTTCTTTCCTCGCTGCCATACACAAGAGCCTGGATCACATCAGCCCATTCCACCGCAACACTTCTGTTTGGCCTTGTTATCTTTCCCTCATAAAAAATGGATTTTTACCTGGACATGTTTGGTCATTTCTGTAATCCAGCACTTGGTATACTGAGACAGGAGGATTGTGAATTTGAGGTCAGCTTGAGCTACATAGTGAGTTAAAGGCCATCCTGAGCTATACAGCAAGACCCTGTTTGAAAAAAGAAAAACAACAACAAAGAAAAGGATTTTTATGAAGTCAAATAAATCTAACTTTCCCTTGCCCTTTTACATTTTTCTCTTGTTTAAAGTCTTCATAAACCATAATTCTACATTTAGATTCCAAAATTTTATTTTAAAATTTGATTTTTGCATTTAAACTTTAAGGCATACAGAATTTATTTCTGAGTGTAAGTTTGGGAGTCCAATCTTATTTTCTTCTATATAGATGACTAATTTATTAAATAGATGCCATTTATTAAATAAATCATATCTTACTTGCTGAATTTAGATATGTACCTTTTTTTTTTTTGTACCAGGGATCAAACTCGGGACCTTGAGCTTGAGAAGAAGCTGCCAGAACCAATGAGCTAAATCCGCAGCTGAATTTAAATACTATTTGTCATTTCTAAAATTCCTATGGAAGCCAAGCTCAGTGTCACACTCATAATCTCAGTGCTGGGAGGCTAAGGGTCCCAGTTCAAGTCAGCCTGAGCAACTTAGGAACTTAGTGAGAACCTATCTCAAAATAAAAACTTTTTAAAAGAGCTGAGAATGTAATTCAGTGTGAAGGCTGTGTTCAATTTTCAATACTGTAAAAACCACTAACACTGGGATGTATGTGTGAATTCTGTCTACTTTGCTAGCATATACTTTTTGTAACCAACATTTTTTATTTTAATTTTATGATCAGAGCATTATGAAGAATTATAAACAAATTGTATGTAATTCTTAACCTAAACCACGTGACTCAAAAATTTCATCGTAAGGTTATAATTATTTTCTAAATATTTTGCAGTGACTTCCCAGTTTAATATTTGGAGCCAGGGGCTGGGGATTTAGCTCAGTGGTCTTGCCACCTGCTGTGCAAGCACAAGGACCCGAGTTTGATCCCCAGTACCAAAATATATATATATATATTTGGAGCCAGTTTGTTCATATGAAGAGAATATCAGATGCAAATACCTTAAAATACTAACTGTTAAGTGTAAAACTCAAAAAATTCACAGTTTAATATCAAGCATGCAAATACATCATCAAAATTTCAAATATCTAATGTAACATTAGCAAAGAGAAGAAAAGCTGGATTATTCTTGCCAAAGATGTCACAGATAGCAAGCATACAATTCTGATGGGGGATACAAAAGTAGGAAGCAGTTTTTAAAAATAAATATGATTTAGTAGATTATATTTAGAAAAATGTTACCCAATACTAAAGAATATATATCTTCAACATGCATTTTCATAGATTTTATAAATATTGACTATGCTGTAGGTTGCAAAATAAGTCTCAAAGACCTAAGGATGAGTTTTCCACAACACATGCCTCTCTCATAACTAGAGGATAATAACAATAGCAGTAACAACTTAAAATACCCTGAATGTCTGAAAAATTTTAAATAGAATACTAAACTGGTAAAAGAAGACATTATACCAGAAATCAGAAAATACTTACAACTGAATAAATTTTAAAATACCTTAGACAAGGCCAGGGATTTAGCTCAGTGGTTTTGCCACGTGTTGTGAAAGCACAAGGACCCGAGTTCAATCCCTGGTACCAAAAAATAAACAAACAAAAATAAAATACCTTATACTGAAACTTGTGGGATATATTTTCAGGAGAAATTTAGCATTGCATGATTGTATTAGAAGACAGGCTGAGATTTAAAAAGCTAAATTTTGAAGTCAAGAAATTACACATGCCAGGTGTGGTAGCACACACTTATAAATCCCAGGAGTTGGGAGGCTGAAGCAGGAGGATTAATGTGAGTTCAAGGCCAGCCTGGACTACATAGTGATGGAAAAAAAAAAAAAAAAGACAAAGACCAGCGCAATTGATCCAAAGAAAGTAATGAGATAATAAAAATATGATAAATTAAATGAGCAGTAAACATATATATGATAAAAGAGGCTGACATAGTCAAATGAATTCTTTGAGAAGAGTAATAAACAAATGCTGGTGAGGGCTGGGGACTCAGCTCAGTGGTGCTGCTGCCTGCCTCGAAAATGCAAGGTCCTGAGTTTGATCTCTGGTACCAAAAAAAGAAAAAAAAATACTGGTGAAATGATGAGGAAAAGGACCAGAGAGTGAGCAATAGAAAAGAAGGCATACCGCAGATCCAGCAGAGGCTGATGGTGGGTGGATTAAAGACTCTTCCACCCCTGGCCAACACAATTCACACCCATTGCACGTGCAAAATCCACTCGTGCTCGTCACAGTCTCATCCCACATAACACCAGTTGAATTCAGGATTTCGTCAACCATATGAGACCTAGGTGCAGATGAGGCTGTCCAGGAACAGCTCCAGGACCGGACACAAAACGACAGAAATCGGGACACCACCGCTAAACAGGTGGCCGCTGCCAAATGAAACGGTGACAAGTGGCCTCATTTGAGAGCAAAAAACAGTCCAAAAGGAAGATAGAAACCACACAGTCATTTGAGCAGAGAAATTTTAACACAAAGAACTATTTACAATGACAATTGTGTTTTGGATTTCAGGAGTGAAAAATCAACATTTATTTTATTAGGTACGTGAGTCATTAAGATTGATCTGTCAAACTGCTAGCATTTCTGTAACTCCTACAGTAGGATTATAGGAGGTGTTGACTTTCTACATTATGCTTGTGGGTATTGCTTGCATTTTGTTGAACTTCGTATTGCCTTCATAATCAGCATTGTTGCAATATAGGTTTCTTTTTTAATATTAATTTTATTGGTACATTTCAGGTATACAATATAATGACATTCATCATTGGAAATAGGTTTCTTTTTAAAATTAGGGTTTCAAAAATAAATAAATTAGGGTTTCAAAATTTATGGTAAACAGTCTCCCTTGTTCTCTTGGTAATTTTTTTTCTTTTTTGTAATGCTGAGGATGGAGCCTAGGGCTTCGAACGTATCACTGAGCTGTACCCCGAGCCCTCAGTAATTTGTTTTTGCTTAACATGGAAAACACAAAGTTGGGTGGTGTTACCAAAGTTCTCGGGCGCAAGATCCAAAAGTACAGAAATCTATCACTTTCTATTTTCTTTATTGACATATAATTCACTTGCAATAAAACTCAATCTTTTAAGTATATGATTCAGTGGTTTAGGGCATATTTCCCAATTCCAGGAAGCTTTTATCACCCCCCAAAATATCCCATACCCCTTAGCCATCAACCCTTATCCCTCAACCCAGCACCTGGCAAGCACTAATCTACTTTCTATGAACTTCTCTACTTTGTATATTTCATATAAATAGAATCATATGCTATGTGGCCTTTTGTGTCTAGCTTCTTTTTTTCTTTTCTTCTGTTTTTTGTTTTTTGAAATAGGGTCTTGCTTTTTAGTGCAGGCTGGCCTTGAACTTACTGTGTAGCTCAGGCTGGCTTCAAACTCACAGTGATCCTCCTGCCTCAACCGCCCAAGTGCTGGGATTATAGGAGTACACCACCATGCCTGGCTAGCTTCTTTCATTAAGCAAGATGTCTTCAAGATTCATCCATGTTACAACACATATTGGTACTTCATTCCTTTTTTGGCTGATGGATTTTGCAGCACTGAGGATTGAGCCCAGGGCCTTCAGATTGAACTACATCCTTAGTCCATTTTAATTTTTTTATTTTGAGACAGGATCTCACATAGGTCACTAAGTTGACCAGGTTGGGCTTGAACTTATGATCCTCCTGCCTTTGGCTCTTAGACTGCTAGGATTAAAGATGTGAGCCACTGAGAGAGGAAACTGTTTACCAGTGTAGAATTGGGCAACTATAGGTTAACTGTGTCACTATGCTTGTTGAGAAAGATATATTGTAACTTAGCCCCTGCTGGAATACAAACTCACTAGAGCAAGGCGATCTTGGAAACCCTGCCAAACCTCTCTGCTCCCCCGCTTCATTGCCCTCTGCTTATGTAATTATGCTTAGACTGATGGTTGTTTCCCCAGCAACTATGGTTGCTGTTTCCCCCTCCCTATAGAAACATAAAGACACGGCTGGGGATTTAGCTCAGTGGCGCCACATCGCTTCGCAAGTGCCAGGTCCTGAGTTCAATCCCCAGTACCGCAAAAAAAAGAAACATAAAGATATAAAAATGAAAGTAAACTTCTGTTTGCGGCTCTCAAGGTGACGATTTGAAGTCCTTGGAACCGCTGGCTAGTGACAAGCTGACTTGCTCCTACTCTTGTCTGGTGATCTGTCCAGGGACTCCCAGCAGTGGTCACGCCTTACCACCACATGTGCTTGGCTGAATAATATCTAATTTGTGCATAAATCACATTTTGGTTATCCACTCATCAGTTAATGGGCAATTTTTTTCTGCTTTTTGGCTATTACGTTCCTACTTTTTTTTTTTGGTACCGGTGATCGAACTCGGGTCCTTGTGCTTTCAAGGCAGACGGCTGAACCACTGAGCTACATACCCAGCCCCTTTTTGGCTATTACCAATAGTGCTGTTATAAACATTTTTGTACATGTTTTAATTTTATTTCTTTTTTGGCAGTACTGGGTACTGAGCCTAGGGCCTCACATTGAGTTACACCTCCAGCTCCCCCCCCCCCATTCTTGAGACAATCTCACAAAGTTACGAGGCTGGCCTGAAATTGAAGTCCTCCTGCCTCAGCCTCCCAAATTCCTGGGATTACACCCAGTTTACTTTTTTTTTTTTTTTTTTTTGGTACCAGGGATTGAACTCGGGAACCTGTGCTTGCGAGGCAGGTGGTGGAACCACTGAGCTAAATCCCTGGACCCTGGTTTACAATTTAAATTTTTTTTTTCCTTGGGTATATACTTAAGATTAATAATAACTAGGGCTGGGGATTTAGCTCAGTGGTTCCACCGCCTGCCTCACAAGCAGAAGGACCCTAGTTCGATCCCCGGTACCAAAAAAAACCTAATAATAACTCTATGTTAAGTGTTTTGAGGAAAGGTCAAACTATTTCCTATAGTGGCTGCACCTCTTTACATTCCCACCAGTAATGTACCAGGGTTCCCACATGCCCATTTTCTCTCCAACATTTGTCATTTTCTGTCTTTTTTATTTATAGCCATTATATAAATAATAAAAGGGGTGTGAAGTGGTACATATTTCATTGTGGCTTTGATTTGCATCTCTCTAGTGACTGATATGATTATTATCTTAATGCTTGTGTGTGTGTGTGTGTGTGTGTGTGCGTGCGTTGGGATAGTGTGACAACTACCCTGCTATACTAATGAGATATTTATGGGTTATGTGTTGAAGAGAACAATGAAATACAGAAAAAGTTGATTTTATCTCCTTCCACTTGTCTCATTCACCAGGTCTCCCCACAGCAAACACACACCCACCAACCAGTGTTCACGTCTTTGTGTCGTAAGATGAGCACAGTCTTGGAGTCACGTTCTTCTGATGGGTGAAGCACTCTTCCCCACCTCCACACATCTACTTAAATTTGTTTCCGTCTGCTTGGCCTGTGTCTGAGTCACTTTCTTGTCTCACTGGGACACAACACCTGACACTCACAATTTAGAGGACAAGAGGTTTATTTTGGCTCACAATTTGTAGAGTGTTCAGTCTTCAGTTGGCTGGCTTCGAGGTGGGAATCTGTGGTTGAAGGGCATAGTGGAGGAAAAGCTGCTTAGGTCATGGCAGTTGGGAAGCAGAGAGCAAAGGGAGGAACCAGGGATGGAGACAGACTCTTCTGGGTCACACCCCGGGGAGCCATCTCTTCCCACCAGACCCCACCTTCCCATTGAAAGCTAGCTGGCTATACAGCATCCATAAGCCAACCACCTTCCTAAATCCCTGCCTATGAGCACACAATGCTCTTGGGGGACATCTAGATATAAACTATAACAGGCTGCAATAACAAAATATGGCGGACTGTGTGGAAAAGGTATTTTCCTGTAGTTTTGGAAAGTCTGAGACTGACGTGCTGGCCAAATCAGTTCCTGGTAAGGGCTTACTTCCTGGGTGGCACATGGCCACTTTCTTTCCATAATTTCACATGGCCTCCTCTTAGTAATCTCTATCTGCAAGTGGAGGAATGATCTCTGGCATCTCTTATAAGGACACAAATCCTATCTGATAAGGGCCCCAGGCTTATGATACATTTAATTACTTCCTTTACAGTCCCCACCTCTGAGTACAAGCCACAGTGGAGGTGAGAACTTCAACATATGAATTGGGGGGAACCCACTGATTTTCTAGGACGTTCCTAAGAAAAAAGTCTCAAACTCTGTTCACCATTTAATTCAGATACACACAAGTCAATCCGATGGGCTGATATGACACTGCTTGCAGGGAAGCTTAACTGTGAGCTTGGAAAAAACAAAAACTTCAAGAGAAGGAGGAGGCACAAAAAAACCAAATTTAGTAATAAGGACTGACTTGAGGGGCCCAGGCTGTAGCTCAGTGTTGGTGCACTTGCCTAGCATGTCCAAGGCCCTGGGTTCAATCACAAGTGCACACACACACACACACACACACACACACACACACACAGAGGAACTGACTAGAAAGGGCAGTAGGAGAAGGAGAAACAGGGTGCTGCACTCCACAACACCAAGGACATCGTTCACATCTCTAGGCTGGGGGTGTAGCTCAGTCCTGTAACACATGCCTAACATGCAGGGGGCCTCTGGGTTCAATCCCCAGCTCTTCAATAAATAAATAAATAAACCATAATCTATATGAGTGGCATTTCCTAGAGGTTGTTTTTTTAAATTTTAATATTTTTGTGGTAGTGCAAATCCTTCAAGGCCATGTGTTAGGTACTAGTTCTGAGTACAGTGTGTCAGACACTACGGTACTGGCTCCTTTCCTGAAAGCTTTTCCAATTCAGACCCCATGGAGGTACACCTGAGGAGAAAATGGCCATGTGCAGACGTTGAGAAAAACTGGATCACTAAATATCATTTCACTTTTGGGTTCGCTTTGCCATGATATCCTCGTAACTGAGCAAATGCCAAGGGAACAACTACTAATTAAAGTTGTTTGGCTACCGGCCACAAAAGCCAACTCTATTTTAAGGAGAAGTATAAAAGAATTTATTGAAAGAAAATGAAGAAATTCAGAGCATGGAGACAATTTGAAAAATTGTCAATCTGAACAGTAAACTATCAAGATGTTACAGGAATCCTGGCATCATGGCAGATATGGATATGTAGCTAACAAAAATGAATAAAATATCCCTTCAGGATTCTGCTGAAGAATGAATCAGCTTCAAGAGTTTTCTGTCCTCCTGTCTCCCACGGCATTTTCTTTTTCCAGAGAAACCACTTCCAGTTGGTTTAGTTTTTTGGGGGGTGGGGTGGGGGTGGGGGTTGAGATAATCTCACTATGTATTCCAGGCTGGCCTCAAACTTGTGGTGATCCTCCTGCCTCAGCTTCCTGAGTACTCGGATTACAGGTATGCACCACCATGCCCAGCTTTTTTTGGGGGGGTGGGGTTTTTTTTCCAGTTGGCCTCATTGTGAATGGATGTCATCCTCTGACAAGTGAAGGGCATCAAACTTGACTGACAGCCCCACCAAACCAGTGTGCAGAGGGGGAAGGGGTGTTCTCCAAAAGAAAGAGAAAAACAACAGATGTCCTCTGCATTCCAACCACGGGTTGCCAAGCAACATCCTCCTACTTTTTAAAATACCATATACAATTTTTAAATGCCTTTGCCTAGCATAATATAATTATTTCAAAGGCGAACAAAAGATACACTCAACTCCTTCCAACAGGAGACAACCCATGTCCAGCTACAGTCTCCATTCTTTCCCTGGCTCTATCATAATCCTTCTCCATATTTTGAAATTTGTGGGCAAAATGATAAATTTAACCATCCTCAACCCCACACAACACATGATTCTAGGGAAAAAGAGGAGCATAAGGGCCGGGGATGTAGCTCAGTGGTGCCCCCACCTGCCTCGGAAGTGCAAGGTCCTGAGTTCGATCGCTGGTACAAAAAAAAATTAAAAAGAAAAAGAGGAGCATAATTTATTTTTATATATATCTGACTTTACACATATTACTGTATGTAATTTATACCTTAATAAAAGAAAAATATTCATGGTACAGCAAGGGAACAATATAGGTAGAAGCTACTCTCTTCATTTATTGAACAAATTGTGGTATTTATGGCTTGTCCTTCCCCTACCATCTACTTGCCATTGATTAGCCGGCAGCTCAGCTGATTTAATCAGGCAGCACTTAATGATCCTCATCTCCTGAGTTCATGCTGTGTGTCGGGTCCCATTCCATTAAGTGCACCCTAGAATATGTTAGATTATTGGAGTTATAGTTCTCCCCAGTGTGGCCTACATCTTTCGTTCATGCTTACCACTCTAATTTTCTGCTCACTCTGCACTTTGGACCCTAGAGATATCTCTATTTTCTGTGTTTATCAAAAGAACTTTTCACATTATCCAACCTGCCAAACTGCTGAAACTGGAAGTTCTCTGTGTTCATGTATCTCTCTCCTCAACTAGACTGCAAGCTCCAGAGTGATGGGAAAGATATCTCTTTCATAACTGAGTTCCCACAATTTGGTGCTGTGCCTAGTACACCATTATATGTTTGTTATGTGTTACATGAATGAATGTAAACAGGGAGGGAGTAAATGACCTAACTGGACATAGGTTATCTCCTTTGGAAAGAAGTTGATTCCATCTTTTTTTTTTCCTTAAATTCTTTTATTGGTACATTTTAGGTATACAATACATTTACATTTATCATTGGGTGCTTGTACCTGTATATGATGTATC
>NW_004624764.1:22348665-22452510 GCF_000247695.1 Heterocephalus glaber | reverse complement strand
AAAAAAACAAATCTGGAGATCAGAAGACAGTTCTAGAGAGAAAAGGAAAAGGGAAAGAGGAGAGTCAGAAAAATTCTGGGAGATGGGATGTACATAGGTTATAAGTCATTGAGAATCCCCTAGAAAGGTCAGACAAATGAAAAGAATTTTAAGATTGGAGCTGTCCCTAATGCAAAGTTTAAGTGTGCCTCACTTGAATTTAAACACTTGCTCTAGGCTAGGGATTTTGCCAGTGGTAAAGCACCTGCCTAGCATATGTGAGGTCCCAGTGCTGCAAAAAATAAATAAATAAATAAATAAATAAATACTTGCTTCCTCTGCTCTCTGTTTCCCATCCCCAAGTCTTTTAGAATACCTAGTGCTTAAACAAATGTTTAGTGTGAGCGGTGTTTGTAAAGCTTGGAGAAAGATGTGAGATCATACATATGGAAGGAATCTGAACCCCAGAAGGGTGGCATGAGAGCGTACTCTGGGGAATTCACAGGATTCTTAAGGAGGCTTCTCCACAGGGATTGGGGTCAGAGGTTAAAGTAGGCACCTCCTTACGCTAGTTGTGTGTGGAGATAGTGGCAAGACCTGTGCATCACGCTTGTTCTGTCTCTGTTTAGGCCCATTCCTGTTGGCAGATGTTCCTGGCAGGCTGCTAGTCAGCAGTGAAGGCTGCCACTAGGGCCACTGGGCGTAGCCTTGGAAGTCATGCAGTGCACAAGATGCCCAGCCCATGCTCCTGTCACCAAACAAAGCAAGGTGCTACTCAGAGAGGGGGCACATCTTTATAACTTCCACCAAAGGGCCTAGTGGGGCAGAGGTGTCAGAACCAGAAAGAGGATCCTACACCCCTCCTCCCATCCTGTGTGGCACCTCCTCCCTCAGCTTCCCCTGGAAGGAATTCTCCACTGGGTGCCATGATTTGTTCTTGCCCTAAGGACCTCACCCCCATAATTTGCAAAGCTGCCTCTCTTGAAATGAGAGTTAGGACTTCTTTTTTGTACTGAAGAATAGTTTTATTTCTTTGATCCTTGTCCTTTCAAACTGTGCTCTCTTAGGCCTGCTGGGAATAATGAGCAAGTGTTTTGAAGAGTCAGGTACCTATAAATGGCTTCTCCCTATTTTACACAAAGACACAAAGGCCCTGCCAGAGCTTTGAAACTAAACCCTTAGACTCCTTCAGGCTGCACTTGTGCCTATTACGTAAAAAGGAAAAGAAAGGGACAAAAGAGTGTGGTTTTCTTTTTCTAGATACAGTTGTTTGCATTTTCTGAGTTTTCTGAAATGAGTACATAGAGGCTCAGGGAGGTTATATCATTGGCCTGAGGTTACACAGCTAGCAAATTGTGGCTGGAAGCTGACCCCAGGACTTCAGATTGCCAGTGTATGGCTCTTCTGCTACACCTGAGCTGTCTCCTAAAAGGTGACATTGGCTGCTAGGCCTAGAGTAGAAAGAGGTCTTTCTGTAAGTAGAGACCCATGTTACAATCCCTCAGCAGATAAAGCAACAGCCAACAGCAACAGCATTAGCAACAGCATAGGATCTAAACATCTCTATAGTCAAGAGAGGTAAAGCACTACCTGAAGAATCTGCCTCTTGTGTGTGCCCACTTCAGCCCCGGGCTGGCCGCTCTACTGCATCTTGTGCTTTATGACTCTGCCCCAGGCAGTGATAATCAATTGGACTAGCAATGGCCTCTTGATTCTAACTGGGCAGCTCCACATCTCTGCTCCTGATTGGAGAACAAGGCTACTTTAACTTGGCTTCCCTAACTGGGTTTCCATGCCTGTATAATTGAGAAAGAGTAAGAAAGCTTAGTAATAATAATAAAAGATTTTGAGAAGTAATTTGCAGAAAAGTTCTGTAGTCAAAAATATATTTGCAAATATTTTGGAAATCAGGAAGTATAGAAATCCCAAGGAACCACCACAATGATCCCATCTGCCAGAGACACTAAAGTGGGTGATTCATAGAAGGATTCCTGAGGTTGAACCCCAAACTCCCCAAACTGCTGTCTGCTGTTCACCACTAACATAATAATAGCCTCTCCTTTCTTTCTGCCCTTTGAATCTCACTTGAGCACCTCTCATTGCCAGAACACAGCCTGAATCTTGTCAGGAGTCTGCGAAATGTAGTCCTGAGGTTTCCAGTCCTCAAAATGTAGATGAAAGTATAGAGGGAAGTGCGAATGTTTCTAAAATACCAACAATCTGGTGTAATCTATACTTTGCATAGTCAGTGAAACTTGTGTATACTCTTCTATCCATGTTTAACTTTCTTTCTTTTTTTTTTTTTTTGATACTGGGGATCGAACTCAGGACCTTGCGCTTGGGAGGCAGGTACCAGAACCACTGAGCTAAATCCCCTTTCAAATGACAATATTAATGTTGTTTTATGCTTCTACCTAATGTGATGCAACTGTCTCCCATATAAATGAAGATGTCACTGTGGTCTGAATTGTGCTTCTTCAAAATTCATATGCTGAAGCCCTAACTCCTTGTATCTCAGAATCTGTGCAGATATTCCCCATTTAACAACCTACCAGTTTAGCAACTGTTTGGATTATGACTGAGGCGTGCTATTCAGACTTGCAAGCTGGTGCTCAGACTTGTGACCATCTTTTTTTTTTTTGTACAGTTCTGTACATCTAGTTTATAGAGCCTCAGTGTCTTTCTTTGTACAGTGTGCCTTATTCATACAGTGTGCCTTATTCATACAGTATTGTAATTTTTGCTGGTTGCACTACACACTACAGTACTGTAGTTTTATGTTCTGTTATACATTACAGTACTGCACGTAAGAGTTACGCAAGTAAAATCAAAGTCATCCACTTGGAGTTTCCTTTGTTCTGAATATTATAACCATACGTCCTATATGCAATTCCTCATTTAGCAACCAATTCACCTAGTCACAGGGCGGGAATTCGGTCGGTTGTTAAATAAGGAATGTCTGTATTTGGACATAGGGCCTTTAAAGAGGTAATTAAATTAAATTAAATTTTAAAAAGAGGTAATTAAATTAAATCTAGTCTGTTAGAGTGGGTCCTAATCCAGTCTGACTAGGTCCTTATATGACAAAGAAGTTTGGAAATCAAGGGAGACACCAGGGGTGAGCGTTCACAGAGGAAAAGCCATGCGAGGACGCAGCCAGAAAAAGGCAAGAAGAGAGGCCTCAAGAGAAACCAGGCCCGCAGACACCTTGATCTCAGACTGTGGGAATATACTTTTCTGTTGTTTAAGCCTTCTGATCTGTTGCATTTTGTTATGGTAAACTGCTAGGCTTTGCATATGGCTTTTCCCCACCAAATCTCAGGTTGGGTCTTCGTTACTTAATGCAGAGTGTTGGGAGCTGAGGCCTGGTGGGGTTTGGGCTGTGCAAATGGAGCCCTCGTGAACAGAGTGGTGCTGTCTCTGCAGAATGAATGAGGTCCCGCTCTTCAGGGGCTGGAGTAGCTAACCAGAGCAGGTAGCTATAAAGCAAGGTTACCCCCAAGCATTGTCTCTCCACATGTACCTGCTTGCCCTTCCATTTTTTCACCATGAACCCTTCAACAACTGCCTGATCTTGGACTTCCAACTTCCATGACCATGAACCAACATAAACCTCCTTAAAAAAATAAGTTACCCAGTCTTGGGTATTTTGTTGTAGCAGCAGATAAAGACTAAAGCATAACCCTAGCAAACAAAGACTAGTATGTTCCCAAAAGAGAAGACACAAAGTCTCACCAGTAACTAAATCCTCTTCTAGATGAGTCACAACCTTACCTCAGTGTCCTGCAAGTGAAGAACAAAGTCACAAAATTAATCACTACCAATACTCCCTGTGTAAGATGGTGAAGAAAGGAAGAGGAAAAAATTTGCTTACTATATACAAATATACAGGCTGGGCATATAGTGCAATGGTAGAGTGCTTGCCTAGCATATACAGGAGCCTGGATTTGATCCCTAGCACTGTATAACAAAGTAAAGAAGGGAAGATGCATAGTTCTAATAGTCTCTATTTCTGTACCAGGTCACGTGACCGTAGCCAAAATGTGTAACTTACTTCTTCCATTCCCCATTCCCTTTGCCTTCAGCTAACCGCAGCTCTAATGACCACTACTTACTACTCTAGCCATTGGGAGTGTCATAAATGGCAACAGAGAACTGGAGCAGTCTCTAGAGAGAGGACTTTTTCAAAATATGGGAAATATCTGGCCGGGGATTTAGCTCAGTGGCACCACACCTGCCTCACAAGCGCAAGGTCCTGAGTTCAATCCCTGGTACAAAAAAAATTATGGGAAATATGACAGTATGTTTTTGTGCTGCAAACAAAGCTGGTGTTGCAGAAAAGACAATAATTTCAGAGACAATAACCTAGAGTAATGGAGAGGAAATAGATTCCAGTGCACAAGTAGAGAGATTTGCCTAAGATAGGAGCACAGTCAGCTTCATCCAGTGAAACAGAAAAGGAGACAGGTACAGGTGCTGTGGTACTATGTGGATTCTTTCTTCAGGACAATGTGGAATTGATGATGTGTTATAAAGAGGGGGAGCCGTATGATCAGATCTGTGCTTAAGAAACAATCTTGGGCTAAGGATGTGACTCAGTGGTAGAATACTTGCCTGGCATGAGCAAGTAGCCCTGGGTTCAGTCCCTAGCGCGGAAAGAGAGGGGGAGGAGAGGGGGAGGGGAGGGGAAAAGAAAGAGAGGGAGAGGGAGGGAGAGAAGAAAAGAAAAGGGAGAAAGAGAGGGAGGGAGGGAGGGAGGGAAGGAAGGAAGGAAGGAAGGAAGGAAGGAAGGAAGGAAGGAAGGAAGGAAGGAAAATCTTTATGGTTATCGTGTGGAAAGTAGATCTGAGCAATCAAGCCAGAGCACAGGGAGACTTTGAGGAGGCTGTTGGACTGATCCAGGTCAGAAATTATAATGGACTGGACCGAGGAGGGGCAGTGAGTCTGTAGGGAACTGGTAGATATGAGAGACACTGAGGATAATAAAATCAAGCTCAGAGAGCTAAGACCTTAGGTGATCCAGGGTTTGGGCAGCCATGGCAAAAACTTTGGCCCTCACTGTAATTAAAATGGGGAACTATTCTATGGCAGACAGGATGTGATCCAACTTACATTTTTGTTTTGTTTTGTGTTGAGATGGGGTCTCACTGTGTTGCCTGGGCCAGTCTCTCGGCCTCCCAAGTACCTGGATTACAAGTGTCACCACCATGCTGGTTCTAAGTCTGTTTTTCTCGTGGTCAAGTATTTTTGTATGGTTTTAATTTATACTGTTTTCTAGAAGCACCACTTCCATGTAATAGGTGGAAGCGTGGGCTTTGTTTTGTTCCAAAAAATCAGCAACATGGCTGCTCCCTGCACTTGAGATGCCAGTAGAGTTCTTCTGGATGGTACAGCTCTGGCAGGTGGGGTGAGTCTAGAAATGGCTGCAGACATCTGACAATGACATCAAGGCTTCTGACAAAGTTGTGTGCAGTATTTCCATGTTCAAATATATAATTTTTATGCATTAGTCCTCTTATTTCTCCTTATATACCATCTAGGGAATAAAACCCATTCATTTGAAATTACGTCTGTAGATTGGTTCTGGCAGGATTCGCCATTCACCCCTCCACATCCACGCTGCCCCTCTGCACCCTGCTTCCTGTCCCAGGAGACTAAGGATGGCATCAGCCACTCCCTTGCCCAGTGGCTTCCAGCTGTCTGTGTTCAGCTGGAGGGAGACACAACCCCTCATCGTGGCCCGGCAGGCACAGGGTGGCAGAGTCTCCGAAGCACTCCGTCAGTCCTCGTTGGTGCCCCTAACTGCCCACATCACTGGCAGTGATCCCGTCACTAAACTGGTCTCTATTGGACTCAGTTTGATTGCCATCTGTTTCCTGCCAGGCCCTAACTAACACAGTAGTTATATTATCTCTGAATTTCATTTCAGGACAAGAAAGGGCCAAGTTACAAAAGATTTGTTATAAAAAAGGGAGTAAATCCAGAATCCAGAACATTTTACAGTATTAAGCCGGGTCTGCAATTAATCAGTGGTATGAGAAGTAAAAGGGGAAGGAGAGTGGCTGTGGATTGAAAAGGTTGAAAGAACACAACAAAATGTAATGTGTAGGCCTTTTTTGAATCCAAATTTGAACAAACTCAACTGTAATAAGACATGTCTGAGACAATAAAAATGTGTAATTATAGACTGGTTACTAAATGACACCAAAAAACTATTTTAATTTCTGTTAGGTGTGATGATGGCATTATGGATATACCCTTGTCTGTCTGTCTGTCTGTCTGTTTCTCTCTCTCTCTTTCTTTCTTGTAGCCCAGGCTAGCCTTTAAATTATGGTGATTCTCCTGCCTCAGCTTTCTGGGTGCTGGGATTACAGGAATGCACCACCACACCCAGCTACCCATGTCTTTAAGAAACACATATTAAAGTGTGTAAGAATGAAATAACAGGATGCCTGAGATTTGCTTTACAATGCTTTGGCAAAGAAAAAGAAAAAAAGGGGGAGGGAGGAGATAGATAAAGAAAATGGGAGAAATTTGGTTAAACATTGAATCCAAATATAGGTAAAAGGGAATATACTGTACTGTTTACTCTACTTTTGTAAGTGCAGAAATCCTTTCTGACAATAAGTGTAGGAAATGAGCTAGGGATGTGGCTTAATGGTGGCCATTGCTGAACCCCCAGCAATCCTCCTGCCTCAGCCTCCCAAGTACTGGGATTACAAGCATGCACATTTGATTGTTTTTACAGTGTAGATGTACTACTTTTATAATTAAACTATAAAAAACCCTTTAAAATGATTTTTTAAACAGGGGCTCATGAAACAGAAGGTCAACTTGGGGGACAGGTCATCCAGCTGAGTCCAGAAGCCCTGGTGTGGTCACTGTGTCCTGGCCCAGTCATGCTCCCACCTCGGTCTTCACTTTAGAGCACTGTGGGGACCTCGAACTTCTGCCAGTGCCCAAACTATTTCATAATTGGATCATAAAGTGCACTAAACTATTAAAACAAAAATTTGACTTAATTTTTAAAATCTGATCTTTAAAAGAGCAAATAGACTGACAAATAGACTCAAAAAAACTCATGTTCAGAGCATACAAAGAACACCTAGATATCAATAACAGACAAACACTCAATTTAAGAATGAGCAAAATTTAAAAAGGCATTTCAGAAGAGAGGATATTCAAATGGCCAGTGAACATTCGAAATGAAAAAGTGCTTAAAATAATACCAAAGAACTACAAATTAAGAGCTCAATGAGATGCTATGGACATTTAACAGGATGACTAAAGTCTTGTAGCAAACTGTCATTATTAAGGGTTGCCAGGGTTGGTGAGGATGGGGAGTTACTGGAACTCTCATATAGTTATTTGGCAGCTTCTTGGGAAGCTGAACATACACAGAACTGGCAGTCCCACATCCAGACTTACCCAAGAGGGACTACCGCAATTCATCCATCCTTCAAAATACAAGGATATGGTTAATATTTGTGTATTTTCCTGTATGTAAATTATATCCCAGAAAAGTAAAAATAAGAGAGAATTAGCCGCGCCTGCCTTGCAAGCACAAGATCCTGAGTTCCATCCCTGGTACTGGAAAAAAAAAAAGTTTTTAAAAAAAATTTTAACTATAAAAGCAAAATTAGGATGATTGTGTAGTTCAATGGTGTATCACTTGCCCAGTATGCTCAGAGCTGCTGGATTCGATGGGAAAATGAAAAGAAAAAAAAAAAAAAAAAGAAGGGCAAAATAAATGCATGCTCTTTGCAGAATATTAAAACAAGCATAACTGGAGGGATGAGAAGCCTTGGTCCTCCTTCCTAGGGACATGGTCTATCTTCATTTCTCTACAGGTCTTCAATTGGACAGAGGGAGGGGGCATTTACTACAGATGCCAAGGGGCAGATCTGGGATTCATGGAGTAAGCTACAAGCAGATTCCATGGCAGACAGGGAGGACCTTTCGACAACCTTCTGCAGAAATCGAACAGGCTGCCCGAAGCCATCAGGAGCTGTCTGCCAAAGGCGTGTGCAGGCAGAAGGCAGCCAGGCCCAAGGCTGGGGTGTTGTGGAGGGCATCCACACATCTCGTGCAGGCTGGAGTAGACAACCAAGGATTCTTCCCACTACTGCCAAGTGCCTCAGGGAATAGCAAAGGTAACACCCACTGCTCCCCTGCCACTCCTGTGGTCCCCTTGTGTTAACAGCATGCAACTATTGGAAGCCATAGGCAGCTGGAAAACTAGCTCAGGAGTCAAGGTACAGATAGACGTGAAGTGGGAGAGGAGGAAACAGGACAAAGTCTTGCTTCTTAGGAAACTGAAAAACTGGGCCTGGCAGTGGTACATGCTTGAAATCCTGGCACTCTGGTAGGCTGAGGAAGAGGGATCCTAAATTTGAGTTCTGTCTGGGCAATTTAATGAGACCCTGTCTCAAAATGAAAAAATAAAAAGTGATGAGGGCTGGGGATTTAGCTCAGTGGTTCTGCTGCCTGCCTCACAAGCACAAGGTCCCGAGTTCGATCTCCGGTACCAAAACATAAATAAATAAATAAGCGATGGGGCTGTAGCTCAGCGAGAAGGCCCTGGGTTCAACTCGACGCACCACACAAAGAGAGAAGAAAGAAGGAAGGAAGCAAGGAAAGAAGAAAGGAAGGAAGGAAGGAAGGAAGGAAGGAAGGAAGGAAGGAAGGACAGTAGGTTGGTTGGTTCTGACAGGTTTGGTGCAAAACCAAAAATCTGATGGGTAAAAAAACCAGCTAACTCTGAGCAGGGATGCAGACCTATATTCTGTTCTCTTTCTGTCTCTGGCTTGCTGTGTGGCTTTGGGTAATTCCCTTGCCCTCTCTGAGCCTGAGGGCTGGGCTAGATGGTTCTCGCGGCATCCTGTGAAGCTTCGTGGGAGTCACTGAAGAGGAAAGTACTGGGATGAGCACTGACTGCTGTGACTAAAGTGACAGACAGGGACAGAGAGGCTCTGGTCTCAGCCTCCATCCTTACGTACTATGAGGGCGAACATCCCTGTCCCTCCCTGCTTTTCTGATCTCAGGTCTCCGTAGTGAAGGAATCCGACCATTGCCATTCTGAGCTGCCAAGAGGTCCCTGTGCCTGTGTACCTGCTAGAAATGTAGAATCATAGGTTGACAAAGCCCAGTGACCACAGCTACAATCCATAATTCCCAATCATTGTTCAGCTCCGTTCTTTTCTTTTCTTTTTTTTTTTTTGGTACTGAGGATTGAACTCCGGGCCTTGCACTTTCGAGGCAGGCGCCAGAACCACTGAGCTAAATCCCCGGCTCAGCCCTGTTCTTGAGGTTTGTTTTTTTTTTTGATACCAGGGATTGAACTCGGGTCCTTGCACTTGCACAGCAGCCGGCTAAACCACTGAGCTAAATCCCCGGCCCTGTCAGCCCCGTTCTTAACAAACAAATCCCAACTCCCTGAACATCCTCCAGCCCTGTCCCCTGGAGATTGCTGCAACTCCTTTGTCCTGAACTCATGCCCATGACCCTATAAAAACCCCAAGGTCTGTACGAGAGCAGCTGGTCTGGCCTCTGTGCCAGAATGTCCACCTCAGGTTTGCTCTGCAATAAACCTGTCCTGTGGAGCTCATGCCTCTGATTCTTTTCCTTTTTTCCCAACATGAAGAACATCCCACATGCTTTTCAAGCCACCCAGGCCAGATTGGATCACCTTGGGGCAAGACTGTCCACTCATCCCAGGCTACTTTCAACAGGATTTCTGCCAGACAAATTTCCTGCATGGTGAGCCATCAGGGCTCACCTTGGGCCTCTCCCCGGAAAGGACCTTACGCCACCAGAATCGGGGACTTCCTGGAATGCCCTGGAGTTGTAAGCCCCACCCCGCTCTGCCCAGCTGCCCTGGGACAAAGAAGGGAGAGGCTCTGGATGTGGGCCAGACACCCAGCCCTAGCCCTGGCTCCCCACCTTTGGGGCCACGCTGCTTCTTTCTTCTCTGCCTTGAGATTTTCCTCTGATATTTAGTATGACTCTCTCCTGAGTCAGGCACTGAGTTGCGTCCTAGAGACACAAAGATTTGAAATCTAGGTGAAAGACAGATGTACATATAGAGTCAATTCTCATTATTTGCCATGGTTATGTTCTATGGAGTCACCATGAACAACTAAAAATAGCAAATGCTGGCTCACAGTTCCTGGGGAAATAAAGGATTGGCTCCTGTAAGCCTGTGATCACATTTTTTGTCAACTGATCAATATATAATTTTGATGTGTGCTTCTATTTTAAGATACTTTATAGGTATTGAACAGACATTCTGGCCCATTAACATTGAATTCAAGGTCAAAAGTCCTGTAACTCAGTCCGGAATGAAGCCTATTTAATACATGGATCTTCTCATGAAGGCTTCCTATGCTGAGGAGCAGTACATGGCTCTTGAGCACAATACTTTAGGGCTACTTTAAGTAGTGAAATCACCAAGAAAAAGCATAAAGATGCAGAAAAACACTGCAGCACTAAATAGATCACAAAAAGGATACCTGTTAACACTACAGGGTGAAAAAGTAAATGAAAAGAAGGCAGGGTGTCCCTTGTTCGGTCTCAGCCAGGAATGTGCACGTCAGACAACCCAGAACTTCTGCTGCTCTATGAATATCCATAAGTAACTGCAAGGGTCATTTATGGGCTTGCAAATAAATTTGGCAATTTTAAGGCAAATTCTCAAAATCTGAGAATAATGAGGATCAATAGTATGTTGCACTGAGGGACCCTGGAAGAATCTCTGACCCAGACTGAAGGAATCAGAGGCCGGGGATTTAGCTCAGTGGTTTGGCCACCTGCTGTGCAAGTGCAAGGACCTGAGTTCGATCCCCGGTACCAAAAAAAACCAAAAAACAAAAAACCTCAAACACAGACTGGAGGAATCAAGACCCCTGGAATGAGATGGCACTCTGGCTGTATCCTGAAATACAGGGAGGTCCAGCTAGGAGGTCTGTGACCAAAATATAAGTCGTGAGATTTGACAAAGAGCCCTTTCTTGTTCTAGACACTGGTTGCTCTCATAAATAAGGTCTTCTCTTTCACCATGTATTCTAACTCAGTGCTGAACAACAGAACTTTCTACAGTGATAGCACACACTTGCAATCCCAGCACTTGGGAGGTTGAGGCAAGAGGATCACTGAAAGTTCAAGGCCAGCCTGGGCTACATAGCAAGTTCAAGGCCAACCTGGAATACATACTGAGACCCTGTCTCAAAAAACAAAAAAGTTTTTTTCTGCAATGAGGGAAATGTCCTATAACAATACAATATGTAGCCAGTAGCCATATGCAACCTTGAGAATTTAAAAAGTGACTAGTATGATTACAGAAATGAATTTTTTAAAAACAGGGTCTCACTATGTAGTTTAGGCTGGCCTTGAACTCACTATGTAGCCCAGGCTGGCCTTGAACTTTCAGTGATCCTCTTGCCTTAGCCTCCCAAGTGCTGAGATTACAGGTGTGTGCCATCACATCTGGCTTGGAAATTAAATTTAATTATGTTGAATTTAAATTCAAATAGGCACAGGTGATAGTGGTTATCATGTTCAGCAATGCAGATCTAACTTATTGCAGTTTGTATATATAAAATGTATGTATTTTTGTATGTTAATATTTATTTATTTATTTGCAGTGCTAGAGATTGAACCCAGGGTCTTGAATATATTAATTTTATACCTCGTTTCCTTACCAAGTTTTCTTGTTGTTTATGGTAGTTTTTCAGTTGTTTCCTTTGAGTCCTCTTGGAATATAAATGTACCATTGAGAAATACATTCTTTTTCTTTCTTTTTTTTTTTTGGTACCAGGGATCGAACTCAGGACCTTGTGCTTTCGAGGCAGGCAGGCACCCGAACCACTGAGCTAAATCTGCGGCCAAGAAATTAAGTAATTTTACCTATTCCTTTCCAATTTTCACTTTTTTGTGACCTAACCGCTCTGGCAAATGCAGTTTATATTTCATATTTGTTGGGCAATGAAATGGTCTAGGGTGATGGTGGTGATGCTGTTTGCCCTTGTTCCTACAGTGGAATTCCAAAGTGTGATTTCTTCCTTACTTGTATGAAAATGCTACAAACGAGTGGCCAATGAATTGTTCTGGCTGCCCTGCCTACTTTCCCAGGGCTTCCTGTGTTCCTAAAGTGAGATACCACTCTCTGCTTCCTGAGTTAGAAACTAGGCACCACTCTCCCACCTCTGTCCTTCTCTCACTCCATCTTGTCCAGCCCAACCACCAGGAAAGTCAGTCCTTTTCTCATCTCACTGTCACCAACCCAGGCAGTATTTTCACGGCCATTATTCTTGGGCCATTGCAGAAATCTCTCTGATTCCACTCTCACCTCTTTCAACTCTACCCCCCACAGAGCAGCCAATACGTTTTTGGAAAGCCACTATCAGTAGCTTCCCTCTGCCCTTAGGATAAGGGCCAAAATGACTATCTCACCCAAAAGCTCTGTGTGCACCATGCTCCTCTGCCTTCATCCTCAGCTTTGTCTCGCATCTCCTCCTTCAGACTTGGTACCCCAGCCACACTGGCCTTCTTTCTATCCTTAACTGCCATCTTCACCCTGAGCTTTAGCCCATGCTGCCCCTCCTCCCTGACTATTGTCTCGCTTCCTTCTTCTCCACCCTGCTAACTCCTACTTTCTGAGATATACTTCCGTAGCTCCTTCCTCTTCCTTGTTGCATTCATGATACGCATGTTCACTCAGTTAATATCAGCTTTTCTAGACAGGGGAGAAACCCAAAAAAGGTGGCTTCTGCTGTATCCCCCACCTTTAGAACAAGGCCAGGCACATAGGGAGAACTCAATATTTTGTTGAATAAACTAATTTTCTGCCTGTGGAGAGCTAATGCATAAGCGGCTTGAGCACCCACTTCATCTGACATGAATGAAGCAGGATTGTTAAGACCACGTTTTGTAGATGGGAAGCTCACATTGTGCCAGCCCACCCCAAGCCACCAGTAATCCCAGGAACTGTTGTAAGTAAGACCCTCTGAGTATTCTTTTCTATGCAACTGTAATCAGTTCTCCATGCAGTCAGGAAAACATTTTTAAAAAGTAAATCACTTTTCTACTTAAATGTCCTCAATGGCTTTTTGGCTGCTGTCAGATAAAATTCACATTCTCATGTGTGCTACAGAGACCTGGAGTGTCTGACTGCTCTGCACCTCCCATCCCAGCTTGTCCCATAGCCCTCTGGATGCGGCTTTAGGTTCTCCCAATACACCAAGCTCTTTTGCAGCTCGGGGGCTGTACTAGCTGTCTCCTTTGCAGTGCGTTCCCAGAGCTCTTTGAACATCTGGCCAATTCTCCTCCTCCATGCTTTGAGCCAAATATCACTTTCTCAGAACATTCTTTCCTGAGCGATTGACATAAAGTAGCTTTGTACCAGTTCCCTCTTTCTTTCACATCACCTCACTTAGTGTTTCACGATGCTTATTACAATTTGAAATTCTTCCTTGTCATTGTTCTCCACCAAGAGTGTAACCCGTGTCGTTCACTTTATCTTCAGAGTCTAGCAGGTGCATGACATATAGGAGACTACCGGGGATTGAACTCGGGACCTTGCGCTTGCGAGGCAGGCGCCAGAACCACTGAGCTAAATCCCCGGCCCTAGGAGACTTACTGTAAGTACTTGTTCACATCAGTGAAATAATATCCCAGATCAATGACTGAAGTAATGTTGAGGTCTTGTCCCTTTCTTCCAGCAGGTGGCGCCAAAGCCACACCTGGTTCTAAGAGGTGGTATGTGCGCGGTTGCTTGACTGAGAGCCAGGACATAGTGAAGAAGACCGGACAGACAGGGTCTGCTGTGGTAATGCTGGGTCCAAGCACAGGGGAATTCAAGACGGCATTTCTCTCAGAGGATGAGGGCCTGGAATAGCCAGTGACCCAAGGCATTTCTGGGATCCCAGGTTGCTTTCCCCCTCCCCCATCTATCCTCAAATTGTCCCCCTCAAAACTCGGCGGGGCCTCTGACAGGAGAGCAATGAAACTGGAGAGAGGGAAGGGCTTTCTTTTGCTTTCACTCTCCATCTTTGTCTCTTTCCTTTTTTTTTGGTACTGGGATCGAACTCAGGACCTTGCACTTGTAAGGCAGGTGCAGGAACCACTGAGCTAAATCCCCAGCCCCTTTTTTTTTTTTTTTTGGTATGTTATAAGTAGCCACATTTATTGAAGATCATGGGATAGTAGCAGGAACAGGGAAAGGGAGAAGGGTGAAGGGGAAAAAAAGGGACTCAAGGGCAAAAGGTGAAAGGGACTCCAGTACAAAGGGGAAGAAAAAGCTCCTTTAAAAAAAAAAAAGGAGAGAGAGATCTAAGCCCAGCCCAGCCTCAAATTTTTGATCCTTCTGCCTCGGCCTCCTGAGTACTGTACCAGGATTTATAGGTGTGGGCCCAACAAGGCCAGGGTTTCCCATCTTAATCCTCATAGAATATTTGGGAGAAACAGACACAGACAGAAGCATCCTACTGTGTCAGGAGAAATGGGGTTTGCTTTTTAACTGAAGCCCTTTCTAGTCTTCACTCACATTCATTCAGCCCTGCGTGCCAGCCTCACCCTGTCATGCTGGCCCTGGGCTCTGTGTGGGACACTGACAAGGGGGTATGGACTCTCCAAGGAGGAGAGGTGCAGGAACCACTCAGAGTCTTGCTGGAGCCCAGACATGTAGGATGAGTGCCCACAGGTACAGCCGAGCCAGGTAGGTATTCCAAGGCTAGGCAGGTGGCCTGCAAGAAGGGCTGCATCTCAGGCTGGAAATTTGGCTCAGTGGCACCATGCCTGTTTTGCAACCACAAGGTCCTGAGTTCAATCCTTGGTACAAAAAAAAAAAAGAAGGGCTAGGTCTGCATCTGGGGCTGGGGAGGTCAGCAGGAGCCTTGGACTCCTTCCTAAAAGCAAGGAAGACTCTCAGAAGGGTTTCTGCCTAGGAGAGCTACTCAGATATCTTGGATGGTTTGCAGAGGCAATGTGAGGAGATCCAATCGAAGACAAAGATATCAGTCAGGATGCTGGTGCAATCCTCTCTTCATCTGAGAGGAGAGAAAACCTGAGAAGTAATTATAGGAATGGGAAAAAAGCAAGTTTGTGTGGTTTAGAAAAAAATATATATAATATATATTTTTATATATTATATATATTTTTTCAGTTATTAAGGATTGGACCCAGGATTTCATGCATCCTAGGCAAGCATTCTACCACAGAGCTATACCCTCAGCCCTAAAAATTTATTTTTTTTGGTACTGGGGATCAAACTTGGGAACTTGCACTTGCGAGGCAGGCGGTGGAACCACTAGGCTAAATGCCCGGCCCCCTAAAATATTTTTTAAAAGGACAGGACTTAGTGGTTATGGGTCAGGCTGGAGGGAGTGCTCAGAGTGCCTCAGCTCTCTAGCTACCCAGGCCAGCCCAGCCCCAGGCTCCTCTGCTCCCTTCTGACCAGAGGTGGTAGCTACAAAGGCAGAGAAACTGGTTTGTTCGGAACCAAACTATTGGTTCCCTTAGCAGCCCAAGAGTCCTGGTAAAGAGCTCAGGCCCTAGAGCCAAACAGCTTGGATTCATGTGTCCAGTTCTCCTTTGCCTGGTAACCTTGGGCAGGTTGCTTCATTTCCCTGTGTCTGGGTTCCCTCTTCTGTAAAATGAGGACAACAGTACCTGCCACACAGGAAAGTTCTGGAGGCTAAGAGGGTTAGCAATTACAGACACAGGCAACAGTGCCTGTTGGTAAGACTTCATGACATCAATAGAAGTGACCTGGATGGGCCGGAGATTTAGCTCAGTGGTTTTGCCGCCTGCTACACAAGCGCAAGGACCGAGTTCGATCCCCAGTACCCCCCCAAAAAAAGAAGTGACCTGGAAGAACTTCATCAGTAACAGTAGCGCCCCCTCCCACCTAAAATGAAGCCCCACATCCAAGGTAAAACTCAAGCCTGAAGCCAGGTGTGGTGGTGCATACCTGTAATTCCAGCACTAGGAAGGCTGAGGCAGGAGGATTGCCATGAATTCAATGTCAGCTTGGGTTACATATTGAGTTCAAGGCCAGCCTGAACTACCAAAAAAAAGAAAAAAACCTGAATATTCTTAACACTTCCTCTATGGATTTCATTGTCTATAAAAAACGAAGTTCAGCTAGTTGCTCCTGATCCTCCCAGCTCTACTTTCCTGTGACTTTGGAGGCTGGCCAAGAGACCCAGTGGTATGGGGAGTGATCCTACCAGCTTACGAGAGCCCACTGTTAAATATTCAGGAATTTGGCAAGATGGTACAACTGTAAGTGACTTCAATTGGACTACAGTGGGAGTATTTATACTGCAAAGATGGAATGAGTGCCACTAGTCCTTTCCCAGCCGCCTGGTTCCCACAGAGGTGGGCTTGTTCCTGACACCCAGCCAGGTACATAGTCCCACTTTAACACTGGTGGCACCAGTTGTGGGAAAGAATGCCAGGTCTCCAGGGAGACTCCAGGTTCCCGGACACAGTCATGCCTCGCAGGCTCAGGCAGAGCAAGTGTCTGCCGGTCAGTGGCTTAGGGAGCAGGAGTCTCACAGAGCTGGGTTGGAGCTCCAATCAGATCACTTTTGTCTTTTTTTTTTTTTTTTCATACCGGGGATCAAACTCGGGACCTTGCACTTGCGAGGCAGGTGGCGGAATCACTGAGCTAAATCCCCAGCCCTTTAAGACAGGGTCTCACTATGCACCCAGACTGGCCTTAAACTCTTGGTGATCCTCTTGCCTCAGCCTCCTAAGTGCTGAGATTATAGGCATGTACCACTGTGCCAGATTGAGTTAGATCACTCTTGGCTGTGTGACTTTAGCCATGTCCCTCTCTGATTAGAGCTCAGTTTTCCTATTTTTATTTTTTTGGTACTGGGGATCAAACTCAGGTCCTTGCACTTGCGCACCAGGCGGCAAAATCACTGAGCTAAATCCCCGGCCCTTCTTATTTTTAAAAGAAGGGCAGACTGACCTGGCACAGTGGTTTCAAGAACTAAATGAGTATTTATATGAAGAGCACACACAGCTTCTGCACAGTGCCTGGTACAGAGCGGGTGCTCGGTAAATGTTAGCTAAGGTTGTTATCACCACCATCTCCCCACCCAGTGGCACCTGTGGCAGAGTGTGCCCTCTCACTGTCTGAGTCTTGGCACCAAAGCGCTTGGTGAGGGGCTGAGGACACAGGCAGAAACAGGCATTTTCCAGCTTTTATGAAAATTAATAACATTAATAGCTCACAGACATATACATACACACATCGCTATGTACACAGTCATTAAGTTATTAATTAGTCTCTGTATAAAAAGTGTCTACATTAGTGTTCCGGCTGGGCCCAATGGGTCCTTGGCATATTCACAGTAGCAGTCCAGGGCTTGGCCCTGTGGGTGGGCAGAGGGGAGGCGGAGGGGGGCTGCAGGACGGGCAGCCCCCCATGAGCACAGGAGTGTCCTGGGCCACCCACTCTCCAGTCTTTGGTCCCTGTCTTGGCACCTAGAGAGCAGCTGTTCTGCAAGTGGGCAAAGAGGTGCTGGTCCCTGTGTGGGCTGGTGACACGGGCCTTCCATGTGGCTGCAGGAGACGCAGGGGCCCCTAGAGGATACTGGCCAGCTCTGTGGAGTCTGTGTCAGAGCAGCCTGAGCTGCTGGCTTCATCCCTGCAAGAGCCAGAAAGAATGAGTTGGAAAAAAGGCCAGAGGAAGCACATTTATCCCAGCTCCCCTGCCACCCACCTCCTTCCTTGGGGATCTGGGCCCTGTCGGACTCTGCTGAACTACAGGATCATTGGGTGTTTTTTTTTTCTGGTACCAGGGATTGAACTCTCAGGACCTTGCGCTTGGCAAGGCAGGCTCAGCTCCACTGAGCTAAATTCCCAGGACCACTGGCTCACTTCCATTTTTGGTTCAGAATCTGCCAGTTTCTGTTGGTTGTTCATGCTACACACAGGACACCACAAACCCTACAGCTACACTCTGGCACAAGCTGACTGATAGGTTGGCCTGGCTCACCCCACCCTGCCCTAAGGTCGTGGGCCACACCCAAGCTCCCCAAAGCCAGCAGGGCTGTGGTGAAGGGCACAGGCTGCAGTCAGAGTACCAGGCAGGGCTCAAAGCCCAGTTCTGCCCCTTATCCACAGGGCTGGTCACTGTTCTGAGATAAACCCCCCGTTTCTTCACTAGCAGAATGGGAATCATAAGAATCTGAGAAATGCTGGGTTGCTGAAGGGCCACATGTGGGAAATCATAAACACCTACTCCCAAGATACAAGCACCTTGAGGGCAGGAATTGTTTTGTTCACTAGTGCAAGGGAGGCAGTAGTGGGGACCAGGAAGCATCTGTTAGGTGAATGAATGGAGAGCTCTTCGGAGCCAGACCCAGCACCAAGCTCAGGGTGCAGCCGGGAAGGTGTGCAGGAGGTAAAAGACCAGACTTGGCCCTGGGAGGCACCAAGGGCTGCTGAGCCTGGGCACCAGCCCTCCCGAGCTCACCGCAGAGCCTGCAGGGCCTTCTTGTTCTGCCGCCGCTTCACCTCGTCAATAGGGTACAGCTTGAAGAGCAGCAGGCCCAGCAGGATGAGGACAATGGGAGTCATGGTCACCAGCATCTTCAGTGTAAACTTGACACGTGTTGGCTGGGAGCAGCCCCGTGACCGGTACCCGGCAAAGCTGTGGGGACCCAGCCAGGAAGGAAGAGGTGAGGACAGGGCACCGAGGGCCTAGCCCTGCCCTGTACTGCGCTGCCCCAGACCCTCCCCCACTCACTCAAGACTGAGGGTGGAGATACCCAGCGAGACTCCTGAAGCAAACTTGGTGAAGAAGACGTAGAAGGAGAAGAAGATGGGCTCAGTGCCATGGGAGTGGGGCTGCTTCAGGTGGAAGTCATCGATGACGTCGGGCAGCATGGACCTGTGCAGAGTGGGTGGTGGTGTCATGAGGACTCCCCAGCACCCCCAGGCCACTGGGCACCTTGGTGCCAGTGAGAAGGGGCAGCTCTCCGGGAGTCAGCAGCACCATACAGTAAATTAAAAAAGAAGGCCCATTCCTGTAAGACGAAGGGGTCCCAGTCCAGGTGCTCAGCTCAGCTCAGCAAGCATCACATAGGCCAGATTTTAGCCCCACTTCTCACAGCGAGGACAAAGTATTCTTGCTCAGTTCACAATCTGTACAACTCTCCAGGCAGATCCCCTCTGCCCTCAACCTGGGCCCATAGAATGGTCCACAGAAGTCCCCAAAGAACTCTCCCAGTGAGCTTTGGAGCTGGAAGGCAGAAGGCTGGGAACTATGTTCAGGTGAGCCTGGATGTACCTACCAGGGTAGTAAGAAAGCTGCTGCCACACTGATGCCAGCTGCTATGGCCACCATGTATGTGACGATTAGGTTACTCTCCATGAGGGCCACCAACATGAGAAACGGCACTGCTGACTAGAGAAGAGGGTGTGGAAGCATGAATCAGCTGGGAGGTTCCCACTAGAAACCCCCACCTCAACCCAGGAGCCAGCCTGAGCCTACTCACTGAGATCCCAATGTACACAGCTGTCTTCTTGCCAAAGCGGGTCAGGAACCACTGCCATATGGGAATGGTGAATGTGGCTGAGAGCTGTGGATGGAGAAAGGCACGAGAAGTGAGCTGGAGCCACCGAACTCTTCCTGACCTTCCCAGGACCCCAAGGGTGTTCCCAGCCCTTCCTGAGGGCAGCCAATTGGCATCATCTGGCAGGGAGAAGTTAGCAGGCACATTTGTGGCCCCTCTACCTTCTCATAACTCTGAGCACAAGGCCACAAAGTACTTGGCATCCACACCTTTGCTTTTGCTGTGCTAACATCCACACCCAAACTCCTCCTTCTTCATCTTCTTTCCTTTTGAGTATGTGTAGTACCAGGGATTGGATCAAGGGCCTTTGCACTGGCTACATCCCCAGCCCTTTGTTATTTTTAATTTTGAGACAAGTTCTCACTAAGTTGCTAAGTTGCCCATGGTGGGCTTAAACTTGTGATCCTCCTGCCTCAGCCTCTCAGAGTGCTGGGTGTGTGGTGCCATACCCAGCTTCCAAACTCCTTTTTTTACAATCCTACTTATCAACTATAGGTTGGGTCCAACCAAATGTTCTGGGAAGCCTCCTCCATCCCTCCACATCTACTCTGGGAACATCCTCTAAGTGTCCAAAGATCCATCTCACAGCCTATGCCACATCAGCCTACCCACACTCACCATGATGGCCAGGAGTAGATTCTGGAACTCGTTGCGGAAGCCCAAGGTGTAGGTGCAAAACAGGGCAAAGTTCCCTTCCACCAGCTGGGGGATGTAGCAGGTAGGGGAAGGAAGGAGGTGACATTGAGGCAGTGCCTCCCCAAGACACTCCCCGCCATGCTCCAGAGACTTCCGCCCACCCACACCAGGCCACCTGTCCCTCGGCTCCGTTTCACCCCGAGTCCTCTCCAGCCCCATCCCTCTTGGGCTGGGCACACCAGGCCCCACTCACCATGAACGCCAGGGAGGTAAAGAGGAAGGCAGCGATGAGCTTGATGTACGGGCCGTGGCTCATGACCAGCCGAAGGCCCCGGAAGAAGGGCACTGACTCAGCCTGCTGGGACTCATAGGGCTCTGGGAAAAGGAGGTGACAGTGAGAAGGAGGGAGTGGAAGGGTAGGCATAGAGACACAGCCACTTTGTGATCACCATATTTTGTTTTTGTGGGGTTTTTTCGGTACCAGGGATCAAACTCGGGTCCTTGCGCTTGCGAGGCAGGCGGCAGAACCACTGAGCTAAATCCCCAGCCCCGACACAGCCACTTTGTGCTGGGGCCCTCTCACCTCTCTGCTCCCGCACACCCAGGGTCAGGATGACGGCACAGATGACGTAGATGGAGGAGATGACCCCCGCTGCCAGCAGGTATGCGTTTTGCTATAAAGCAGGTGAAGGTGACAGAGAGTCAGTCTGGCCTCATCCCAGCAGCCCTACTCAACCCTCTCCAGCCAGTCTCTCCTCTGGAGGACTCACTGTCTCCACCTGGGAAACTGAGAATCATCCTGGCCCTGCTGTTGCTTCCCAAGGCTGGGTGAAGTTCAGATGTACAAAATGTTAAAAATCAGGAGCCTGAGACTCCATAGTTCAAATCTCCCCAAATCGTTGCAATTTACCAGGTATGTGGCCCTGGCCAATCACTCAGTTTCTCTAGGCTTCAGCTTCCTTGTCAGCAAAGTGGGCACAGCAGGCATATTAGTAGCTATGTATATCAAATGCCCAGCAATTAAGAAACATGAGCTCTCGTTACCGTTTTCAGGATGACTCTAAAGCACTCCACTGCCCTTGTCTCCCCAAACCCATCCCCTGCCAGGGAGGGACCTCACCGTTTGTCTGAGTGAAGAGATGCTGTGCGTGTGATTGCCGCTTTCTGAGGCCATTGTGGAGTCACTGGGTTCCTGGACACAGGGTGAATTTGCTTGGCCTACGATTTGTCCCTGGATTGCTGTGCCCAGCACTGTGCCCAGCACCTCCACGGTCATCCCTGGGTCGTGAATAGGAGGCCTTTTAGGGGAGCCCATGGCTTATGGGCCCAGGAGGAAGTCCAGATAGCACTCTAGCTCCAGGTTTGGTGGGTGGAAGAGGCAGGTGTCACCTTGCCCAATACTCATGGCCTCTCTCTATGTGACCTCAGGTTAGTCCTTGCATCACCCTAGGTCTCACCTGAGCAACAAGGGGACCAGGTTTTTGGGGGGGAGTTTTTTGTACCAGGAATCAAACTCAGGACCTTGCACTTGCCACTGAGCTAAATCCCTGGCCCCAGGACCCGGTTATTTTTAAGAGAGTTTCATGAACTAGAGCTCAGTGAAAGAGCACCTGCTTAGTACACATGAGGCCTTGGGTTCAAACCCACAAACACACACAAAGGTTTTATACCCACCCACAGCTAAGAGCAGAGCAAAGAGCTGGGCCAGCAAGGGATGGAATGTGGCAGGCGGGTGTGGGAGCAGTGGGTGGGGAGACTTACGATAGGCAGTGGCGGAGTCTCGCTCACTCTGCTCAGTGCTGATGAACATGGTGAGAGCTGAGTAGGGAACGTGGAAGCACTGGCATGGAAGAGAGGCCCTTGGCCAGTTAGACAGTGGACAGGCAAACCCCAGGGACCGCCCCTGCCCCTACCCTGGCCCAAGGATACCAAGAAGAGGGTCCCACACTCACCGTGACCAGTGTCTCAAAGAGGCAATAGAAAATCAGGTACCAAAGGGCCTGGCCCCATGAGAAGTCGGGCACGAACCAGATGAGGAAGTAGGCGACAACGGCCAGGGGTGTGGAGAAGATGATCCTGAGGAAGGGGAGGTCTGAGTGGAGGCCAGAACCCCCAGAGCCCAGCCAAGCCAGAGATCCAGCTCTGCTCTCTGGGGTTCCCACAGGAAGGCAGTTCCTCCTGCCAAATTCACCCACCCCAGAGCCTCTGGGAAGAGGATGATTCCAAGCCCGGAAGGACACACTGGGACCAGACCCTGGACTAAAATGTTGAGTGTGGAGTGTGAGAAGGTCAGACCTGGAGTCTCATCCACATGTCCCCACGAGCGGGGGCTTCTTCTGGGCTAGGGGACCTGAGAGTTGAGGACAAGACTTCAGGGCAGGCAGGCAGGGAGGAGGGGCAACCTGGCACCTGTGTGTTTCCACACATGCACACGCACAGTGGGGAGGAGTGGGGAAGGCCAACTCGAAGCAAAGGGAGATAGAGGTGTCAGGTGGGAGGACTGGGCCTAGTGATGTATCTGAGGGGGCAAAGGTCTGCCACATGCACCTGAGTCCTGCTCGTCACATGGGCCAGATCTCAGACTGGACCGACTCCTCAGGATCAGCAGAGAAAGCAGCAGAGGGTGAAGGTTAAGAGATCCAAGTCCGATTCTCCCAACTAACTATATAAAAACTTAGGCTTGGACAAGTTATTTAACTTCTCTGACTCATTTCCTCCTGCATAAAATACAAATAAAAAATAGCACATGCCTTACATTCAACATTTGCTCAAATATTTATTACATCCCCATTGTGTGCTAGGTGCTATTCTAATTACTTAGGATATATCAGTGAACACAAAGACAAAAGCAAGAGCGGAAAAAAAGAACAAAAACACTGTCCTTGCAGAATTTACATTCTACTTGGTGAATAGAAAAAATAAACATAGTTCAAGATGATATATATTCAGCCTTAAGAAGGAATGAACTTCTGACACATGCTACAACAGGGATGAACCTTGAAGACATTATGCTAAGAGGGATAAGTCAGTCACAAAATAACAAATATCGTACAATTGGACTTGGATTAAGTGAGTGAATCTGAGTAGTTGACTTCAGAGAGATGGAAGGTAGGAAGGTAGCTATGAGGGGCTGGAGGAGGGGAAATGAGGATTACTGTAAATGGATACACCGTTGCAATTTGGGAAGATGAAAAAGTACTGAAGGTAGAAGCAGTACTGGTCACATAAAGATGGGACTGTATTTAATGTCAGTGAACAATACTCTTAAAATGGCTCTAAATCTTAAATGGGAACAGCACACCTTTTGTGCCAGTTTTAAAAAGGTTATATACATGTTAGAAAGTAATAAGTGCTGTGGAGAAAAGAAATAAAGCAGGTTCCAGAGAATTAGAAGTGAGAAGCAGTGGGCCAGGGATGTAGTTCAGTGGCACCACTCCTGCCTGGCAAGCTCAAGGTCCTGAGTTCAGCTCCCATACCGTAAAAAAAGAAGTGAAAAGCGGAGCCTGAAAAGGCCTGGCTGGGAAGACCTGAGAGGCAGGAGGAAGGCAGCCTCATAGATACCTGAGGCAAGTGTGGGCAGGAAGGGGAGCACCTAGGGCAAAGGACCTCAGCCTGGTAGGGCTGAAGATCAGCAAGAAGGCCCGTGGAGCTGCAGTGTCCTGTGCAAAGGAATTGGAATTAGGAGATGAGCTTGGAGAGGAAGTAGGGTACCTCACAGGCTCCCACGAGGACCTTGGCTCTACTCATAGGGCTGAAGTAGTCTTAAGACTTAAATAAGTCGATGTGAAAATGTAGACCAGTGCTTGGGACCCTGTTTGCTGTGACTCTATCAAGAAAGTTTGGCGGGAGAGCCAGCCTGCAGAGAGTAGTACAGGCCGTGGCCTGGGGCTGCAGAGGGCCTGGGACTCGGAATCAGACCTCAGGTCCAGCCTGCTTCTCAGCCTCCCCATGTGACCTTGCTGATCACCTGCCTCGCAGGGTGGACTTGGGGACACTGGGGAAAGCACATGATGTCAAAGTCTTTGTGCTGAAGGGGCTGTCCTGAAACCTGAAGAAGAGGCCCCAGGCTCTTCCTATACTGAAAGGAAGAGGTATGTGAAGAGCGGCCCAGGTCCTCGCTATGGTGCAGAGAGGGAAGCCATGTGCACAGCATCTCACAGCCTGTGAGCATTGGGAGTGCGCTCAGACATGTACAAAGATACCTGCTAGGCCGGAAAGCAGCCCGGAGGCCCCCAGCACCTTCCCCAAACTGGCTACCACACCTGCCCAGGAGGCCCCAGATCCTTCCTGTTGGCCTTTCTGGCTCCTCCACCCTCCCAAAACCACGTGTCTCCTCAGAGACAAGGGCTCGTCAGCCTTTCTCAAACACTCCATCCTCTGCTCTAGGCAGCTGAGCAGTGCTGCCCAGGAGCCCAATGTGACTGCTGCATCGGGCTGGCACAGCAGCAGCTCCCATTGGCTGGGCCTCATGAGGAGATGTGGCAGCAGGGCCCCGCCTTCCACCGGCTGCCAGGGATGCGGGCACAGGGCCAAGGCTCACGAGCTGGCACACTGGGAGCCCTGAGCAGCCTGCCCAGGTGAGGTAGGCTATCCTACCCTTGGCCCTGAAGCCGGGATCAAAGGCTCCAACCTGGGCTTTTGCCAGGGCCTGGCAGAATTGTAGTGGGTGGGGGGCCTCGTGGGAAAGGAAGCTGTGGGGGCGTGGGGGCTGCTGGAAGAGCTTTGAAGGCCGGAGACCAGGTATGGGCGCCCCTGGGGCAGGAAGGCGCCCACTTGAGCTTGGATGGGCTGGAGATGAAAGGGGCATCCCCCCCACCCTTGAAGCAGGATGTCCTGGAGGGAACCAAGCCCGGCCTGGCTGGTCTGTGTCTCCCTTGCTGTCTGATCTACGGGAACTGCCTGCCCCCATCTGGCCCTGCAGCCTGAAGCTGAATGGGGGAGGCTTTGTACGGAGGGAAAAAGTTCACATCATCCAAGGCCCAGAGCTTACAGGTCTGCTATACCATTCCTGGTATTGTCTCCAACCCCTGCCCCACCAGGAGCCACACAGAAGGAGTGTAATTATGTATCACTTAATAGGCACCATGCCAGGCATGGTAGGGCATGCTTATAATCCCAGCACTCAGGAGGCTATGGCAAGAGGATCGCCACAAGTTTAAGGCCAGCCTGAACTACATAATGAGTTCAACACCAGCCTGAAATATACAGTGAGACACTGTTTGAATAATAATAACAATAATAATAATAATGTGCCAGGCACTGCCAGGCATAGTGGCACATGCCCATAATCCCAGCACTTGGAAGGCTGAAGCAGGAGATCACCATGAGTTCAAGGCCAGCCTGGGCTACATAGTGAGTTCAAGGCCACTCTGGGCTATATAGGAAGATTCTGTCTCAAAAAAAAGATGCCAGGCACAGTCCTGAATACTATATATACTCACAACCATTTAATCCTCAACACAACCCTGTGAGAAGTTCCTTATTTTCAATTTACAGAGGGAGAAACTTGAGGCTCAGAGATGTTAAGTAACTTGCTCAAGGTTGCACAGCTGTAGACAGTGAGGCTGGGATTCAAACCCAGGCAGGCTGGCTGCAGAGTGCAGCTACTCAATTGCTTTGAACTGCTCCTCTGCCACTATGCAAGTGACAGAGTGGGAGAAGACACAACTGGTTGGGGAGCAGTGGACCTGGGCTGAGGGAACCTGCTGACCAGCCTAGCACTTCAACCAGCTTGGTAATGACTTGGCTAGGTGTCCCAGTGTGGGTGCAAGCCAGCAGCTGAGGCTTCAGATGAAGTCTCAACATCCTTGGGCTTTGACATTATTCCTTCTTCTCACCCCCCGGCCTGGGACAAGAGATGGACGGGGCAAATGTGCTAGAAGCTTCTGCCACCTGGAAGGAGTCTTCTACTCACCAGGGCATGAGGCGACCCAGGCGGGTCCAGGAGGATTTGCTTATGCAGAAGCCCACCAGAGGGTCCGTGAAGGCATCCCAGGCTCGGCCCACAAACAGGATGATAGAGGCAGAGAAAGGGTCCACCTGGAATGGGGAGGAGGCAGAAGACAGTTTCTTCATCCCTCGACCTCAGTCCTCACTGGTAGGCAAGAGCAGGGGTTCAGCCAGGCCCCTGAGACCCAGTGCTGCTCCTACCTGGGCCCTGCACATCCTCACTTGCCTTGTTGATAGTGATAACAGCAGGGCTGGGGATGTAGCTCAATGCTGGCCTAATATGTGTGAGGCCCTGAGGTCAATGCCTAGGACCACAATAAGACAATAGGTTTTGTGTGTATGTATACTGGGGATTGAACCCAGGGCCTTCATACTGAGCTACATCTCCAGCCCCTTTATATTTAATTTTTATTTTGACAGGGTCTTGCTAAGTTGCCCAGGCTGGGCTCAAAACTTGTAATCCTCCTGCCTTAGCTTCCCAAAGTGCTAGGATTACAGACATGGGCCACCACACCTGGCTTGACAGTGGTGTTTCTTTGATAATACCAGCACTGTGTGCCTCCTTATGGGCTTTCCCAGATCTGTTTCCTACCCTCTTTTCTACCTTTGAAAACTCTCCATGAGATAGAATGAATCTAGAATCATTCCCTTCCCAGCTGGGTGTGGCAGTGCACACCTGTAATCCCAGCACTCAGGAGGCTGAGGCAAGAGGATCACTGCAAGTTCAAGGCCAGCCTGGGCCACATAGTGAGCTCAAGGCCAGCCTGAACTGCGGGCCGTGGTCTCAAAAAAAAATATATATATATATATAAAATTATTTCCTCCCTCTCACAGCCCTGAGCCCCTGGCCATCTGACATTAGAACTGAGTAGCCACAGTGGGCCTCAGTTTCCTCATTTGTATAATGGGAGTTGTGATGGCTATCTTACAGGGTTTAGCTCTATCTTGGATTCTTAGATGTGGGAATCTACAGTTTTGTTTTTTTTTTAGACAAAGTCTTATTATGTAGCTCAGGCAGGGCTTGAACTTTCAATTCTCCTGACTTGGCCTCCCAAATGCTGGAATTACAGGTATGAACCACCAGCCCAACTGTAGAAATGGCCTGTGACTACCTGCTCAAACTATCCCTCTCCTCTCAAATACTCTAGGCTCTAAATCCAGATGCTCTGGGTGCCTCCTCATCCAGCAAAGGCCTGCTATTGCTGTTGCTCTGGGAAACTCACAGCCTTTCCTATGCCATCATCTCCCCATGCTGACCTCCCTGCACCCCAGCTCTAACACTCATTACATACAGTAGCTTTATACTTCAACCATAGGTTTCTCGTATTTGCTGCTCAGGGACTAACCCATGGGAATTACTCAAAATCCAGCTGCTGAATGAGGTCATTTGTCCTTTTTGGGGCTCAGTGTTTCCCACCTGTAAATGGATACAACCAATGAGCCCTGTTTGCCAAGTCAGATGCTACACAGAAAAGTCAGCCAGTGCAGGAGACCCAGTAGCCATGGCTATTCAGCCTCCTACTCGCCTATCCGGACAGGGCAAATTCTCTGGATGCCAGGCTGCTGGCCAAGGTTTCTTAAAGCGCAGTGTAGCACTGCTTCACCCTAAGTGTTCCTCCCAGTTCAAGATCATACATCCTGGGGTGCTCTAACTATGCCTAACATTTGAAGGCCCCTCTCCCTCCCCACATGCCTCTGCTCCTCACATGAAGGTAGGGTACACTTCCTCCACAAGCCTGACAATGTCTGCTAACCCCTGAGCCAAGCCAGCTGTCTTCCACCCAGGGACATGCTGTGCCAGTCTCTTCCAAGAACAGCGTCACCAATAGGTCCCATTTTCCTTCACACTACTGCCTACCCCTCCTGGCTCTGTTGCTCCTGCCAGGCACGGAGGAGTTGCCATCTAAGATTGGATATTTCCTAAAGTCTTATTCCTCCTCTACTATGACTCTGAGAGGCAGCAAAATAGATTTTTCTGTCCCATTTTAAAAATAGGAAAAAGTGGGTGAACATAACCGAGGATACCTAGTCTTTCCCACTTTGGGATACCAGAGGATCCCTGGAAGGCTCAGGTCACTCACCAGAGCTACATCCAACAGGTAGATCTGTAGGAAGAAGCCCAGGGCACAGCCTGTCACCTGGTAGGGGGCCCCTCCAACTGCATAGCAAAGCTTGTTGCAAATGGACAACTGCTGTTTCTTCTTTGGTTCCTTCTGGGAAAAAGAAGAAAGGATGAATACAGGCCCAAGATCATGGCTTCCATCCTAGAAGGTCCAAAGGCAGGACCATCCCTCTAGCCAACTCTGCCCAGGGAGATTCCACTTCCCACAACAAAAGATAATTCCTTATTCTTGGGATCCTGGAAAAAAGGAAACCCATACTCCTAATGAAGTTGCTCCTAAACCACCCAGCCCCCTTGCTAGATTCTGAGGAAAGTTACCTGCTACCATCTCTAAAGAACTCTCCCCAAGGCTTCAGCCACTGTTCCTTTCCAAGTTACAGAGGGGAGCATGCTCCAGCAGCAGACCTGTCCCCACCCGGCACCAGCTGCCACAACCTGAAAATCCTCTTGCTGCCGAGAGCTGCCTGAGCTCAGCCTGAGCTCAGCCTGGACTCTAGCCCTGGCTACGAGGCCAGAACCCACCTGCCTACTGGTGAGAACTCTAGAGAGCTGTAGCAGCCCAGCCCAGCTGGCTGAGGCACAGCTCTTCCTCCCATCTGTCCCATAGCGTCCCTGGTCCCCATAGGCAGCCGGAGCTTCAAGCAAACTCAGGAGCTGTCCTACACTCCACCTCCAGTTCCTAGGGGACCTTGGAGAGGGGAGGAAAGGGCTCCAGGTGCAGGATTGGGCTCTGTCTGGGTGGGGCACTAGGGAGGCTGAGGTTGCCCAGGGAAAGTAGAGATTACTCATACATGGTAACAGCACAATTACTTGTCGATCTCCTTCCAAGGATCAGTTAATAAAACTAAAAGGAAACGATAGTTACCTCCCAAGGAGATATTTATTGCTTGAGATCCCTTCCTAGGCCTGCCTGGTTTCATTTGGTCGTTAAATAGGTTCATAGGGCTTTGGCTGGGGCTCAAGGGATGGTGGAGACATACAGCACTCGAACGCTCACACTCAAGCGTCTGCGGAATGCGGCTCCTTTAAGAGCAGAGCCCTTGTTCTTATGAATGAACTTGAGCAACCCTCACAGAGGAGTTGAGACGAGAGTAGGAGGGTGAGGGTGGGGAGTAGGGGGTCAGGCATGGGGACAAAGGGGGTTCCCAGATCTCTGGGGTCTCTCCAGCTTCTAGGGTGGCTAATCCGGGCTGCTCACCCCAGAAGAACCGTAACCAGAGCGGGGCACCAAGTGGAGCTACGAGCTGGGCCCTCTGCCGAGATGGAGTGCGGGAAGAGAAATGGGGTGTGTGTGCACACCCCAGACCTTCTCATCCCTCCCTGGTCCCCGGGCACCCCAGCTCCTAGGCCTCCGGGTCCCCGGCCATCCCAAGTGCCCCACGGCCAGGCTCCACGTCCAAGACCCGCATACCCCCATCTTGGCCCACTCGCCGCCCCTTCCCTCCTCTCGGTGTACTGGGCCCTCACCTTCACCTGGGCCGGGCGTTCGCCGGCTTGGAGGATGCTGGGGGACAGCAGCCCCGCCGCAGAGCCGCTCTCGGAACCCTCTCCTTTGGCCATAACCCGGGGCCACGCCGTCTGGGGCAGGACGCCGGGATGCTCCTCTGCTCTGAGGGCTCCTACTCTCCCTGGGCTCCGGTCGTAGCCACCACCGCCACTGTCGCAGAGCACTAGCAAAATCCGGAGGCCGGCAAGGCACTCACTCTCCTGCACGCCCCCTCCGAGCCTCTTAAAGGTTCGGCCCGCCCTCTCGGGTCGGACCAATCCCCGAGCCTTGCTGTCCCGCTTTGAGCCAATCCCCGCGCCCGCCGGCCCTCCCGCGGGCCCCGCCCTCCCTGCAGCGCCTCGCCGCTGAGCCACGTTCTCAAAAGCCCCGGAACCGGCTTCTGGCTGCGCTCGCTCCACGCTACTTAGGGAAGGCAGCGAGATCTACCTGATACGCCCGAGGAAACTGAGGCCGGAGGCTGAAAGTAACCCTCCTGAGGTCTCTGAGTGAGTTCTCCGTGAGTTGAGCTGCAGCTCAGGACTTCTGACCCCAGACCTAGGAAAGGTGGGGACTCGGAGACTCACTGTCCCCTTCAAAATCTGGAGTCCAGTCACCTTCTCCCCTTAACCAGGAGATGCAGGGTGGCACTTTGCGTACCGATGTCCCCCTCTTTCCCCTGGAGACCAACCATTCCCTCTTCCTGTTATCGGCGTCTATGAGGCTCTTCGCGATGAACAGAAAAATGAGAAGCGCAGTGGCTGACCCAGTGAAGCCAAGACCACAGGTCCTCGTAGGGTAACAGCGGCCTTTTATAAATAGTTCCCTCCATGCTCACCCTGACCTCGCTCGGCAACGGCGCTCGCAATCACCATATGAGGATTGTACTACTATTACCATCCCCATTTTACAGCCCGGAAAAGGCAACTCTGTGAAGTGGAGCAGCTGTTACGTGGCTCACAGCGAGGCTTCGAAAGTTTTGTCCGATTCCAAAGTCTTTTGTCTTTGTTTGTTTTCCCATTTTTAAGTTTTGCTCTTAGCAGCTCTGCTCTGTCCCACTTAGCATAAATTACAGAAGGCTGAGGGGTGTCCATGTGCCTCCCCAACAGGAAGTTCTGGGAGACACAAAGCAAGGAGGCTCTCTGGGTTGAAACAATCAAAGCAAGGTCTGAGAAAATGTACAGAGGAATGAGGTGCTTGAAAGAAAATGGGAGGACAGTAATCTAGAGTAGAGGGCAGGAGAAGATGCCAGGAAAGAAGAATCTTTTCTTCCACCTCTGCCAGCCTTACAGCAGTCTTTGCAGAGACTCAGGAGAAGACAGAGTGGAGGCCGATTCTGTCTGACTAGTTAAAGAAGGAGCTACTGGGACTCTCAGAGGCCACTGTGGTTCTCGGTGTCAGGCTTCTTTTTCTCTTTCTTTAAAATTGCTGATTTGCCGGGCATGGTGATGCCCACCTGTGATCCCAGCACTCCAGAGGCTGAGGCAGGAGATGGCCAGAAGTTTGAGGCAACCCTGGGCTACATAATGGGTTCAAGGCCAAAGTGAACTGCATAGCAAGACCCTGTCTCCAAGAAAAACAAACCCAATAAGTAAATAAATAAAAATGGCTGATTCAGGGAGGAGAGTTGAGGTCTGGCTCTTTTCTGTGTTCTAGTAGACCCTGTCTCAGCACAGGGCTCTTGGCCACTGGTGAGCAGAAATGGGCCAAAGTGAAGCAGCTGAATACTGTGAAAAGGACACAGATGGCCTCTATGTCTCCACTGTGATACTGTTCTCTGTTGCTTCCCTTCTGCAGGCTCGAGTTGGCTAAGGAAGACTCTATGGCCCCTCACAGCCCTAAAATCTCCTTTATAGAATCACAGTTTCACAAGTGACATGGATCCCCCTCACCATGATGAGCTCCTTGAGGTTAGGAACTACATCTTCCTCACTAACCAGCTTGGGGCCTGACGCGTTGTAGGCACTTAATAAACATGTGTGCAGCAAATGAATGTTCAGTCCTCCTCAAGTACAATCACAAGAGGACCCCACTCAACAAAGCCCCAGTGGTTGATCATGGACAACTCAGTTACCCTCTCCAAGTTTAAGGTGGGGACATTCACAGGATCTACCTTAAAGAGTTGTTTGGGGGTGAAATGAGACTACGGACAGGAAGCATTTAGCACAAGTGCCCAGGAGCAGAGACTGAGCTGGTCCCCATCCTGGCCTGATTCCAGTCTGTCAGTGTAGCAATGCAAGATTCCAGATATGGCCTGATCAAGCCAGCACAATAGGCCCATTATTTCCCCCAGTCTGGACACGACACATTGTTAATGCAGCCTAAGACTGCTGGGCTTCAGAGCCTTTCTCTCTCATGATTAGTTCCCATCAGGTTGTGGTCAACTAAATCATTCAGAGCCTTTTCACCGGAGCTGAGGTCAAGTCAGGTCTCGCCCCCATCCTCTGGTTTGTGTAATGTCTTCATCCTCACAGCAGAACAATGTCATTTTGCTTATTCCATCCCGTTGAAATTGTTTAGAATCCTGGCTGTATTGCCCAGTGTTTTCTCTCTAATTTAGATCCAGTCTTGCCCCTTGCAACTTCAGCTCCACCATCTACATTGCTTGTTAAGACAGAGCCTGTAACAGACCACTAGAGACATTCACTCATCACTAAGTGACTCAGGGCACTGACGATACAACAGCTCCCAGTTATCAAGCACTCACTGTATGCTAGACGGGCACCATGCTATGCCAGCTGCTTTTGCTTTCTGTTTGTTGGTTGGTTGGTTGGTTGGTTGGTATGGGGATCGAACTTGGGTCTTTGGGCTTGCGAGGCAAGCAGCGGATCCACTGAGCTAAATCCCTGGCCCTGCTTTTGCTTTCTGTATACTATCTCATTTACCCCTTTCAACACCACTGGGGAGCTGGGCTGGTGAATGTTCAGTCCTCACCTGTAATTCCAGCAGTCTGGCAGGCTGAGGCAGGAGGATCACAAGCTCAAGCCCATCCTGGACAGTTCAGAGACTTAGCAAGACCCTTTCTTAAAAAATAATAATTTAAAAACAGGACTCGGGGTACAGGTAAGTGTGAAAGCCTTGTGCTAAATCCCTAGTCTTACAAAAAGGGGGGAGGGGGTATTATTATTGTCGTAAACCTGAGACTAAAACAGGAGAAGGGATTACTTTTTTTTTTTTTTTGATACAGGGTCTTCCTATGTAGTTCAGGCTGGCCTTGAACTCACTATGTAGCCCAGGCTGGCCTCGAACTCTCAGCAATCCTCCTGCCTCAGCCTCCCAAATGCTGGGATTATAGACATTTGCCACCATGCCCAGATTTTCTTTTTTCTTTTTTGAAGTGCTACGGACTGTGCCTAGGGCCTGAAGTATATCCCTAGCCCTTGTCTTACTTTTTATTTTGAGACAAGTTCTCACTAAATCACCAAGTTGCCCAGGCTGGGCTTGAACTTTTAGTCCTCCTGGTTCAGTCTCCCAGAGTGCTGGGATTATAGGTGTCCACTGCCACACTCAGCCAATTAAGAGTTTATAAACCTAGGGTCAGGCTGTGGTGGGGCACGTGCTCATAATCCCAGCACTTTGAGAGGCTAAAGCAGAAGGGTCACAGACTTGAGCCCAGCCTGGGAAATTTAGTGACTTATGGAAACCTTGCCTCAAAATAAAAACATGAAGCCAGGCAGGGTGTCACACACCTGTAATCCCAGCACTCAGGAGGCTGAAGCAGGAGGAGTGCCTGAGTTCAAAGACAGCCTGGGCTACACAGTGAGTTCAAGACCAGCTTGAATTACATAGAGAGACCCTGTCTCTAAATAAATAAATAAATAAAAATACAAACATGACATCCTTGTGCTAGGGATGCAGATCAGTGTAAAGGCCCTGGGTTCAATCCCAGTACTGAAAAAAACCCCAAAAAAGTCAGGCTCTTTTTTCTTTTTTGAGAGGTGGTACTGGGGATTAATCTACATCCTCAGCCTTTTTTTAATGTGAAGACAAAGTCTTTGCCCAAGTAGGACTCAACTTTTTGATCCTCCTGCTTCAGCCTCCCAGGTTTGCCCTGAGTGGGCTCACATTTGTGATCTTTCTGCCTCAGCCTCCCAAGTGCTGGAATTACAGGTATTCACCACCAGGCCGGCTAAGGCTCTATTTTCTAAGATGTCCTTGGTTGTTGTCCTCTAGGTGTCTACAGTCCTGCCCATGTGACTGCACATGTCCCTCTGGACATTCTCTTTCCCACCTCCTTACCCCCATACCACCAGCACCCGCTCTGCTAGCCTCAGAAATCTGGGCCCACTCTTCACAACATTCTTTCCATCTAGGACAGCAGTGAGAACAAGGGCTTCTCCCTGGGGGGCTGGCAGCTCCCCAGCCTGTGGTTGAACTGCCCTCCCAGCCTTCCTTATCCTTTCTGGGTCTGGCCCAGCCTCGTTGCTGGGGACAAATGTGCTGAGAGGTCCTCTTGGTGTCCTTCACCTTCTGGCCCCACAAGGCACCAATTCCAGCCCAGTGGGCTCCCTTATCTGCCCTCACATCCTCCCCAGAGGACTCCAGGGGCTGGGGAAGGTCCTTGAGCTTTCTGGAAGGCAGAGGAGTTACGTTCAAGATCCCTGAAATGGATTACCCATCTCTACCAATCCTCTCTTGGGAAAATACTGAATCTCTCCTTGAGCCTGTTTCCCCACCTGACAAATGGGAATGGTAACTGAGCCTATCTCACAAAGTTGGCATGAGGATTCAGTGAGGCACTCAGGACAGGATACTTGGCACATCATGAGCATTTTAAGAGGTTGTTTACCCAGGAGCGGTGGTGCACACCTGTAATCCCAGCACTCAGGAGGCAGAGGCAGGAAGATCACCTCAAGTTCAAGGCCAGCCTGGACTACATGGGGAGACCCTGTAGACCCTGTCTCAAATCAAAAAAAAAAAAGTTTCTTCATTATTATCATTTATTTGTGCCCTGGGCAAAACCTCAGGTAGTGAGCCCCCTGGAGCCAGAAGGGAGATTTGCTTGTAAGTAGTTAGGAGCCAGATTAATGTTTGGTGACTCAACATGTTATTTCTAGCACAATGAGCTGCTGCCACGGGGCAGTTACCAGGTGTCACTGTTGGGGAGATGGTGCTAGGATGTTGTTGCTGAGTGAATGTTGTGGGATGCTATTGTTGCCAGGTGAGGTTGCTTGCAGTTGGTCATCCAGATCTCCTGTTTTACCACCTATCAGCCTGACTTCTGGAAAAAAAGGGGCTGAGCCCAGGCCTTGAGCCAACAACCACTGGCAAGTTTACATCCTGGGTGAGGACCATATTGAATGGGCGGGCTGAAGAAGTAAGGGTTGGGGAGGCCCTGGAGAAAGGGTTTCTTGGAAGAGCTGATGTGATGGGGATGCCTGTTCCCAATTTTGTTCCTTTGTTTGCCCTGTGGGGCAGAGAAGAGGAGAAAATATGAAGGAAGGACCCTTGAGCTTCCCAAGAGAGGCTCTTTGTGGAGGAAGTACCTGAGGGTGCTTGAAGTCACTTGAGGCTGCCAGTTCCTATCTGGATATTGGTTGGGCAACTGTTGGGCAGGAGAGGCCCAAAGACTAACCCATCTGATCTCACGAGGCTGTGGACCACTCCAAAGGGAGGCCTCCACTGCGGGGCTGAAGGATGCATCTGACTTCTGAGCCTCAGTTCCCAAGGCACTGGGTGGCATACAGAGTGCCCTGTCCTTGGGGCAGCTGGTCCTGCCCCTGCCAGTCCACGACCAACCAATGGCCCAGAGACTTCTCATCCTAGACTCTCCCAAGCTCAAGGTCTCTTTTCCCAGAAGAGACAGAGCACTACTCTGACTGCAGAGGAGTTGTGAGAATGACAGAGTGGAGAGGCCAGATGACGTCAGCCTTGGCGCAAAGAGCTGTTTGAGGCCATAGCGAAGCACCAAGGAAGCCCTAGTGGTTCGAGCAGGCTACTGGTAGCCTTGGGGCTTCCAGATCAGGTGAGTGTTCCTTGGGCAAGAACCCGGAGTCTGGCCTCAGAGGAGAGGGTGGGGACTGATGCCCTCTTCCTTTCTGGCTGGCCAGAACTCTGCCCTCTTCATACTCACGCCACATTCCTGCAAGAATTCCTATCTTGACCGTCTCTGAGTGGAAAGAATCTGGGTCAGCTGAACAGGAAGAGAACCTGCCCTGGGTACCCGCTGGAGGCCTGCTCCTTCCTTAGGCTTCCTTTGTATGCAGCTGTACAAAAAGCATCTTTGGGAACCCAGTGCTCTGTGATGGCTGAGACCAGCTCCAGATTCCTCAGGATCATCCTGTGATCTCATAATGATTAGGAACAAGCAATAACAGCATAGCTGGGAACTTAAGTCAGATTCCTCAGGTTTGAATCCAATTCTGGCTCTAGCTACCTGTGTGACTTGGGCAGGTCGCAACTCTTCTGAACCTCATTTATCTAATCTGTAGTAATGCCTCAGAGTGTTATCCTGAGGATCTAGTGAGACTACAAGGATGAAACAAACCTTACAGGTGACTCTCACCAAATGATTCTTTCCTTTATCTTTTCCTTGATTGGTAGGATGCAAGTCTTTAATTAATATATCCTGGGAAAACAAGTTTTTTTGTCATGCTCTGAAGTTTAAAACTTAAATTACAGGGGCTTTACCTGGGATGATGAAGTGTTAGAGGACTCAAAAGATATTTGGAACCCCGGTGTGGTGGGGCACATGCCTGTAATCTCAGCACTCAGGAGGCTGAGGCAGGAGGATAACCAGGAATCTGAGGCCAACCTGGGCTACATACATAGTTCAAGGCCAATCTAAACTACATAGCAAGACCTTGTACCAAAAAAAAGACAGATAAACAATAGAAGATATTTGGAGGTGTCAAGGTGGCCCTTGCACCCCGGTGCATTCATTGAGCCTGCTGTGGGTTTACCTAGCAGCACAGAGATGAGAAGGCATTAATGATCTTGGCAGAATGTTACAAAATGATCCATCAGGCCAGGGACTTAGCTCAGTGGCACTGCGCCTGCCTCAAAAGCACAAGATCCTGAGTTCGATCCCCAGTACCACCAAAAAACAAAACGAAATATGATGCAGGGAAGGCCTAGAGGAGGTTTGAGTACCTAGATTCTGACTGAGGGTTTCACAGAGGTGAAGACGGCGCCAACCCCTTTAGGATGAGTAGGTGTTCCTGAGACGAGGGACTAGTGAAGCAAAGGGAACATCCCGACAGGAAGGTGGGATGGGGCACAGTGCAGAATCAGTGAGGAGCATGGGCTGGCTGGGCTTTTGCTGGATGAAAAATCAATAGGCTATGAGCCTGAGATGCAAGGCCTTACACCCTTGTCCTACACTTGATCTTAGCCAAAAGGCCAAGCAGTGATACCCTCATCCTGAAGATAGCGGGGAGCCTGAAAAGGGGTGAAATAACCCTGTCTGTTTTGAAAAGAAGATACTGCTAAAAAAAAAAAAAAAAAAATGAAGAAGACACTGCTGTCAGGTGTGGTGGTATACATCTATAATCCCAGCAATCAGGAGGCTGAGGCAGGAGGATCATTGCAAGTTAGAGGCCAGCCTGGGCTACATAGTGAGTTTGAGGCCAGCCTAGACTATATGGCGAGACACTGTCTCAAAAACAACAACAATAAAAACAGGGAGGGCCGGGGATTTAGCTCAGTGGTTTCACCACCTGGTGCACAAGAGCAAGGACCCGAGTTCAATCCCCGGTACCAAAAAAAAATAGTGAAACCTTGTCTCAAAAAGAAAAAGAATTAAACATGGGCACAGTTATTGTCACCTTCAGACCCTCACACCATCCTCCTGGACTGTGGCAGCCATGCCTCACTAGTCCCCTCTGATCCAATCTCCATCAACAATCAGATGAATTAAAAAAGAAGAAAAAAACCTGGCCATTTTACCCCCTGATTAAAATCACCTAATACATGCATTTAATAAATGTTCCATGGGGCCGGGGATTTAGCTCAGTGGTTCTGCCGCCTGCCTCGCAAGAGCAAGGACCGGAGTTCGATCCCCGGTACCAAAAAAAAATAAAAAATAAAAAAATAAATGTTCCATGGATAAAAGAATGTTTCTGACTCTGTGGATCTAAGTAAAACACATCCTGATTTTCTTCTGGGGGCAATGAAAAGAGAGAGGAGAAGGGACTTGCCTGAGGCCACGAAGCAAGTCAGCAGCAGCAGGACTTTGCTTTCTCTGCATCCTTTTCAGGTTCTGAGCAAAGAAAGCCCTAGGCTGCTTTCCCTGGTCTCTGAACCCTACAATAGATGCTCCAGACTAGGACTAAGAGGACCACAGAACCTTACCCCTTTTCCTCTCCCCACTCCAGACACCAGCTCTTTGTCTCCTGCCAGGAGTAGGGCTGGAATCTAAAATTCCCTCTTCCACTTGCAGCCTTGGCCTCTTTGGGACTATCTGTAGCAAGAGCATCAAGGGACTGCTAGGCTTTGGGCTGGGCGTAGAGTTGTCGGCCACACTGATTAATCAGAACTCTTGAGTTCTCAAGCTAAGGTGGGATCTGTGCTAAATTCTAGGCTTTCTTCCCCCCAGAACTGGAACTGAAACCTAAGGCCTTCACATTAAGCTCCCCAGCTGTGCCTCCACCCACCTTATTTTCATACAGGCTCTTCCAAGCCACTAAATTGCCCAGCCTGGGCTCAAACTTGCACTCTTCCTGCCTCAGCCTCCAGAGTGCTAGGATTACAGGCATGTACCAAAACACTTGGTTTGGTTCTAGGTTTTCAGGTGTTCTTTGAGCTGGACTCTGGGCTGACCTAAGCTCCAGACTTTCAGTTTAGTCTGGATTTGAATTCTGGGTCCTGAGCTTTGAGCCCTTTGGGCTCTGAGCTCAGACGGGTCTGTGAACTGAGTTATAGGTCCTGGGCTTGTCTCTGTGTTCTGAGCCCTGGTCTTTGGTTCAAGCTGGACTTTGGGCCAGGACTGAGTTCTGTGGTCTGGACTCTGGGTTCTGGGCTCTGGACTCTGGACTTCAGATTAGGGTTGGGCTACCTTAGGCTCTGGGTTCTAGGCACCAGGGTGTGTTATAAGCCTGGGAGTGGCTTTGAGCTCTAGGCTCTGGGATGTACTTTTGGGTTGGGCTGGATTCTAAATATTAGGTGTGAACCATGATCTCTGTCCTCTAAATTCAGGACTCCGGGCTAGGTAGAATGGGAGTATGTGAGGGTGTCTCAGCTCCTGCAGCCCCCCTTCTTTCTAGAGACTCAGCATTGCTCCCTGCTAGGAGAGTGGGGCCCAAGGGAAGGTGGCAGTGGGTTGCCTGAGCTGCTGAGGACTTCCCTGGCTACCCCGAAGAAGAGAAAAGTGAGCCCAGTGTGGTAGTGCACACCTTGTAATTCCCGCATTCTGGGGGGCTGAGGCAAGGAGATTGCAAGTTCACCCTCAACCTGGGAAACTTAGCCACTTAGTAAAACGCTGTGTCAAAATAAAAAAGGGCTGGAGATGTAACTCAGTGTGAAGGCCCTGGATTCAATCCCCAGGACTGGAGGTGGTGGGCAGCTGGCCTGCAGAAGTGTCCTCAGGTGGCCGGAAGCCATCCTGTTTGTTATCAGGGCCTTTCCACTACGCAGAGGGGAGCTAGGAAGCCCAGGCACAGCCTGCAGTCCGGCTTCCGGGGGGGAGTGGCCTGGGAAGGAGGCAGGGTGCAGGACTGTGTCTGTCCCAGGGAGCGCCCACTCCTCCTGTCCTCCTCCGTGCCGGGGGCTCTGCGTTTCCACAGCGAGTGGAGCTTGAAGCTCAGTCTCCAGGATGCCGGGGCTCACGCGCACCTCTACTGGAGCCACGCTGCTGACCCTGACCACCTCTTCCCTTCTAAGGGCCGCTCCACAGTTCCGTCCCTTCAAGGTCCCCTTCCTGCCTCCCACATCTGCTCCTGCCCAGAATGCTTGGCAGCTTCGCTGCTGGTCACCGACGCTTCGAGACCACGAACGATTTCTTGAGACCCCCCCCCACACACACACACACAACGGCCCCTCCAGCGCCAGGATCCCACCAGTGCCGCGGACCTCACCTAAGAGAAGCGATTCCCGGATGGGGGGGCTGGGGAGGCGGGTGTGCAAGTAAAAGAATCTCAGAGTTGGGCCGGGGATTTAGCTCGGTGGTTTCGCCGCCTGCTGCGCCAGCGCAAGGACCCGAGTTCAATCCCCGGTACAAAAAAAAAAGAATCTCGGAGTCCACATGTCGCCTAACTACCCAAGGGGAAAAACAATCAAAAGCTATTAAACTCTTTCACAGGATGTCCCCTCGGGTACATTCAGTTCCGAACTTTATTCTCCTGGCTCAGATCCTCCTTCCCTACACTCAGAAAAAGACCACTATTACATTTCCCCACCCGCAAAACCTCCATGCTGCTCCTTGCAGGAAACCTCACCCCTCAAGCTACATGAGACAAGATCAACAGGATAAGAAACAGTAGAATACTTCCCAAAGTCTCAGTTGTCCGTCTAGTATAGTATCACAGCGGGAGGATGGAGAGGTGCAGGAAATAAGCTTGGGCCAACAGCCTGGGGTAGGAGTGGCAATTTTGATCTTTAGTGTCCTGCCCCTTTTAAGTCTACTGGTGAGAAGCTTCAAGCTATATCTCCTCCTTGTTCAGACGTGGCCTTTTGGAGCAAGACGAATGACAGTGAGATGGTTAAATGCATATTGAACAAACACACTGTTTTTGGTGTTTTCAGGGCTAAAGGTATTACTCAGGGCCTTGCACATGCTAGGCAAGTGCTCTGCCACTGAGCTACACTTATTAATTAATTATAGGCACTGGGGACGAAACCCAGGGGTGCTCTACTATTGAGCTGCATCCTAGCCCTTTTTTATTTTGAGACAGGGTCTCTCTAAATTGCTAAGTTGCCCCAGCTGGGCTTAAATTTGTAATCCTGCCTTAGCCTCCCAGAGTGCTAAGATTGTATGTGCGCACCTCCACTCTGGGCCCCAAATTATTTTTTAGAGCAAAGTCAGAGCCTCTGGATATCCTCCTTCTTCCAGGTTGGGCCTCTTTCTACCTACTATGTACGAAAAACAGGCCTGGCGAAGAGCATCAGCCCATGACGGTCCTCCTTGATCACATAACGTCCCTGTAAGAGCTTTGAACCCATTGCTTCCTTCACGTTAGACTAGATGAAAACCAGTCTCCCACTGACCACTGGATTGTTCTGATAGCTCAGCTTATCTGTCCTTGAAAAGTCTCAGGGCTGGGAACCCCTGATCATGCTCACTTTTTGACCTGTTCGTATTGGATTACTCTGTCTCCTCAGCAAGCCTGGGAGACTCAGGATACAGGAACTAGGCCAGGATCTCTTCAGGGCACATTCACTGAGCCCTGACTGTGTATAAGCCAGAGTCCTTGAGGAGTTCAGAGTCTGCGGGAGGGTAAACAGGTAAATAAATCATTACAGTAAGAGTGTGATAAAAAATTGTGATACAAGGGAACAGGAGAGATATGGGCAAAGTTGTCATGTTGCACAATGCTGAGGGTCCATATGACTGCTCCCCACCCCTAGCAAATTGTGCAATCAGGCAATGCTAGGCACACGGGATCCAAGGGAGGCATCTGACCCAGCCTGGAAAGTCCAGGCAAGTGTCTTGAGGAGGTCAGATGTTACCTGAAGCTCCAAGGCAAGTTCATCAGGGAGCCAAGGAGTGAAGGACGATCCAGGCAGAGCAACTGCCTATGCAAAGCCCCAGGGGGGTGAGGAAACATGTAAAGTATTGGGAAATGCCAGAAAATACATTTTGTTTGACACACTGCATCCCCCAAGGTGAGTGCCTAGAGCTTATATGTTAAGTGAGTTAATGGATGGAAAGGCTATAATAACAAGTCATAACGACTAACACTTGTTAACCAGTGACTCTGGCCAGGTTTGTACTAAGTAGCTTACATGCATCTTCTCATTTTTAACTTCAGAATAACTCCAGCCCCACAAGGAGGTAGATTTTTTGTTGCTGTTTTGTTTTGTTTTGCTTTTGCAGTACTGGAGATTGAACCCAGGGTTTCTCACGAAGCTACATCCCTAGCCTTTTAAAAGTTTTTTTAATTTATTTATTTTGGGGTACCAGGGATTGAACTCAGGACCTTGCGCTTGTGAGGCAGATGCAGCACCACTGAGCCAAATCCCCAGCCCCTAAACATTTTTTATTTTGAAACAGGGTCTTGTTAAGTTGCCCAGGCTGGCTTCAAACTTGCAATTCTCCTGCCTTGACCTCCCAAGGAGCTGGGATTACAGGTGCATTTCAGCATGCCCAGGGAGGTTAAGTTCTTTATTATCCTCCTCTCTGCAGACCTGGCAACTCAGGCTCAGAGAAGTTCATCAAATTGCTTAAGGTCTTAGAGCTACCCAGGATGAAAACCCAGAATTCCTGACTCTAGAATCCTGAGCCCTGGACTGCTGCTTCCCTCAACAACAGTGCCCTTAACTTTGGGAAACGGTGGCCTCAGGGCAGGCCCTGAGGGACATCAACATTCACACCAGGCCCCCTTTGAGCTTTGTCAGCGGCTGTACCCTCAGGGGGCATTGGCATCCACAAGGGTCCTTCACTGAGATTCTGAGCTGGAGAGGGAAATGGGGAGGGAGCCTTGAGAACTCATTCTCAGAGCATCCGTGAGAAACCTCTGGGACTTACAGAGCTCTCTAGGAGGAATCTGAGCCACAAAGACACTGTTTGGTGAACTTCTCATCCTATGTATGGTGTGGCCTTTTTGTACTCTAAAAATGTCACATTCTCTTCAGTTCTCTCACATCTACAGTCCCTCTCTGTCACCTGTTTTCCAACCCCATCAGGACTTCCGCCCCCTATCTTCTCCCAGCGCAGCAGCACTTCTTGCTCCAGGGCTGGCGCGTCTCTTGCCAACACCTTCCCCAGCGCTCCTCCTGGGTCAGACCTGAATGATTCCTACTCTGCTCCTGTTCCAAGCCACAAGAGCTGCAGGAAGGGTCTCTGCAGCGCCCTGGCCTTTCTTCAGTGTCGTTCTAGAGCTTTTTCTCCTCTGTATGAGCTTAAATGATAGCACAAAGGGAACCTCCTCCTTTAATCCCCTCTTCACCTCACCCTTTCCCACCACTTCAATGACCACCCTTATACCAATAACTCCAAATCTGTATTCCATCCATATCTGGGTGCTTCATTTATAAAAGTAACATCCAGGGCTGGGGATTTAGCTCAGTGGTTCCACTGCCTGCCTTGCAAGCACAAGGACCCGAGTTCAATCCCCAGTACCAAAAAAAAATAAAATAAAAGTAACATCCTTCGATTCATTACACACTGCTTATGGAAGAAGATATGGACCCTGCCTTTGTGAGCTCATGGTCTAGGGAGCAGATACATCAAGCAATCAGAGTAGAGTCTATTCACAGAGTAAATTGACAGCTAATCCAAGTAAAGTCTATGCATTAGACTCAGATTTGGCCATGGCTGGCAGAAAATCCTAAATCACAGTCATTACAACCAGCTAGAAGTCTGGAAATAATTAGTCCATAGCTTGTATGATGATTGTCAGAGCTCCCTGCTGATCTCCTGTGGTGGATTAACTAATGGTCAACTGGTACCACCCAGCTGAACTGAATCAGTGTGGTCTGGAAGATCCGCTTGAGGATTGTTGCCAATAGCCATAAAAAGAGAGCTGGAAGAGAAGATCGTGGGCTATTGATTTTCTAGGAGAAGCTTGCCTCGGATGGTTTTCCTGAAGTGAACTTGGCTGTTCTGGTCGGAGGAGGAGCTCAGGGCCTCCCTGTTGCTGGAAATGGCTGCTGTTCTCATCAGGGGAGCTCTGACCTTCACCATGAGGATCACTTCCAGGCTCCAAAGTAGATCCCTCAGCCTGGTGGCACAAATCCTTCATCCCACTGGTGCAGGTTTTCTGGCTTCCACCACTGGCCTTTGGCCCTTCCGGGTGCAGATCCTCAATATGGACAAGCATGAGACATTGCCATGAGCTCTAGGCCACTGGCTGGACTCGTGGAGGACACTGCCTTGGACTCTAAGTCTTTAGCTAGATTTGTGTGGGACATTGTTGTAGGATCCAGGCCTTGGCTGGATTCTTTGGGCCTCTAATATGCGGTTAATCTCTTGTACTCCTCTGTATTTGACTTTTTGGGTAAATATCATAAAATAATCCCATAAACTATGTGTTCTGTATTAAACATATTCCCTTGCCAAAACCCCGACTATAACAGCTCCCCTGTCGGCACTTGCCTGCAATCCCAATACTCTAGGAGGCTGAGGCAGGAGGATGGAAAGTTCCAGCCCAGCCTGGGCAACTTAGCAATTTAGTGAGGCACTGTCTCAAAATAAAAAATTAAATGGTCTGGGGACATAGCTTAATGTGAAGGCCCTGGCTCAATCACCAGTGTTGTAATAAACAAACAAACAACAAATAAATAAAATTAAAAATAAAAAGGGCTTGAGCTCAGTGGCACCATGCCTGCCTTGCAAGTGCAAGGTCCTGAGTTCGATTCCCAGTACCACAAAAAATAAATAAAAAGGGCTAGGGATGTAGCTCAGTGTGAAGGCCCTGGGTTCAATCCCCAGCATCAGTAGGAAAGAAAAAGAGCCTCCAGGGGCCAGGGATTTAGCTCAGTGGTTCTGCCACCTGCTTCACAAGTGCAAGGTCCCAAGTTCAATCTCTGGTAAAACAAAATAAAACAAACAAAATAAACAAACAAAAAAGAGCCTCCATGCTTTCCATGTTATCACTGTTGTTCTCCCATTCTCTGCCCTCCATAATACAATATTTTTACCTAGTAATGCAATTGATCAGTATGGTTGCTCAAGAGCTCGTCATCATGTCTGCTTTCTAGCCAGTTTACAGAAGGTTGGGGTAAAAAATGGCACACTTTCCCTTTAAAAACACTTCCTGGAAATTACACCAAACGCTTCTGCCTACAATTTGTTGGCCAGTATGTAGTCATATAACCACACCTAACTGCGAAGTTTTCTGTAAAATATGACTTTTATCCCAGGCCAATCATAGGAGTAGATAAAAATAGGTGTCTGTAATGAAGAACAAGCTACATAATGGATACTAGTAGTTGCAGCCTCAGAAAGCATCCTAATGGGCTGACAATCTGAATTTGGAGAGAGGAATCCAAGTTAGCCAGGTAGAGAAGAGTGTTTGGGGCTGTGGGGCTACAGAGGGCTCTCTTGGAAATGCAAGTGGTTCAGTTTCTCTGGAATACAGTGCAAATTGGGGTGTGACCTGAGACAGGGACAGATGGCACTGTTTTAAGGAGTAGCTCTGAGGGGGAAGGCATTGCCTCCCGGGGAAAGAGGCACACCTAGAAGTGGAGCAGGGAGGGGCCACCCCTGTTCAAATCAGGTTCCTCCAGAGATCAGTAGTCTGGGTGCGGCTTGGGCCTGGAAGTCCCCAAGCTCTCTCTGCTGCTCACAGACCTGGAGATCCAAGCAATTGTAACTGAGCCAAGTAGGCTTGGCAAGGAGGCTCCAGGAGCTCTGACGTGGGACAAAAGCGCTAAAGTCAGAACCCAGGACGTGTCGATGGCAGCAAGGCCATCAGCCTCAGCAGCACTACTCAATGCCAGGCAGTCTGGAGGTTGCTGGGCCCATATGAGCTGCCACCTGGGGCTTCCTCCCCAGACACATTACAGGACTTCCAAAGGTTGTGTTTACTTCTATGACGTGGTCACAGACATTAGGGTAGGGCAGCCAGCTGGGCGTGGGGCATCTGGCTCTCTGGAGGAATGAACTTGGTTCTCTCAGCTATCCCCCTACACTGCCTGCCCTTCTTTGTCCCCACAGCAAATGGACCTTGGCCCAGGTCACCTCAGGTCAGCAGGGAATCCCAAATGTCCCAACACCTGTCCACTGCCTAACAGAATTCTGCAGCTCACGGTGACCCCTTCCAGGAGACACACATATAACACACAGACTCACAGCACACACATACCCAGGTCTTCATCTGTCACCACATAGACAGTTATTCTCACACAGAGCTATAAATATCACACACATGTTACTTAGAGGCAGTGGCTTCCTGGTACCAACATCACATGTAGACCCACATACCATGACACATGCATTGCATATATATATATATATATATATATATATATATACACACTATACACATGGTATTCTAACATGCCTGTACTTACACCATACCATATGTACACATCCCATACTTGCATCCATAGCCACCCACTCACCCGCTCACCCACACATCATCCAGATCCCCATCGTTGTTGACTCCTGTTTGGGAGGCAAAGCCCCCGAGTCCTTGTATCCATAAGAATCCTTGCCTTCTGGGCTGTGGTGGGACAGAGAGGCTCATGGAGGCAGCTGGAGGGGAGAAGACCACATCCTACCTCCCCCATCCAACACTTTTCTTTTCTTTTTTTTTATGACAGGGTCTCACTACGTAATCCAGGCTGGCCTTGAACTCACTATGTAGCCCAGGCTGGTCTCTAACTTGTGGTGATCCTCCTGCTTCAGCCTCCCAACTGCTGGTATTACAGGCATGGCTACCGTGCCTGGCTCCACCCAACACATTTCCTCAATTCACAGGTAAGAAGGGAGGCTGGCCTTTCCCCCACTACCCTATGAACCAATGTTTGTTCTGACATCAAGGACATGAAGTTCTGGGCAGGGGATCCAGTGTAGCACCTCGGCTCTGTCCCCACTGCCCCAATGCCCTGGGAACAGCAGCCCCAGCTAGCAGACTGGAAGCAAAGTGGTGCCAGCCCAACTGATGTCCTGGTGTCAGGAGAAGCCGTGATGCAACAGACACTGTGGAGTGTGCAGGGCACACACAGGAGCTGACCCAGTAGACCTGAGAAAGAGCAAAAGGGAAAGGTCCTCCAGCTTGTTGACATCTACTCTGTGCCAGGCCCTGTACCTGGAGCTCCACAGCCTGGCTTTCCTGTCATCCTCACATCAACTATTATCCCCATTTTTTGTGTTTATTTTTGTGGTACCGGGGCTCAACCCCATGGCCTTCATGCTGAGCTACATCCCCTGCTCTTTGTACTTTTTTATTTTTTTTATTTTTTGGTATTGGGGATCAAACTCAGGACCATATACTTTTGAGGCAGGTAGCAGAACCACTGACCTAAATCCCCGGCTCCTTTTTATTTTTTTATTTTGAGACAGGGTCTCATTAAGAGAACTGGAGCCTTGCAACCACTGTGGAAACCAGTATGGAGATACCTCAAAGAGCTAGGAGTAGAGGTCCCATTTGACCCAGCTATTCCCTTGCTGGGTATCCTCCCCAAAGAATTAAAAAAACATACCACAGTGATATGTGCACCCATGTTTATAGCGGCACAGTTTGTAATAGCTAAAGCTTGGAAGCAGCCCAGATGCCCATCAGCTGGAGACTGGATAAAGAAAATGTGTGTTTTTTTTATAAAATGGGGTACTACTCAGCCATAAAAAACGAGAAATTAGAGACACTTATTGCTAAATGGGTGCACATTAAGGCGATACTCTTAAGTGAAATAAACAGGACACACATGTGTAAATACCGAATAGTTTCTCTAGTGTGAGAAACTGAAAGTGTAAATAAGGACTAAAAGGTATAAGGGACAATGTGAAATAGGAAGATGGGCCAGGGATTTAGCTCAGTGTTTTTGCCACCTGCTGCGCAAGCACAAGGCCCCAAGTTCAATCCCCGGTACCAAAAAAAAGAAAAAAAAAATAGGAAGAAAAGGGGCAAAGGGGAAGGGGAAGTGGGAGGCGTAGGGAAAAGGAAAGAAGGGAATGGAATTAATATGAGAAAATGAAAAAAAGGAAACAAAGTCTCTGTAAATAGGAAGGGATGAAGGGGTTGAAGGGAGGGCAGGGGAAGGGAGAAAAAATAAGAACCAAGAGATTATGTAAAGGTGCAAATTTCCAATGATGAATGTCATTATATTGTATACCTAAAATGTACCAATAAAAGGATATATAAAGTTAAAAAAAGAGAGAGAGAGAACTGGAGCCTAAAGGTGCTCAGAGCCCCACAGCCAGTAAACAATATGGTCTTGCTTTGAACTCAGCTATTTGTTTCTGTAGCACTGACTGGCACCCTGAGACTGGGCTGAAATGCTGCAGCAAACTGACCCCAGACAGGGACGATGATTCCAGGCTTCATGAGGCTCTGTCTTGGACTTCTCTCTCCTTTCCTGCCTCTGACTGGGAGCACTGAGGGAGGAGACTTTTGTCAAGAAAAGTGGAGTAGTGGCACCGTGCCTGCCTGGCAAATGCAAGGTCCTGAGTTCAATCCCCAGTACCAAAAAAAAAAAAAAAAAGTGGAGCTATGGATCCAGAGAGAAGGAAACTTTGGTGGGCTGTTAATTTGGTCTCAACGGCATAGGCTAAATCCATGTTATTGGGATAACTGGGATATTGTTATTGATGTTACTGGGATATTGAGTCAAAGCCTGCAGCAAGCCAGGAATCAGAGCAAAAGCTTGAGGTGGATCAGAGCTAGAATCAGAGACCCAGGAGCTAGGAGCCAGAGCTCCAGCAGCCCACTCTGCTAGAGCATATCCAGGCCAGGCCAGGGGGCTGAACCTGGAGCCTGAGCCAGGAGGGAGGGAGGGAGGAAGGCTAAGACCTCCTACCATGCATGCAGAACCTCCCCACTATGTCAGGTGCAATGCCGGCCATGGAGGGAGGGACACAAGGGCTCATACGGTTCAGCAAGGGAGACAGAGGCACACGTGGCTCTGGCCAGAGGGCCCTTCATGGGGGTAGGCTTGAAGGATGGCCAAGTGTCAGTTGGCAGAGAAGGGTAGGAGATTATGGTAGGCAGAGTTGGTGGTGGGAACAAAGGCTCAGAGGCAAGAAAGTCCAGGCCAGAGCCTGTTCAAAGGAGGGTGGACAAGATTTTTTCAGGCTAGAATGTACAACAGGACAGTGGGAAGTTGGCATGAGCTGCTGAGGTTGGCAACAAGATCCCATAGGATGTGGTAACTTGCCCAGGAATTTGAACTTTATCCAGAGGGCAACACAAGATTAATGACAGGAGCTAAGGACAGTGACGTGGTCAGACTTGTATTGTAGAACCCTCTGGCTGCTGATGTGGAGGACAGACAGGGGGTGGGGATGGAGAACTGGAAGGCAGGGAAACCAGAAAGGAGGCTGATATCACAGGCAGGGCAGGAAGCCCAAAGGGAAAGTGACCCAGGAGCAGCAGAAAGGGGACAGATACAAGCTCTGCAGAGGCTAGGACAGACAAGATTTTATGACTGTTTGGATGTAGGGTGCAAGGGAGAGGGTAAAGGCTAGCAAGACACCAAGTGTAGAGCCCCAGGGTCAAGGAGGCTGGGAGCCCATTGCAGAAGTGGTGTTGTCTCAGGAGAAACCAGAGGCTCAGAGCCTGAGCTCCAGGCCTGTCCCCCCAACTCTGGTTCTTGCCAGCTATGTGCCTTGGTCCATACCTTCTGGTCTCTGAGTTTCAGTTTCCTTTTCTGTTACACAGAGGAAATTGTATTTCCTCCATAAGATTTTCATCAAGATTAGACAAAACATGTACCAGTGTCTGGCTCATGGTGAGAGTCAATGCACCAAATCTGTAGATCCCAAATAAGGTGCTGGCCTCCCTCAATGATGGTCTGAATATCTCTTGACACACGGGGAGGGGCCCTCTAGCCTGGCCTGCAGCATCCTGGTGTGCCCCTGCAGCGCTCTAAGGAGAAGCTGGTGTGACAGCCCTGAGCACCTCTGGCCTCCCGGCTTCCCCACAACTGCGAATATATTGGGTATCTGGTGGTGGGACCAGTGGGCCCTTCCTCTGAGGTGCCCTTCCTCTGAGGTGTCCTTCCCAGCAGCATCCCAAGGACCCCACAAAGTGGCCCTGGAGGGTAAGAAGGAGCCCCCGAGGGGCACTCACAGGTCTTCAACTTGTCTGAGCTCTCGGCTCACTCCACACTTTTTCTGGCTGCAGCAGGGACCAGCCAGAATCCTTCCTTCCCCCTTGTCCCTCAGTCTACCTCTGCAGCAAGGAGAGAAGGGCTCAGCCCAGCAGAACGGGCTAAACCCACAGCAGTCTTTCAGGCCCCTCTCCTCTTTCAACACCCTTCTAACTTCTTTAAACATAATCCCTTAAGCATAAACAGATCCTTGCAGTGTGTCCTAAGAGCTGCTCTTTGCACATACTGGTTCACACATCAACCTTCCCTATCTTACCAGTGACAAATCTAAAGCCCTGCTGCCTCTCCTGAGCACCAGAGACCCAATATCCTACCCATCTCCTCTTGGCTGACCCAGACTCTCAGACCCTACATGGCAAAAAGCAGACCCTCCTCTGAACCCACAGAATGGGCCATTGGGCCGGCCTCCCACCTGTTCTCCCAGGCCAGAAACCCCCAAATCAGTCTTGGCCCTTCTCTCAGCCTCATGTCTTGTCCATCCTACTTTCTAAACACCTATCACCAACTGCTCCTCTCCACTTCTGTAAGAGACTGCTACTTGTTCACGAAGTCACTAACTCCTCTGGCTTATAGCCCAGCTATGTTAACTCAAAGGCCTGCAGCTCTTTTCCGTGGTTCAAGGGACTCCAATGGCTTATGCAGCTCTGTTCTGACATGTTTAAGAAATCTGTTAGTAGAAGATGTCCCAGAAGGCAACATTTTTTAAGTCAGCCAATCAAGAACCCCCAACCAAATTTTTAAAAATCTGCCTTTCAAAATAAATTTGCCTTTTAGACCCTTGCAACAGCAGAATTGCCCAAAAGGTTTTTTCTTGTACAACAATTAACAGCACTTTGCAAAAGGCATATAAAAATGCACTATTAAAAAAAGAGAATGCAGGGCCAGGGATTTAGCTCAGTGGTTTTGCCGCCTGCTGCCCAAGTGGAAGGACCCAAATTCAATCCCCAGTACCAAAAAAATAAAAAGAAATCTAACTTTTGGGCTAGGGATTTAGCTCAGTGGCTTCGCCTCCTGCTCCGCAAGTGCAAGGACCTGAGTTCAATCCCTGGTACCAAAAAAAAAAAAAAAAGAGAGAGACCGTCACCACCATAATACCTAGTAGCAGCTTATAAAACACAAACCTTCCAGATTTTCAGTCTTTTCAAAAGAAGCTATAATCTGAGTTTTAGATGAAATTTCACAACTTTTAAATGTTGAGAGTCAGTTTGAAAAATCTGTTAACCCACTTGTTCAGGCCTCCAGTTTGCATCTCCGGCCATATAGTCCACCTTCCACTCCTGACATGGTCTTTTGTAATAATTAAAATAGAGATAATAGCTACATGTGGTGATGTGTGCCTATAATCACAGAACTCTAGGAGGCTGAGGCAGGAGAAGGCAAATTTGAGCCCAGCCTGAACAATTTAGTGACTTAGCAAGACCCCCATCTCAAAATATAACAGGGCTGGGAATGTAGTTTAGCACAAAAGCCTTGGTGTCAATCCCCAGTACTACAAGTAATAATTTTTTTAAAGCCTGCCTTTAATAAATACTCACTAGTTGTTGCCATGGTTCCAAGTGCTTTCTATAAAATTGATTTGATTCAGCACTCCACAAAATAGTGGAGTTGCCTTTACTCATTTAATCCAACATTCACCATCTGAGAAAGGTTAAGGAATTTGCCCAAGTTACATAGCAAGGCAGTGGAGGGGCCACAATTCTAGTCCTGCCAGACTCAGCCATGAATTGTAAAGAGCCATGGGGTTAGGGACTACGTTTTCATCCTACAGTTTAGTGAGTGGCGGGTGGATGAACGAGTGAATTTATAAATCATTGAAAGAAAGCACAGATCTTCTCTTGTCCTGTTCATACCTGCCTGAGAGCCACCGCCCCACCTGAGCATCGCCCAAGCACTGGGTGCCAAGAACATGCTTGGGGGTGGGGGGTGTCCTTGGCAGCTCAGCAGGGAGTCAGGCTCTCACAATGCAGGTGCCGGGTGCTCCCTCCCTTCCGCTGCTTTGAGGCTCCAGGACAGCCCCCACTGCCTGCTTCCTGTGAGCTGTCCCTGAACCGAAATGCCTGGCTGCTCGCCCTTCCACCTTCCAAGGTGGAGCCTGGGACTGAAGGGAGACAGGAGCATTTGGCAGAATCCTATCTGGAAGGCTGGTGTCCAGTTCCAGAGTCCACTTCCTGGCTGTTGATGGGGGCACATCTTCCATATGTGCCATCATGGATTTGTTACCTCCTTGTCCTCCCCCACCCCAACAGATTCCCTGTCTCCCTCCTTGACGCAGCGTCAGGGTAATCAGGCACTTGGAGGCGATTTAATTCAGCACCTGCTCTTCCCCCACCAACACAATACCAAGGATAGCTTCTACATCATAGAACACCTTCTAGGTGATGGAAACAGCCAGCTGAGATCTTTGCATAGACCTTCCCTTTAATCCTCACAGCAGCCAGGTGTGATGAGCAGGATCCTCATCATTTTCCAAGTTAGGGGACTGATGATCAGATTGGTTAAGTACCTTTATCAGGTCACAGAGCTAGGGGATGGCACAGCCCAGATTCAATTTGTGTCTTCTTTTTTGCAATGATCTGTGAAGCTGCTCCAGTATTTAATCCCAGGGACTTGAGCCAGGCCTGGAGATACAGACTCAGGTGGGAGATTCCCTGGCCCTCAGGAAGCTCCTTTTCTGAAATAGGAACTGATCTAGTGCTGGAATATCTAGAAACTCACCTCATTGCCAGGCAAGCAGAAAGGCATGCCTGAGCACTTCAGCCCAGATTCCATTCTGGTAGCTTGAGATGAGGCCAGCATCTCCAGGCCAAACTCCTGCAATGAACACTGCAATGCTCTGCTCTGCCAAGGACCCTCAACAGCCTCTGCCTGCTGAAACAAGGCGCTTCCCCCACGGGGACAGCTCTGCATATTTCCAGCCAGACCTCTGGGGAAAAATCCATGCCCTCTTACAACACCTGCTATAGGAAAGGACGAGTCAGTGATGTCCTTGTAAATGTTTCACAACCTAGGGGTGGGAGGTGGGGAACTCTGACTTGTGGAATTTGTGGTTTCTATAGAGTAAAAATTCTACCATGGTCCATTTCAAGCTACCCAAATTGAGGAAGGACAGTAGCACACCACTAAATAGTACTTCTACCTTAACACATGCAATAGATAGATAGATAGATAGATAGATAGATAGATAATACTGAAATACAATTAAACAACCAGGGAACAATGAGATTGGAGTCTTTGTTTTTAGTATAGTTGATTTTTTTTTTTTTCCGTACTGGGGATTGAACTCGGGAACTTGCGCTTCCAAAGCAGGCAGTGACACCACTGAGCTAAATCCCCAGCCCTTAATATAGTTGATTTTAAATGTAAGCTTATATAACTCAAGTATAACAACCATGTTTAACAACCACCTCCCACAATTCCTGATACAGACCAGCTCCAGGGCAGAACTGAGCCGGGGTCACTCTGGCCGCCAACCTCCGGCTTCTCCTGCACAGGATTCCTCGTCTCTCTAGCCTGGGTTTCCCTCTAGTGGACACAAGAGTCATTTCCAGGTGATTTTCTTGCTCCACCTGTGCCCAGAGCAGAGTGGAGATTACCTTTGTCAGCATTCATGGCAAGTTTTTTTTTTTTGGTACAGGGGATCAAACTCAGAACCTTGTGCTTGCTCTTGCGAGGTAGGCAGCAGAACCACTGAGCTAAATCCCCAGGCCTTCATGGCAAGTTTCTTAAGGAAGACCCTTACTGTTTCACAATTGTCCTCAGGTACCTGGTACAATGGACCCTCGTGTTGCAACTGGCCTTACATATGAACAACTTGGGTTACAACCAAAATTTTAGTTTTAGCTTACAACCAAAGTCTTGAGTTACGACCCAAATGGCAGCTGCTTGTGTTTCCAGATGGTCTCAGATACAGACTTAACCCTTAAAGAGTTTTGGAAGGAATGTTACAACATCCTTTCTTGTGTGTGGTTAATTGAGAAATCCTAGGGCAGTGTCTCTCTACAGACCCTGAGACCTGCCTGGAAGAAAGAGTGGCCTAAAATTATACCGGAGAGAGACTTTGAAGGCAACTGACCAACTTCAGTTACAACCAGCCCTTGGGAAGAAATTGATTTCCTAAGTTAAGGGTCCACTGTATTATATCCTTGTGACAGGCAGTGTCAGGAGGGGCCCCTGGGTGTCAGTCATTAGCACAATCTCTAGAGCAGTGATGGTGAAGCTTTTAGAGCTTTCAATGATACAAACAGCCTGCTGCAGCATACGTACCACAGGTTCAACACCACTGCTCTAGAGCATCTCAAAAAAAAAACCCATCTTGGGGATGGGGATGTAGCTCAGTGGCACAGTGCCTGCCTGGCAAGCTTGAGGCCCTGAGTTCAATTCCCGGTATTAAATAAATAAAATCATCTTGTCAGGTGTGGTGGTGCATGCCTATAATCCCAGCATTTCAGAAGCTGAGGCAGAAGGATTACCAGCATGGGCTACATAGTGAGTTCAAGGTCAGCCTGGAATACATAGCAAGACTCTGTCTCAAAGACATTAAAAAAAAAAAAACAACTCATCCCCCATGCAGCTGTATCAGACCTTCACATTTGGGGAACACCCTCTCCAAACCACCCTGCAGTTAGGTCTTTCTCTAAGAAGACCCAGTTTGTGTTAGGAATTAAGCCCTCACACAACTCATAAGCCACCATGGAAACCTTGATGAACACCATTCATGTGTTGGGCACAGAGGAGAAAATAGAGTCATTCAGATACAGAGCAGGGGTGCAGGACACCTTCTGCTTTACACTGGACTCTCTTCTTCTGGAAGTGATCTTTCCAAAGGACAGATGCATTTGTGTCTCTCCCATGAGCTTCCGTACTTCCAGGATCAGTCCTAGGTGCTCCACCAGGCATCCAAGCCTCGGCTGGGACTCTACCAGATTGTGTACCTTAAAGCTCCAAAGAAAGAAAGAGAACAAAACTTACATTTTGGGAACTCTTCTCTGGGTTGGGCAGTGTGCTAAACATGCTGCAAACAGTTTGATTTAACTGCCCAATAATACTGCTAAATAAGGATAACCGTTTTACAGATGAGAGAAACAGAGGGTCAGTGCAAGCCAGCTGAGTGTGACACCCACTGTTCAACCCACTTCTTTGTTGTTGGAAGCTGCTCTTGTCTCTTTGAGTCTGGCCCCTTCCCCAGGTTGGCTGCAGAAGCCCTTTCTCACAGCACTTAAGGCAAGGCCACATTCCTTAGGGTTCTAAGGAAAGAAATGCTTTGCAGTGAAACCCAAGCAGGGATAACTGGGCAACTGATATGGGATGAGAAACCAGACTTTAATCTGGTTAAATTCTCCTGGTGCTGGCCCCAGAGCCTTTCCTCTCCTTCCCTTTCTCCCTCCCCCACCCGTTGTCAGCCTCTCCCGCCTTCATCCCTTTACTGCTACTGGAATCCTAGACATTTTTAAGGCTTAGATCAAATCTCTCTCCTCCAGAAACCCCTCTCAGGAATCTGCCTAATGAAAGTAAGAACTGTAGTTGGAAAGGAAGAGCAGATTTCTGGTTAAAGATGAGGGTTGATCACATGTGTTTATCTCCATTCACTTCTGAAATTCCACTAAAATGACAACAAATAGATTAGAAAAAAAATTAAACTCAGAAAGAAAGAAAGAAAGAAAGAACTAAAAAAAAGAGTGTGTGAGCCAAGTGTGGAGGTATATGCCTATAATCCCAGCCCTCAGGAAGGGTGAGGGAGGTGGATCAGAGTTCAAGCCCAGCCTGAGTAATTTAGTGAGTTAGTGAGACCCTGTTTAAAAAAAAAAAATTAAAAAGTTTTTTTAAAGTTTAGCTGGGTGCGGTGGCACACTTCTGTAATCTCATCACTTGGGAGGCTGAGGCAAGAGAACTGCCATGAGTTCAAGGCCAGCCTGGGCTACATAGTGAGATCAAGGCCAGCCTGAACTACATAGCAAGAGCCTGACTCCAAAAAATATATATTTTTAAAGGGCTGAGAATGTAAGCTCAATATGAAGATCCTAGGTTCAACCCCCAGTGCTGAAGAAAAGAAGGCAGAGGGGGAAGAAGGGAGGAGAGGGAGGAGAAAAAGGAGGAAGAGGAGAGATGAAGGAAGAGGAAGTGGAAGAGAAAGAGAAGAGGAAGAAGGAGGAGGAGGGGAAGGACAAGAAAGTCCATTAGTGCACCTGAACACAAGAACAGCTCTAAATTGGAAACACTAGATATCTCTGAAGGTAGCGCTGTAGGATGGGGCTGTAAAGAACAGAACTGGGTGACAGTGTAAGGAATTAGAGCCCTAAATCTCCTCCCTCCACCTTCACGGCCAAGTCCCTGCCCTCTTCCCACCAGGCAGGAGATAGGCTGAGTTGAGAGGCTCTGAATTCAGGAATACGAGGCACAGCTGAGAATAGGAGCAACCCTCTGCACTGAAATCAGATGGGATTTGCTGAACTGTAACACACACACCCCCATCTGCTTTGGCTCTAGATCCCTGGAGACTGGCATGCAGACTTTAACCTTGTCCTGGAAGAGCGGAGGAATTGTCTACAGGAAAATGAAAGATGCATTGGTACCTACAGCCAAGGACTCCCCTAGTAAAACTGCCAGGTACCTGCCAGGGAGCCCCTTAATGAAGCTCAGTAATCAACATCCTCCTCCTCAAATACAATGATTACTGTCTCACTTTCTAATGTAAACAAAAGCAGCAAGGATCATCATATGTTTGATGGAAGCCTTCAACAAAAAAACAGTGCAAGGTTAAAGGGAAAGAATTCAGAAGAAATAGAGAAAACAAGGAGCAAGAAAAACTTTCCAAAATTTATAATTAATTCAAAAACTATTAAAGCCTCAGAGCAAAAAGAGGGAAATAATTTCTGTCCATGGAAAAAGAACAGAAAGCTACAAAGGTGGAACATTTAGGGAACAAGAAAAAACAAAAAGGTCTTAGAAATTAAAAGAATAAGTCAGGAGTGGTGGTTCATGCTTGTAATCCCCATTAAGGAAGCTGAGGCAGAAGCACTGCAAGTTCAAGGCCAGCCTGGGTAATTTAGGGAGAACTTCTCTCAATATTAAAAAAAAAAAAAGAAAAGAAAATAGTCAAAAAAAAATTTAAGTCAATAGAGTGATTGGAAGTTGATAAACCCTTCCAGAAAATTAAACAGAAGACACAGAGGTGGAGATGAAAATGAAGAAAAAACTAGCAAGAGTTTCAGCAAGAGAGAAAGCGGGGGAGGCAAGGAAAGGGGATTTTTCAAAGAAATAGTTATATAGTGAATGGGTTTGTAGATTACAAGGTGTAGGGTAAAGAATGCAAAAGGATACAGCAACGCAGTTCTGACAATTCTATCTGGAGTTAGGCCAAACTTCATAGGTTAATATCATAGTTCTTCACAAGACTGACCTCTCATTTCACATACTAGCTACAAACTCAGAGTTCCCCAGGCCACACACACTTCTGACCAATTTGGGGTTCTTGAGGCAGGAGATTAGGGTATGGCAAACTGGCTGGGTAAGTGGGCATGACCTGTCAATTATGAAGATTCAGTTCCCAGGCCCTGCACCTGGGACCAATCAGAAAGTGCTGGCACAAAATCAAACAAGTTTTTGATAAAATGGCCTCTATCTGATGTCAGCCTGAAGAATGAGGGTTACAAATGACACCATTAACCTTCTGGCCACTTTGAACTCTCTCAGTGGCCCTCTCTCACTCTGCAGGGTATACTTCTTTTCCTTCTTTTAATAAATGTAAAACCTCACTACATTTTTCATGTGTCTTATACAATGCTTTGTTTAGGACATGCAGGGCCTGGAAAGAATCTACAGAACCCCAGAACCTGGTAATATTCTCACTACACTCTCAGTTTCAATAATTCACTAGAACACTTCACAAAGTAAGGAAAGTGCTAGATTTATGGTTACTGTTTTATTACAGCAATACTAGTACAAATCAGGACCAACCAAAGGAAGAGACACACAGGGCAACGTCTTGGAGGGTCCCCACTGCAAAGCTCCCAGTGCCTGTGAAGTCAGGATGCATCATCCTCCTGGTACATGAATGTGTAATAACACATCATCAACCAGGAACACTCACCTGAGCTTCAGTGTGCAGTTTTTTGTTTGGTTGGGTCGTTTGGTTTTGGTTTTTGGTTTTTTGAGACAGGGTCTCACTATGTAGTTCAGGCTGGTCTTGAACTCACTATGTAGCCCAGGCTGGCCTTGAACTCATGGTGATCCCCCTGCCTCAGCCTCCTCAGTGCTGGGATTATAGGTGTACACCACCTCACCCAGCTCAGTGTGCAATTTTTATTAGGAGCTCATTGCATAGGCATGATTGATCAATCACTGTCCACACCATTGAACTCAGTCTCTAGCCCCCCCCCCCCCCCAGAGAGCCTACCAACATCATGTGGCTCAAAGCTTCAATCTCCTAATCACATATCAATCTCCCTGGCAGGGCCTCCCCTATCCTGAGTTATCTTAAACTATGTAGGACCTACTAGGAGGAGTGACTTTATTAGCATAAATTATAAATAACAAAGACAGGTAATGCTTGGGGAATTCCAAGTATTTAGAGGTTATCTCCCAGGAAGTGGGGACAGAGAACAGTCACATTCTTTATTACAACAGACTCTGGAAAAGCACATCATTGAAAAAATTCAGAATGCCAGGGAGACAAGTACATTTTAAAACCTTCCAGAGTGGTGGCAAACTGTCCCAGTACTCAAGAGGCTGAAGCAGGAGGATTGCTGTGAGTCTGAGGTCAGCCTGGGCTACATAGTGACTTCAAGGCCAGCCTGAACTACATGGCAAGATCCTATCTCAAAACAAGATAAAAATCAAAAAATTAAAAAGCTTTCAGAAAGAGAAACAGGCCACACACAAAAAAGGTTTGTAGATCACATGATATCAGTCTTTTCAAACAACACTGATTGCTAGGAAACAAGAAAACAATACCTTTAAAATTCTGAAGGGAAATTATTTCTTTTTCTTTCTTTCATTCTTTCTTTTTTTTTCCAGTACTGGGGATGAAACTCAGGACCTTGCGCTTGGGAGGCAGGCACAGTGAAGGGAAATTATTTCTGATCTAGTATTCTATACCTAGCCAAACTATCAACCAAAGTGAGGCTATAATAAAGACAATTTCAAACATGTAAGGTCACAAAAACTTTACTTTTTAAGTACTCCTTTTCAGGCAGATACTGGAGAATGTGTTCCACCAAAGTGAGGAAGTAAATCAAGGAAGGGGAAAAAATGAGCTTCAGAAAGCAGGGGCACTAACACAGGAGAAAAGCAGAGGGAATTTCTAGGACCATGAGAAGGGAAGTTGCAAGGTGACAATTGTGAAGGAGTCAAGACACCAATACATTTAGATTTTTTTTTTTTTTTTTTGGTACCGGGGATCAAACTCGGGTCCTATATAATGCTTTCAAGGCAGGCGGCGGAACTACTGAGCTAAAACCTGGCCCAATAAGTTTAGATCTGAAGAGGAAAACAAAGCGTTCCAAAAGGAATGATTCTAAGGGGGGAAAAAAATAACTGAGAGACTGATTAGCTGGTGTGTTTGGCCATATGGAATGAATATTGTAGCTCTGATGGGATAGGGTAGGACTAAATTCATAATAGATAAATAGAAATCGAAGTAAAACTAAAATGAGACAATTTAAGTCTGAAAACTATAAAAGAAAGAAAATGTTGTCAGATGTGGTGGTACATGCCTGTAATCCCAGCACTCAGGAGAGGATCATTCGAGTTCAAGATCAGCATGGGTTACACAGTGAGTTCAAGGCCAGCCTGAACTATAAAGTGAAACTTTGTCTCAAAAAAAAAAAAAAAAGAAAAGAAGGAAAAATGTAGTCATACTATACTTCCATAGCCAAAATATTTTGGATATTAAATATCGCTATTTAAACATTGAACTATAAACTGTGCAGGTGGTACATGCCTGCAATCCAGCATTCTAGAAGGCTGAAGCAAGAGAATTCCAAGTTTGAGAGCAGCCTGAACAACTTAGCAAGAACCTGTCTCAAAAATTTAAAAATAAATTTTAAAAAGGGCCGGGGAGGGCCAGGGATTTAGCTCAGTGGTTCCGTCACTTGCCTTGCAAGCGCAAGGACCCGAGTTTGATCCCTGGAACCAAAAAAAAAAAAAAAAAGGGCTGGGGATTTAGCTCAGTGGTTCTGGCTCCTGACTCAAAAGCGCAAGTTCCCAAGTTCAATCCCTGGTACCAAAAAAAAAAAGAGGTCTGGGGATGGGCCAGGGATTTAGCTCAGTGGCACCACACAAGGTCCTGAGTTCCATCCCTGGTACCAGATAAAAAAGAGGGTTGGGAGTGCTGGGGATGGAATTCAGTGCAAAGGCCTTGAGTTCAGTCCTCCATAACATACACATGCACGCAAAAAACTAAACTATAGAATTGGGAAGCTAAGGCAATAGGATTGTGAGTTCAAGGCCAGTTTGGGTGACATAGCAACTTTAAGGCCAGCCTGAACCACATAGCAAAACCCTACCTAAATAAATAAATATAATAAATTAAAATTGAACTATAATTCAACTGGGAGAATAAATAAAGAGCAAGTACAAGGAAAAGGAAGGGAAATACAAAAGCTACCTTCTTATGTCAACAGAAATTTAAAAGTCAAGAAAAAATAGATAATCTGTATTGCTCAAAATATGGAAAGAAAGATTAGGGTCAAGACACAGTCAAAATGGAAGTAAAAAGATTGAGGTATCGATATTATATATGTGTACCAACTCCCTTTGATGAATGTAATCACTATGTACACCAAACATGTACTAATAAAAGTGAAAAAAATAAATAAACTTTTAAAAAACTAAAAGAATGGTTGCCGGGGCCGGGGATTTAGCTCAGTGGTTTTGTGCCTGCTGTGCAACTGCAAGGACCTGAGTTCGATCCCCGGTACCAAAAAAAAAAAGAATGCTTGCCTTTCAGAAGGGGGAATCAGGTGAAAAAATCAGGGTAGAGGACAACTTTGTTGTTTTTTTTTTTGAGATAGATACTGGCCTTGAACTCACTGTGTAGCCCAGGCTGGCCTCAAACTAGCTTCCATCCTCCTGCCTCAGCCTCCAGAGTGCTAAGATTACAGGTATGTACCACCACACCCAGCAGAGGACATCTTTTTAACCCTGTCATATGCTTAAAAACCTTTGTATGTGTTTTATTGTAATTAAAAATGTTTTGGGGCTGGGAGTAGCTCCATGGTAGAGTGCTTGCCTATTAGGCACAAGGCCCTGGATTCAAGCCCCGACACTGAAAAAAAGAAAAAGATTAGATTGAAATGAAAATATGTTTTAGTTCTTTCTGCCACCTTTCCATGCTGTTATAATTGTGCACATGAATGCCCTGGTTGATGTTCTCAAGAGCATTCAAAGTGCTTTAAGAGCCAGGAGTGATAGCTCACATCTGCAATCAGCACCAGGCTTGGGAGGCTAAGGTAGAAAGACCATGTGTTCAAAGCCAGCCTGGGCTACATAGCAAGTTCAAGTTATGCCTGGACTGCATTGTGAGATCCTACCTCTAAACAAACAATTAAACAAACAGAATCAAGAAGACCTGGCATGGTGCCACATGCCTGTAATCCCACCTAATTGGGAAGCTGAGACAGAGATCCCACGTCCTAGGCTAGTTTGGGGAATTTAGCAAGACCATGTCTCAAAATAAATCAAAAAGGCTGGAGATGTAACTCTGAGATGGAGCACCAGGTTCTTTTTTTTTTTTTTTTTGTACCAGGGATCAAACTCTGGTCCTTGTGCTTGCGAGGCAGGTGGGGACCACCAGGTTCTTATTGGGCTGTGCTCCAAAGTCATTGTCTGGCTTCCTTTTTTTTTTTTTTTTTTTTTTTTTTTTTTGGTACTGGGGATCGAACTTGGGACCTTGCGCTTGCAACAAGGCAGGTGCCAGAACCACTGAACTAAATCCCTGGCCCTGTCTGGTTTCTTATTGTGATGATGAAACATAGATACATTGTTGATCATACATTGATGATATGGCTGTGAACCTCACAAATACGGAGTACTTATTCCCGGATTTGATAAGCAACTCAAAGACCTGCCAAAATGGCAGAAGAGTCTGCTCCCTCACACCAATTTGATGGCATCATACTGACAAGCTCAGCAGGCATCACGGACCTTGAAGAAGCAAGATAAAAGCATACAGAAGGAGAAATCCTGGGGTCCTTTTTCTAGGGTTGTAATACATACATACATACATATAAATAAATGCCTTCGTGGACAAAAAATGTTTGAAGAAAAAGGAAATACAAAACTGCAGATAAATTGGATGTCCCCAGGGTAGCATTTGTTACCTTGGTGAATTTATCACCGTTCTGGGTCCAGACATTAGCTTTGAAACCACAGTTGTTAGTCCTAAAAGCAGCAGCCTCTCTACGGAACACACACGCATTAACCAGGCTCATGAGACTGGTATTTCAAATCAGATGCCAATTCATTAATTTATAAGGGAAAGCAGGGCTTTGAAGCAGACTGGATCTTTCTGTTCACTGCTGAGTGCATTCTCTCCCTGTGGGCAGAACTATATGGGGGATAGAATGGTTTTCAGAGAGTTGCTTAGTGATACAGAGCATGGGTGAGGTGGGGGATGAATTTGGTGGCTTCATAGAATGTTGCCTTCATCTCCCCTGTTCCTAGATCAACATTTTTGTCCTCAGAGAGTGTTTTGATGGACACTGCTGGAGATTACTTTGGCAACCCTCCTTGATCTCTGGCTTCTTTAGCTGTGCAGACCCTACTGACTGGCACTTTTTCTTAGGCACATTAATATTTTTATTTTTTGTTTGTTTTTGGTACTGGGGATCGAACTCAGGACCTTGAGCTTGTGCGGAAGGCGCTGAACCACTGAGCTAAATCCCCAGACCAATATTTTTATTTTGAATATGGGGGGTCTTACTATGTTCCTCAGGCTGGCCTCCAAATCCTGGGCTAGGATCAAGTGAAATTCCTGCCTCAGCCTCCTGAATAGGTGGGATTATAAATGTTTGCAGCCTACCCAGCACTGCATTAGTACCTTTAATCAGGCTGTAGTCTAGACTGAGCCAGAGTTATCCTCACTCCCTCAGGCAAATTGGCACATTTCTGTATTCACGCTTTAGAGATTGGTGTTTAGGCAACACAGTTACTGGCTACTCTGTGATATGCCAGGCTCTGGTCTAAGCCCTGGGGTTACAGCAGTGAACAAGACTGACATTTGTCCCTCATTGAGTTCTCATTGAGCTTCCCATCTGCTGAGGAAGATGGACATCAAACAAAAGTGTCCAAAGTCAAAGAGCAGCATAATTCTCAGAAGACAACTTAGTTGCTTTTTTCCCTACTTCTAGATGGGGGCACTTCGTGGTTGTCCCCAGATATCATCTACAACAATGAAACCATGGGGAAGGGCTTCTGAGTAGGGGATCCTGTCTAGATAAACCATAGAGCACTCAGTGGTTCTGCCGCCTGCCCAGAAAGCACAAGGACCCGAGTTCCATCCCCAGCACCAAAAAATAATAATAATAGATAAAGCATAGATTCCCTTCCATGAATTCTATACCCCAAATTCTCCCAGTAGTTATTTTCTGTTTAAATTTACCTGAGGTCAATTTCTGTCATTTGTCACCAAGAACTCTGAGTGGCACCGAAACCATCCCAGACAACGGTGGAGCAGAGAACAAGTCACCCAAAGGCAGTCCAACCCTCCCTCTGCCTCGTGGTTGCAACTAAACTTGGAATTTTTACTGGGCCTTCTGTTTGGTACAGAGCAGGGCAATACAGGCTGCCTCTGTGAAATCTGGTTGAGTGGGTCACCCAGTAAATGAGTTCACAAAAAAACCGAGAGATGGAGGGAGGAGGAGGGAGAGCAGGGGAAGGGGATATAAAAAGAATTAAGATGTGTTACATACATGTACCAGCTCCCTGTGATGAATGTATTCATTATGTATTTCAAACACATACTGGTAAAAATAAAAATTAAAAACCCTATTATCTGCCAGAAGGTCTTTTAGGTGCAGAGATTATTACAAAGCAGGAGCTGGCTCCTGCCTTCAGGGATGTCCCATATGCACTTTATTGAATTCTTTTTTTTTTTTTTTTGGTACTGGGAATCGAACTCGGGTCCTTGTGCTTGCGCAGCAGGCGGCGAAACCACTGAGCTAAATCCCCGGCCCTAAAAGAAATTTATGGGGTTTTTTTTTTTGTTTTTGGGGGGGGATCAAACTTGGGTCCTTGCGCTTGCGCAGCAGGCGATGAAACCACAGCTAAATCCCCAGCCCCCATATGCGCTTTAGACCCAATGGATCCAAGACTGAGGAAATCATCTTCCCCACCTTCTCTCCCACGCCCCATACATCAACTCACACCTCTGACCTTCTGGTCTAACCACATCCAACTGCTTCCACCTCTCACTTTTGCCTGCGGGATAGCAGTTTGGTGTTCTTAAACCACAGAGTGGGAGGGAAAGAGACAGCAGGCAATCAGGCAGGGGCAGACAGACAGCAGACCTTGATGCCAGGTGGATCCTACATGTATTGGCTGCTATCCCAAGTTACTTTCCTTGGGTCTAAATTTCAGACAGGCTGTATAGTTTAGTTCTTTCTCTTCAGTCGGCGTAAAAGGTGACACACAGGAATCATATGTCCATCATCTTGGCCAGAGATGCAGGGCAAGGTTTTAACCAACTACTCCCAAAGCTAGCAGCAAAAGGGTCTGAACGAAGTTCCAGACTCCTGGACCCCATTCTCTTTCCTCTACTAGAAAACCTCCTAGTGAGTGTTGCGTGGGGAGGGAGTAATGATTTAACGGTGGGCAAGCACCGGTGGGGGACAAGGGTGTCCTCCTCACCACCTGCCCCAGGGCTAAGCCAGCGTTGCTTGCCTCCCTCACTGGCCTGGTCCCCTTCCCGGAGTGCTTTTTTAACCTTAAATCATCCCAACAGCCCAATGAGACGAGTACTGTTACGGTGCCCTCATCTTACAGATGACAGCGAAGCTTAAAATAGGTTACGTTGCTGACTTCAAAGCCCGGGTCATTTCGCTTCACTACCGTCCAGATTTGGGCGGCTAAATTAAAGAAATGAGCTAAGGTGACTAAGCGGACGTTGGGACGAGTTCCAGTTCTGGGCCGAAGGCCGCCAGGTGGCGCGTTGGAGGTGCAGTTGCCCCCTCCGCCCCCCTCCGCCCCCCTCCGCCCTCCTCCGCACCACTGGGTCGGACGCACCTGAACCCAGCGGGGCGCGCCCCGGGAAGTGGGATCTGGGTGGGGCGAGAGTAGCCCTACTCTCCCGCCCAGAGTGGGCCAGGAGCGCGGCGTTAGTTCTGTCGCCCGGCGCCGCTGGTGGCTCGCTAGAGTCACGCCTCCACCCTGCGACCGCGCGGCTGCATCACCTCGCCTCCTGCTCCGCGCTCCCGGGCGTGCAATTTATTTGGGGGGCCACAGGGATAGAATAGAGGGCGAGCTCGGCCAGGAGGTGGGGCCGGCCCCACCTGTCGACTGCCCGGGAAGGGGCGGGAAGGGGCGGGGAGGGGCGGGGCTTATCCCATAGGACCCACCCCCATGGTCCCAGAGCCCTGGGCGCACGACGAGATATAAGGCGGCCAGGAAACAATGCGCCTGCAGCTCGCGCTCCCGCGCGGATCTCGGGAGCGTCCTGGCTGCGGTGCGCGAGCGAGGCGCGGGGGCGCGCTCGTGAGTGCGGGCCGCGCGCTTCGTCGCGCGCATGTGTGTGTGCAGGCTGCCGGGCTGCCGCGAGCCGGCGGGGAGCCTGTCTGCTCCAGGTGGCGGGCGGCGGGAGCGAGGTGAGGCTGCGGGTGGCCCGGGCGCGGGGGGCGAGCAGCCTGCAGGCGGCGGGCTGCCTATTGGGCACAGCGCGCCCCCGCTCGGCCCTGCCGGGCCCTGGGAGCTGCGCTCCGGGCGGCGCTGGCAAAGTTTGCTTTGAACTCGCTCCCCAAAACCTGGTCCGCGCGCGGTGAGCCTCTTCCCTGGGAGCTCTGACCCACGGCCAGGCTTCCCGGGACTGGAGGGCAGGGCGCAGGCTGTGAGCCGGTGAGCCGGTGGGTGTGGGGAGAAAAGAGAGCCCAGCAGCCGACCGTGCCCAGGGACCCAGGATCCCCTCCTCCCTCTGTCCCCAGCCCAGTTAGCACGTCCCCCCTTCCCTCCTGCAGGGAGCGGACATGGACTTCGACTCGTACCAGCACTATTTCTACGACTACGACTGCGGGGAGGATTTCTACCGCTCCACGGCGCCCAGCGAGGACATCTGGAAGAAATTCGAGCTGGTGCCGTCGCCCCCCACGTCGCCGCCCTGGGGCTCTGGTCCTGGCGCCGGGGACTTAGCCCCCGGGATTGGTCCCCCGGAGCCGTGGCCCGGTGGGGGCGCCGGGGACGAGGCGGAATCTCGGGGCCACTCGAAAGCTTGGGGCAGGAACTACGCTTCCATCATCCGTCGAGATTGCATGTGGAGCGGTTTCTCCGCCCGGGAACGGCTGGAGAGAGCGGTGAGCGACCGGCTGGCCCCTGGCGCGCCCCGGGGGAACCCGCCCAAGACGCCTGCAGCCCCGGACTGCACTCCCAGCCTCGAAGCCGGCAACCCGACGCCCGCCACCCCCTGTCAGCTGGGTGAGCCCAAGACCCAGGCCTGTTCGGGGTCCGAGAGCCCAAGCGACTCGGGTAAGGACCACCTCGGGCCATCTAAGGAGGGGGCCACCTCATGGGTGGCCAGACCTCTACTGCTGCCTGAGGTCTGGCACTGCGTCTTCTCTAGCCTTTCTGTCACCTCCCCTTTTTTTCTGGTTGGAGCTGCCGGTGTAGCCCCCAGCAGTGTCTGTCTGGCACGTGGGTATGTTGGTAAACAGTTTGGAGAAGTGGGGAGGGACCCAGAGTCCCTCTGATGAAGACTGGAGCCCCCAGGGACCAGGGAGACAGGGTGAGGGTTGGTGCTTAGAAAGAACAATACTTACATTGGACTGTAGGGAATTTTTGTCATTGGTAGCTTGGAAGGGGGCCCTTATAAGTCACTTCAAACTTGAAACTTTTTTGTTGGTGCCTTTTTTCTGGGATACTCACACTCCCCTAGGGAGAGAAGCAGAGGAGCCTTTTGTGCAAAGCCAAAGCCTCCATCCTTTAAAAGAACCTAGATCTCCTGCCTGCTTTACTTTAAAACCCCCCCTTGCCCCTCCCACTTTTTACCACTTAGACCTGCTCATCATCACTCACAAGGTAGCTAGGGAAGGAATAAATGCTCCCCACTAACAGATGGAACAACTGAGGCTCAGACATAGGAAATCCCCAAAGGGAGCCCTAGCATCCTACCATTTAGCCAGCTTCTTTTCCCAATGCTCCATTCCAGGCAAGTACCTCTTCCTTGGTGTTTGAGGGTCTTCATGGTCTGAGAAAGGCTAACCTGCTTTCAACTAAGCTTGAAAGGTGTCTTGGCTCTCTCCCAATACATCTTCATTTGTTGTCTTGCATTTGGCAAATGTTCACTAACCCCTACTTTGTGCCAACTTGTGAGCTAGGTACTAGGGTCATTGCCATAGAATGCCAGGCCCTACTCCCCCATCCTTGATGCAAGAGCAAACAACACTAAGCCAGATGAGCATCCTGTGCCAATGGACTACTGTGTTCTTACTCCAACCTGTTAGACCTCTGTCCCTGTGAGAGGGACTGGAGAGAATCCTCTTGAAGGGTGCAGACTGAAGCTAGCAGCACACAAACCAGGACAGGGAAAACTCACTTAAGTTTTTAGGAATAACAGATGGGCATTCAAGAGTGAACTGGGGCCAGTCGTGGTGGCACACACCTGTAATCCTAGCACTTAGGAGGCTGAGGCAGGAGGGTTGCCATAAGTTCAAGGCCAGCCTGAAGAACTACATAGTGAGACCCTGTCTCAAAAAAAAAAAAAATCAAGAAAAAAAGAGGGAACTGGGGAAGTTGTCATATACTTTAGGGAAAAAAATGAGGATAACAAAAATTAAAAGTTACTTTTTTTGATGGACTGTCATTTTTAACCTGCTTTCTCTACACCAAGAGCTTGTGTTTATTTAATGGGTGGACTTAGGAGTCTTGAGATCAAGAAACCAATAAAGAACACTGGTAGAGTGATAGGGTGGAAAGAGAATTGTTTTGGAAGTTTGAAGGTCTTAGTTTGAGAATCAGAACTTTACAAAGGTGATATGTGGGCTTGACTGATCTGGGCCTCAGTTTCCCTCTTTGCAAATGAGGGGGTTGAACTTGATTGTCCTGCTGGGGACATTTCCTTATCTGGGTAGAGTCAGACACTACTTTGTGCAAAAGGAAAATAGTGTTTTAAAGTATTTCTTTTCTTAGAGACCAATCATGAGGTTTAACAGTGAAAATTTTAAAAATCTAGGATGTAGGGAAGCCTCCTGAATCATTTTCTGACCTGCCCTTTAACCTGAACCTGTTTGTGGGCCCCTGGTTCACTCTCAGGCCACATGGTCTAGGACAAAATGCAACAGATTGCAAACAATGGGGGGGGTGGGGAGTGTGAGTGACAGGACAGTTCAACCAATGGAGGCCAGGGGCTGGGTAAAATAGCATTCCAAACACAGCTTAGCCAGCCAATCACAGGCTTTGGAGCCAGGAGGGCTGAATGGTCAGGTTTTATTAATGGAGAAATAATGCGATTGTCCACACAATGGAAGCCTTCCTGACAAAGGGATTCAAGCTTCCTGATATGGAAAAGAGGCTGAGAACCGAGCTCTTCTGTTGTCAGACCAGAATCCATTAAGGTGGCCTTCTGTGTGGGAGCTGCAAAATATGGGGAACAAGAGGGGTCCCCCACCCCCAGTTGCTTCTCTGGTTGAGTTAATCTAACAGACCTTTGAGCTTGGGAATGGCGGGGATGCGTCCTGGAGTCTCCAGGTCCCTTGCATTTTGGCTCTTGTAACTGGGTCATTGTGCTGCTCATTCTCTGCCTCTGATGTAGGTAGCTTGGAAATGATTGCTTGTACCTTTATGAAGTTCCTGCAGCTTTCAGAGACCTATGATTATAAATCCAACCCTCTCCTGGACCAGGAAAGGGGGTGGGGTGGGCAACCTATAAAATGATGGATGACTTTAGAAACCCGTTGAACCCAGGAGCAAAATAGTCCTAAGGGAAACTCCCCTCCCTTCTGTGGGTGAGGAGGGATGGTTGTAGCCCTCCCTTCTCTGAATCTTCAACTGAAAGGATGGCAGAATAGAGAGGTGGGGGAATAATAGGATTTATAACTTGTGAAAAGTAACAATTCCCAAGTGCAGGCTGTGCTGGGCAGGAACAAAGGGCAGCTCTGCCCACAGACCCCTCATTTACAATTCTGATGGGGCATGAAAGAGCCCGACTGGGGAAGATCTTTATAGCTAAACTTTGTCCCAGGCCAGTAGCTCTTTCTCTCCATGTCCTCAGTGGGGGCGGGGAGAGGCTGTGCAGACTGGGGGCTGTTGGCTTGGGTCTGCCTTTTGTTCTTATCTAAGCCTTGCTGTGCAAAAGGAAATTGGAGAATATTTTCCTTCTTACTTATTTCCCTTCTTCCTTCACTCTGCCTTTAGCCCAGCACAAATGAATTAGCTGTCTTTCTCCTCACTTCAATTTGTTGATATCTAAATTGAGAAAATGTCACTTACCTTCCCAAGCCCTGGCAGGGAGACCTAAAGCTGCAAGGTCTATGCATGTGTTTCTCATGTGGTGTGTTTCTTCTCTTCTTGGATAGAGGGTGAAGAAATCGACGTCGTAACAGTGGAAAAAAGACAGTCTTTAGGTATACGGAAGCCGGTCACGATCACAGTGCGGGCAGACCCTCTGGATCCCTGCATGAAACACTTCCATATCTCAATCCATCAGCAACAGCACAACTATGCTGCCCGTTTTCCTCCAGAAAGTTGCTCCCAAGAAGAAGCCCCAGAAAGGAGTCCCCAGGAAGAGACTATGGAAAGAGAAGTACACAAGGAGAAGCAAGATGAGAAGGATGAAGAGCTTGTGAGCTCCCCACCTGTAGAAAGTGAGGCTCCTCCATCCTGCCACCCCAGACCTGTCAGTTCTGATACTGAGGACGTGAGCAAGAGGAAGAACCATAACTTCTTGGAGCGCAAAAGGCGAAATGACCTCCGCTCACGGTTCTTGGCCCTGAGGGACCAGGTACCCACCTTGGCCAGCTGCTCTAAGGCCCCCAAAGTAGTGATCCTCAGCAAGGCCTTGGAATATCTGCAAGCCCTTGTAGGGGCTGAGAAAAGGATGGCTACAGAGAAAAGGCAGCTCCGGTGCCGGCAGCAGCAACTGCAGAAAAGAATTGCGTACCTCAGTGGCTACTAACTGACCAAAAAGCCTGACTCTTCTCTCTTACAAAGACATATGTTTATATTTTAACCTCCCTTTCCCCTTTAGTAATTTGCACATTTTGGTTAGGGTGGGACAGTCTGAACAGTAGATCCCAGAATGCATTGCAGCCGGTGCACACACAATAAGGGCTTGCATTCTTGGAAACCTTGAAACCCAGCTCTCCCTCTTCCCTGACTTATCAGTGCTTCGTCCTCTCTGGCGCCTTTGGCTTCTCAGCAGGCAGCTGACTGAGGAGCCTGGGGGTCTGCCTAGCTCACTAGCTAGCTCCGAAGAAAAGGCTGACAGATGCTATGCAACAGGTGGTGGACGTTGTCAGGGGCTCCAGCCTGCATGAAATCTCACACTCCGCTGGAGCTTTAGGCTAGGAAAGGATGCTCCCACTGATGTCTCTGGGGGTGATGCAAGGACAGCTGGGCCTGAACACTCTCTCTGAGGCTCCTTTTTCCAGGAGACACACGAGCTGTCTTGAGTGAAGACAAGCTCGTAGACTTGATCAACATGGACCATTACCTCACTGTCAGACACTTTACAGTAGCTGAGGAGTGCAAACCTTTAATATATTATTATGTTAGGCCACACCCCTCCCTCTGCTCTTTTTTTTTTTTTTTTTTTTTTTTTTTTGGTGCTGGGGATCAAACTCAGGACCTTGAGCCGGTGAGGAAGGCAGCAGAACCACTGAGCTAAATCCCTGGCCCTCCCTCTACTCTTAATGCTGCGACTTTGAGAACATTTAAAGAGCTTGGCCTCTAGATCTTTGTCTCAGTGCCCTTTGGGCCCTCTTCTCTGAGGGAAAGAGCATTCTGCCCTCACGAGGGACTTTTTTTGTTTCATTCTGCCTTTGTTATGCAATGGGCTCTATAGCACCCTTTACCCACAGGTCTGAAATAGTTCCTCAAAACCCAGGGAAATGGGTCCTAGCCTGGGGCCTGAGGAAGGCCTGGAGTCCTGGCTCATGAACTTGATCCCTTGCCCAGGTGTTTTCCAAGGGCCCTTTGGGATTCATCTTGGACTTCTCAAGCAGGTATAAGGCACCCACAAGGAAGCACTGTAATACTTCCTCTTTCCCACCTGCCTCTCATCTCAGTCCTTGATTCCGTTTGAAGTTCTACTGGAACCATACAAACCTGTCCAGGGAGCTTGCTGGCTCTGTAGCACCAGCCTGGTTCTCTGCCAGCTTGACATGAGTCAGATGCCTTTCCCAGAATCTAGGCCTTACTGAGGTTCTGGGGAGAGCCCTTGGGACTCATACAGGGCTCCATAAAGTGGACTTGCTTCCTGGTGGGTTGCAAAGGCACTTCCAGGAGCTCTGCTTAGCCAACTATGATGGATTCTGCTCTAGCTGAACTCTGCAGCTCCAAGTAGAATGAAGGTGTAGCCTCCAATATGGGAAAGCCAGCTAACCCAGTAGGTGGTATGTGAGCAACCCCTCAGCTTGGCCTGGAAGAAAGATCAGCCCCTCCAAAACTGCCCAGGACAGCAGGAGCCTGCTGGCTCTGGGCTTGGAAGTGGGGGAGGAGGGAATGGATGGTAAACACTCTGTGGCTCTGAAAAACCAAGTGCTGCTTCCGACCTACTGTCCGTAATGTTCTCTTGCTGAGGTGGTTTCCTAACCTCATAGAACCCCAGGGGAACTTTTGGATGTATAGATGCTCTACCTTCTGGAGCAGGGTTTTCAGGAGCAAACTGACTTCTGGAACTGTCTTGGAAGGACAGGTGGGAAATAGGTTACTGATGTCCCACCTGAATAGCTTGTGTTTTATAAGCTGCTGCTGGGTAATATGCTGGGAGGAATCTTTTTTTTTTTTTTTTTTTTTTACTGTATTGTACTAGGCCTTTTGCAAAGTGGTGTTAATTGTTTTTGTACAAGGAAAAAAAAAAACTTGGGCAAGTCTGTTGCAAGGGTCTGATTTATTTTGAAAGGCAAGTTTACCTGAAATTTTGTATTTAGTTGTGATTACTGATTGCCTGATTTTAAAATGTTGCCTTCTGGGACATCTAATAAAAGATTTCTCAAATATGTCAGAGTGGGGGCAGCTTATGCTATCTGAGTCCTCCTGAACCAAAGAAAACTATTTTAGGGTAGCATAGTGATCCAGACGGCTGCATTTCTCTAAGCATGTTGCAAACCTGGTCATTCCACTCTGGGTTCTTGAAATGCCATTTCAGGCATGTCTAAACAATGTAGGCTCAGTACTCAATGGAAATGAAATTCTCTTGTGAAGAGTGCTGAATTTGTACTTTTAAAGGCTTGAAATCCCAGCTTGACTGCTTCTGTGGCCTTTTGGCTTTGTGACTCTTAGTTTCTTTATCTGTAAAATGGGGACAAATGCTCTTTCACAGGAATTTTCAGATATTAACTCTGCTAGTAGACTTTAAATTGCTTTCAAACCATGAAGTCTCATACTCTTTAGGATGAAACTGTTCTTATTTTAGTGTTATGGTGACGTTTTGCAGAATCTTTTTAAAATTCTCTGAGAATTTTTGATGGGACTTTTTTTTCTTTTCTCCCCTCATTAACGAAAGGAAAATTAAGCTTCTCTTTTCTACCCGTAGTTCTCCCATAAACTTAGTTGAAATACAAAATGGGAGAATTTCCTTTTTTTGTTGGTACCAGGGATCAAACTCTGGACCTTGCGCATGCACGGCAGGCACTGGAACCACTGAGCTAAATCCCCGGCCAAAATGGGAGAATTTCCTACTGGCCCTTCCTCATGAGACACTCTCTGTCTAAGCATTCTGCTCACTTCTTCACATTACTGCACACCAATCACATGCCAGGGCTACAGATGAGGAAAATGAGTAAACAGAACTACCCAAGGTCACACAACTAGTGAGTAAGTAGAAATTTGGGGGCCGGGGATTTAGCTCAGTGGTTTTGCCGCCTGCTGCGCAAGCGCAAGGACCCAAGTTTGATCCCCGGTTCCAACAAAAAAAAAAGAAATTTGGAACCAACCCTATTTCCAGAGATCTTAACTAGTACATTATAATGACCAGATCGCTTGGTTAGCATAGGATGTGTAGAAGTAAACACGTAATTCCATCACTTAAGCTGCTTGTTGAAACTGTCTCTTCCGGGCCATGGTGCCTGCCACCTATTGGGATGAAGTACAGCACATGTTGCCAGTCACTGCCATTTTCGTGCTAGGCTGGAGAGTTGCTCCACAGAGGCCCTGTCTGGGACTGGGAAAAGAAAACAGTTGCTGTTCAGAAAGCCCATGCACACTGTGAGAGAAAGCCGGTTGGCCACTACTAATCCTGCCTTACAGCTGGGACCTGGGTTGGTATTGCCTGCCTGAACTACGAAGCCAGTGTAGTGTCACGAAGCTACTCTTAAATTTCCCACATTTACAAGGTGACTCGCACCACAAACTGGTAAGTTAGCCATATATCTGCCATATGGTAATTGTGGGTCCAGAAAAGTGGTTTCCCGTGCTCTCTCTTCTTTTCTCCCTTTCTCTTTCTCTTTCTCAAAATCATATGGTAAAATGGGGATCCCAAGCTCAGTCTCTTGTTAGGTAAACTTACCACTTGATACCTTTTAGGTCAGAAACCCAGAACCTAGTAAGTATTTGATAAAACAGACTTGGGTTAGTAGAACACTTTTCTTAAACTCTCAATCTGTCTGCCTTCCTTTGTGTGTATGAGCACGTGGGACGCTGGAGATAGAACCCAGGGCATGCCTTGGGCATCCTAGGCAAAGGATCTAAGGGGAGCTGCATCCTAAACCTATCTTGCTGGCCTGCCTCGAAAGCGCAAGTTCCCGAGTTTGATCCCAGGTACGAAAACAAAACAACAACAAAAAAGACTTCTAAACCTTTCCTTTTGTGTGTGTGTGCTAAGGGTTGAACCTAAGGACTTTGCATTGAGCTGCATCCCCAGTCCTTATTTATTTATTTTTCTAATTTTGAGATAATTTTTCTAATTTTGAGATCTCACTAAGTCATTAAGTTGCCCAGGCTGGGCTTAAACCTGCAGTCCTCTTGACTTGGCCTCCCAGAGTGCTAGGATTATAGGCATATGCCACCATGACTGGCTCCTATCCTTTGAGCCCGTTTTTCAAGAGACTAAATCTGTAAGACCTTTCTCCCTTTACTGGACCTTGAAAGAATTCATGGGCAATCGGGCCTGGGATTTAGCTCAGTGGTTCCACTGCCTGCCTCACAAGCTTAAGGTCCTGAGTTCGATCCTCGGTACCAAAAAAAAAAAAAAAAGAATTCATGGGCAATCGATAAATCTGTAGGGGCCCATCAGTGCAGGCACTAATGCTAATTGTTTTACATATCCTAAACCTTACAATAATTTGGGAGACCTGGATATCAGCTCCATTTCACAGATAAACAAACTAAAGCCCAGACATTGAACCATTTGTTCAAGCCCGCAAAGCTGGTACCAGCTGCCTAGTACAACTCCTTCCAGTGCAACTCTGCTGAGAAAAGCCATCTCCTGGGGGGAAGGGAGGGTGTTTCTGGAATGTGAAGTATTTTAAGCTCCTTCCTAGCTCTTTTCTACAGACTCCTACCTCTATCTTTGTCTGAAAATAGCCAGGAGTTTATTCCTGGATTTCAGAGAACAATTTCTACAAAATAGGTTTGTGCTGAATGGTATACCTCCGGGGACTACACGCCCAACTCAGCATGTGGACAGTAAGGAGTGGCAGAAAAAAACCATACTTGATGTAGGAGAAGGTCAGCCTCTGCTAAAAAAATAAAAGGCTTGAGGCACATGCTTGACTCCTGCCCCTCATGACAGTTATTCTGAGGAAACAGAGACAGGCTGAGCCATCTCAGATGCGGTGAATTTGTCTAAAGCTCTCCTGAGGTCAGGATATTCCAGGATATGCACTTCAAAAGGGAAAAGGCATGAGGATGCCTTTATTGATCTGGAAGGTGATAGGAGTGAGTGACAGGTGTTCCTTTCTAGGGATAAGGTAACCGGCTGGAGATGCCTGATAACTGGGTGACTGGGGAGGGTGGAGGGGGAAGACGTCTAAATGTATCAGCTCAAGATCCTTCCTGTGTGGAGACTTCCACTGGATACCCAGCGGCTTTTGTTAATGTCTGTTTATTTAGAGCTGCTCCCATGGACAGGATCAGCTGTATTAATGTTACCATTATTTTGGCAAGGAAATGGAAATATGTCCTTAAAGTCTCTAATCAGGTGTGTCATTAAACGTTTAGGCTCAGTGCCCAGGGTCCAGTAGGTGGCCAGTAAATATTGGATTGCCTTTTAACTTGAGGGAAATAGTATGGTTAAGTGGTTACTTATACCCAACAGATCTTAGTAGTTCCAAATCTTGGCTCGGCATTTTTCTAGCTATGTGTCTTTGGGCAAGTTATTAACCTCATCCAGCTCCAATTTCCTCATCTATATACAATAGGTATAAATGATAGCACCTGCTTCATTGAATGGTTGTGAGCAATGTTAGTGCTCAGTAAATTATTAGTATTATTTAAACCATGTTAACAAGAGACCTGGTGGCCCATGCTTGTAATCCCAACACTGGGAGGCTAAGGCAGGAGGACTCCAAATTCTAGCCCAGGCCAAGCCTAGGAAGGTCTTGTCTCAAAAAAAAAAAAAAAAAAAAAGAGGCTGTGGTTATAACCTCAGTGCAAAGGCCCTGGGTTCATTCCCTAGTACTGGAAACACACACACACACACACCCTCTCAGGAGTATCTTACACTACAGTCCACACACTTATACCTCAAAGGGTGAAAGGCAATATATTATCAGCAAAGAAGTAGCCAAGGTTTTGGGAGACTGAAATAGGCAGAGAAGAAAGAGAGGCAAAGACTTGTGCCTCTAACTAGTCCCCAGGGTCTGTGTCCCATGGTGGTGGATAGAGGCTGAGTGGCTGTAACTCAGTTGTACCTGCAGACCCTCCATTGTTCCTCACAGGGTGCTGTGGTGCCTTTAAACTGAGAGCCAGCTGACTCCACTAAATACTCTAAAGCAAATCTTGCCCAGGAAGTGATTCTCAAACTTCAGTGTGTCCATCCATCCCAAGAGTAAGGCAGTAGGTTAGGGGCCAAAGTTTGTATTGCTAATAGGCAAGTAGGGGGGGTGGAATCGTGAGACCACACTTAGGAGAACATTGGTACAAGCACTTAGAACAGTCCCTTCCACATAGTAAGAGCTATATATTTACCATGATATATAAAGTTATAGTTCCTTCTTTCTGGAGGTTTATGAGTATGCAAATATGATCACAAAATAAGGCAATATGTGTTTCAGGTAAAAGCTACAGCTTCAAAAGGGGATGAGAGAAGCCAGGAGTAATGGTACATGCCTGTAATCCCAGCACTCAGGAGGCTGAGGCAGGAGGATCACCACGAATTTGAGGCCAGCCTGGGCTACACAATGAGGCTGTCTCAAAAAACAAAACAAACAAAAAAGTGGGATAGAGAACTTTGGTGGAATCATGAAGGAAGTGTTGAGGGTAACAGCCCAGTACTGAAAAAAAAAAAGTAAGAAAAAAAGTTAGTGCTGAAGACTATGACTTCAACCGGGACTAGAAGTACAGTTAAGGGCCTATTTGGCTAAAGAGAAAGAGAGTGCTCTAGGTTAAGCCACTAGCTTTGGGGAAGAGCAGTTGGGAAGGTCATGTCAAATCTGGGGGAGACTCGGGATGAGCTGACCTCTGCGATTTCCCCAAATGCGGGAAACTCGACTGCATAATTTGTGGTAGTGGGGGACTGCGTTCGCGCTCTCCCCTATAAAAAAAAAAAATCTGGGGGAGAAGGAGGAATCTGTTCTGATTTGCTAGCTGGATGGATAGTCTAATTTACAAAATTAGACTTGCTCTAGGTTTCTAAGGATATCCTTTCAAAAGCAAGCATTCGTTGGTAATTCTTTGGAATAGAGAAGTGAGAGGGATGTAGCAGAGTGCTTGACTCTGAGAGTCACCACAAATAAAGAAATAGAAATAGGGAAGTCAGGGAGAAAAACTGATAGTGGTTTGGAGCACAGTGAGGTTGAGGTGATGGTGTCATCCAAAATGAAGCATCCAACAGAAGCTTGGAAATGTGACTCTGAAGCTTTAGAAAGGGGTTTGAGGGCTGGGGATTTAGCTCAGCGGTGCCTCCCATGCCTGGCAAGCACAAAGTCCCAAGTTTGATCCCCGGTACTGGGGGGGGGGGGGAAGAAAGGGGTTTGAATGGAAGTCACAAGTTTGAGACTCAAGATATAAAGTAAAGCCCAGAAAGTCAAGTCAACAGAAAGAGATGGGTCAGAGGAGTAGAGGACAGAGCTTGGAAGAGCCTAAGGTGAGCCTCTCCAGTGGTTCTGCCTCTCCTTCCCTTTTTGCATCTCCATCTGCCTTGCAGGGCTGAGCTGGCTGGCAATGAGCTCCCTCTGAGAACGCAAGAGCTTGCCTGTGTACTCTGGAGAAACCCTGTGAGCCAACTTCAGGTGGCACACAAACTCAACCACAAAGGGAGCCCTACTCATTTCTTCCCCTGGCCTATTTTGACCAATTACGATGTCCCAACTTTGAACTGGCCAATTACCAATGGAAACACTAATGGACACAGCAGTTCATCAGCAATTATTCACAGGCACTGAATTAGGAATGATATTGTACACTGCCACCATGGCCAATATTCACATCTTCTACATCCTATGAATGCAAACTTATTTAGAAGTGTATTTGCCAGTGTAAACAAGTTAAAATAAGGATATTCTGATTTAGGGCAAGCCCTAATTCAATGACTAGAATCCCAAGGACAAGGCATTCAGACACAGCCACAAACTGGAAAGAAAATGGCCATGTGAAGAGAGGTACAGGTGGGGGTCACAGTGTCACAAACCAAGGCACTGTAACCAAGGACCCGAGTTCAATCCCCGGTACCAAAAAAAAAAAAAAAAAAAGAATTGCTGGCAACTACCAAAAGCAGGAAGAGGCAAGCAAAAATTCCTCTCTAGAGGGGAAATGAGAGCACAGCCCTTGCTTTCAGACATCTGGCCTCCAGAACTGCCAAGTGAGTAAGTTTCTGTTGTTTTAAGCCACCTACCTGATAGTAGTTTGTTGTTGAAGCCCTAGGTATCACATATAGGCACCAAGTTCATCATGAAATACTCCCTACAGGAAATATGTTTTTCATTGAAGGTACTAATTAACATGAGGCTTGGGCTGCAAGGGTATCGTGGGTTGTACCAACAAAACTAGTGTTTTTGACCCAACTTTCTTTTCTCACCTAGGAGATATATGTGTCCTGTCTCCAGTGGCGTGTTCTTTCTACCCTGAATGCCACAGCAGCCTCTAGAATTCCTTCTTAATTAAATGTCTGAGCCTTCTGGGTGATCTGCTTTGAATGTTCTTCCAGTCTAATGGTATTGCTTTTGTCTTCTCTCTCTTTAAAAAAAAAAATTAAGGGCCGGGGATTTAGCTCAGTGGTTCTGGCGCCTGCCTTGCAAGCACAGGGTCCCAAGTTCGATCCCCAGTACCAAAAAAAAAAAAAAAAAATTAAATTTTATTTTGAGACAGGGTCTCACTAAGTTGGCCAGGATGGCCTCAAACTTGCAATCCTCTTGCCTCAGCCTCCAGAATAGCTGAGATTACAAGTATGTACCATCACACTTGCCCTAAAAATAAAATATTTAAAGTATTCAGAGAATGAGAAATAATAGAATAAACACCCCTGCGGTCATCACCCAGAATTTCCTCCCTACCTTCCTATACTCTATTTTTCTCTTTTCTGCCATATTCCATTTCATATATTTCCTGCCTTGCAAGCACAAGGTCCTAAGATCGATCCCTGGTACTGGAAAAAAAGGGGGGGGGCGCTTGGGATGCAGCTCAGTGTGAAGGCCCTGGGTTCGATCCTTGATACTAGAGAGAAAAAAAAAAAAAGGTTGTAAGGGCAAGGCATGAGGGTGCACACCTGTAATGCCAGCACTCTGGGAGACTGAGGAAGGAGGATCGTTAAGTTTGAGCCCAGCCTGGGCAGTTTAGAAATGTAGTGAGACACTGTCTCAAAATAAAAAAATAACAATAAAGAAGGGGCTGAGGATGTAGCTCAGTGCGGAGGCCCTGGGTTCAAATCACCACTACAGGAGTGAGGGGTGGGGAGGAGGTGAGCATGGAGAGACCTAGGGTACAACACACACCCACAGGGTGAAAATTAGGTGGAATTTAAGAGGGCAGACAAGGAATTATTACCCTCAAATAATTTATTTCTAGTACCTCATTTCTGTAATTTATTTATTTGTTTTTGTTTTTGAGAGAGGGGCTTGCTACGTAGTTCAGGCTGGCCTTGAACTCACTATGTAGCCCAGGCTGGCCTCAAATTTATGGTGACCCTTCTGCCTCAGCCCCTCCTGAGTGCTGGGATTATAGGCAGGCACCACCACACCCACCTGTCTCCACATTTTAGATACACTCTTCCAGACTGAACCTATTTTGGTATTTTTGCCTTTAAAATTAGAAATTCATGTCGGCATGGTGGTGCATGCCTATTTTCCCAGAATTTGGAAGGCGGAGGCAGGAGGATCTCCATGAGTTCAAGGCCAACCTGCACTACAAAGCAAGACCCTGTCTCAAAAAACAGAAAACAAAAACAAATTAGAAATTCTGGGCTAGAAGTTTAGTTCAGTGGTAGAGTGCTTGTCTACTACATGTGAGGCCTTGGGTTTGATTTTCACATGGCAAAAAACCAAAAACAAAATGAGCAAAATACCTCCCCAAACTAGAATTTCTTTCCTCTTGAGCCTCCCTTCAAAATAAAGTGAGCTACTTCCCATGTGGACTGACAGAAGAGAGAGAAGTATCAAGACAAAAACCTGGGCATGAGTAAATAGCTTTCCTGACACCCCCTTTGACTCCCTTTGTCTCCTTACTGCCCTGCAAAACTTCCCATTAGAGGATTTTATGTTGTTGCTGTTGTTTTAAAAATATTTATTAACGCCTGGGCCGGGGATTTAGCTCAGTGGTTTTGCCGCCTGCTGCGCAAGCACAAGGACCCAAGTTCGATCCCCAGTACCAAAATATATATATATATATATTTATTAGCTCCTGGTCATAGATTTCAGTTTCCTAATTTTCCCTTAATTTAATATCTCATTAGAATTTCAAGTTACAAAACATTTTTAGGAACTATTTTTATTGTAATTTAGGGTTTAGCAGATCATTCCAGAGATAAGCAGAATTACAAATAAAATAGTCTAAGGTATTTTAAAAAATATGTTTCCATTTGGTAGGATTGGTAGAAATGCAGTGAATGGAAATGATACTGTTTTTCTCACTTCTCGTTTGTTTTGAACCACAAGCTCTTTTCTGATTTAGGAGTCTTTCCTGCTCAGCATTTCAGTGATAATTCTCCCCATGGTCTACAGGATCCCTGTTCTCCTTGTTTCTATAGCAACAGTCCTGTGTTGCTTGGCTAGAAGCAATTTTCTGCTGCTGTGGTGAAGCCCTATTTTTTTCATTCCTTTCTCTGCAGTTGCCTTGGTAACTAGCCTCTTCCTTTTCTGGTCTCTTGGTGTAAAATTCTACCCCCCTCTTTTTTTTCACTCTCTAGTAACAGTCACCTGGTCATGACTTGGACAGAGTTAGCCCATCTATGAGTAAGCATACTGTATCATCATCAGATTGTCATCATGAAATCAGCCTCCCTTTTCCTTTATTTCCATTATGTCTCTGGCCTGCCATCTTTCTGGTGGTTGTCATGGTAACCATACCCTCTGAAAGTCTCCAGGCAAAGGCTCTACAGTTAACAACCATCATGTGAAAGTGTCTGCCAATATGTGGCCACACATCTCCATTTTAAATCCAGCCCCAGGCGGGTACCACAAATTAGAGAGAACCAGTCTTTTGATCAAGGCAGGCTGGTTTGAGAAGGACCCAGAACCGGGGATGGTGCTCTCTAAACAATATGTGTGTGTCTACAAGATTCATGCTTCTTTAAGAGTGGCTATTATGCCAAAGGAGATTCAAATGATTCAGAAATATGTTGGTAGTCATTTTAGGCAGGGCTGTCATAGGCTCTGAACTTCTAGGGGTCACTCCTTTGGCGGGCGGGGTTCCAGTATGACCTGAGAGGTAAGTGAAGCCAATCTTGGGGAGAAAGCAATTAGAATTCCCCCGCCTTTTTTGTAGTGCTGGGGTAGAATCCAGGTCCTTGTGTCTGCCAGGAAAATGCTACACCAGTGAGTTACATCCTAGCCCCAGTTGGCTAACAAGGGGTTAACAGTATAGACATTTAGGGATTTTTACACATTACTGAAAAATGCTATGCCCTTAGGCTGCTGCTATTACCTCTTTGGAGAGGCAGATGGGATGTTAAGAGTATTATAATAATAGAAAGTGTTCAACAAATGGTGGTTGTTATGTGCCAGGGCATCGTAGCAGGCACCTTTCAGACATTATTTCATTTTCTTCTTATGGCGATTCTGAGAGGGATTCCACAATAACACTGAGGATAATAGGTGAATTGGGGGCTGGAGGTGTAACCCAGTGGTAAAGCACTTGCTTGGTATCAAGAAAAAGTTAATGAAAGAAGGTCACGCAGCTGAAAAAATCAGTTGAGATTTCAAGAAGTCTGGTCCTCTCATCCTTATTTCTCCCACTCCCACTTTAATCCGAGAGCTGTTACTACTGTATTCTTTCTGCCTTCCTTTCATTTCCTCTTCTAATTTGGTGGGTTGTTATTTATTTGCTTGTTTTTCTGTTTTCATCCTATCTCTTGCATCTTTTAGTTAAGGGGCTGGAAAGTTTTGTCCTGCCCTCTGATTCCCTCTGAAGTTGCACTGTGGAATGAAAATATTAGAGCAGCTGCCCTTGCCTGAGAGCCAGGCAGGTCTGATTTCCGAGAATGCCACACCCCCGAGCTCACAGTTCCATAACTAAATAGGCAGGTCTTCTGTCCATTGAACGATTATTGGGTGTCTCTATTCGGTGGTACCAGGTACTGTGCTTGGCACTGGAGATTTAGCAATGACTTAGAAGAGTTTGTCCCTTGATTTCATGAAACAGCCTAAGGTAGAAGCCAGACATTAAGAGGCCAATATACAATTTTATATTGTAATGCGTGCTATGAAGAAAAAGAATAGGGACAGATCTATTTTAGATGGAGCTGCTTGTAAAGAGAGCAGATAACTGAGGTTCTGATAACAAGTAGATGACGGCAGCCACGATGGGAGCTTGCTAAGCTTGGGACCTTTGTCCCGTAGCTCGCTCCTCCCTCTGCACCTTCCCTTTAGAGCGCTAGATCAGCGCCGGCGCACCGACTGTTGCCATGGGGACAGCTGCCCCGGCGCATGCGCGAATGTCTCCAAGATGGCCGCTGCGGCGGCTGCAGCGGCTGCACGAGCGGTTCCTGTGAGCCCTGGGCTTCGGGCCTTGAAACGGACACGGCCTCTTGTAGTGATTCTCGGGGCTACCGGCACTGGCAAGTCTACCCTGGCGTTGCAGCTAGGCCAGCGGCTGGGTGGCGAGATCGTCAGCGCCGACTCCATGCAGGTATGGTAGTGTGGCTGGCCGCAGGCCTAGGAACCCCGCAGGCCACATGCAGGCTTCTGGAGGAAGGAATGTATCCCCTGTCGCGTGATCGTAGTTTGTGAACCCCAGGCCTTGGAGTGGGGCAGGCGTTAGATTAGAGGATCTGTTTTGTGCCAGACGTCCACTATATGCTAGGCGCAGTGCCGAGTGTTTTCCTTTGATCATCTCATTAACTTTTCACATTACTTCTTGGTAGTTCTCTTATCCCATTTGCGGGGTTCTAGAGAGGTGAAACGACTTTCTTCATGTCACATAGCGAATTAAGTAGAGATGAGGAGATGGTGTTTGAATCTACATGGTTGACAAATAGGTATCCAATAAATTTTTTTTTAAGACAGAGTCTCGCTGTATAATTCATGCTGGCCTTGAACTCACTATGTAGTTCAGTCTGGCCTCAAATTTGGGGCGATCCACCTGCCTCAGCCTCCCAATGCTGAGATTTCAGGCATATGCCACCACACCTGGCTCCAGTGAATACCTTTTAAAATGAAAATTACTCCAGAGCTTTTGCTATATATTCTAACCTTAACCCATCGAGATCGGGATATATTGGATGACACGCTAACGTGTGTCTCCTGGGACAGTGGAATAGAGCAGTTAGGAGACCTGAATTGTCTAGAATCTGCCATTGGCCACGTGGCTTCAGATTAACAGTGTCCTTTATTTGGACGTTATTTTGTCTGTAAAGTGAAGAAAATGTCACCTTCCTCATTAATAAATGAGATCATAAGTGTTACGATGGTGCAGGACAGCCTGCCCTGAAGGTCAAGCATGTGGTAAATGCTTGCTGAAGCTGGTGTATTTAACCTTACTAGCTGTTGTGGCTTGTGTCTAGCTGTCCCTCTAAAGCCTTATACAGTCTTTTTTGAAGGTAGCTAAATCGGGAATGTGTGATGCTAGGATTAAGGGCTCGTGATTACTAAACCGCTACATGTGAGTGATTGGTTTGACACTGCCCTAATCCCGGCAGTCTGAAAAAGATAAAAGGAGCAGAAAGACACTGTTAAGGTCCCTTGTTACCTTTGCTTACCTTGTGCGCATCATGTTGTTTCTCCCCTACGATGCCTGTTTGCCATCCGTGCTTTGGAACCAGCCGATTATGTACTGAAACCTCAACAAACTGTGAGCTAAATAAACCCTTTGCCCTTTAACTTCTGGTGCCAGGTATTTTGTCTCAGCAACGAGAGAAAAGTAACTAACACACTAGCTGATCCGATTTGAGGACGTTTTGTCTTTTTCTTTGAGCTTCAAGACACAGAAGGGGGGTTGTATTCTTTCCTTGTGGGAGCATTTGTGTTTGAGAATGAGAGACATTTTGGGTGAATCGGATTTAAGAATTACGACAGCTATTTGAAAAGAATTTACAGTTCGGAGTCTCAGAGTAAACGGAATGTTGGAAATGAAATATTTATGGCTGAACCTAGCATCTGATGGGTACTCAACTGGGAAGGGCAGTTCTCCTTCAAACCAGCCCACCAGCCTCCTGGCCAGGTTCCTACCCTCATTAGTTCATTTGGGATGAACAGATCATCTGAACACATTGAAATGGTAGGATAACTCAACAAACATTTGTTTGCAGCCTACTTTGTGGCAGCTTTGGGAAATAGATTAGCTCAAATCCCAACACTATCTTTTCCAAACTATGCAAATTCAGCATAACCTCTTCATGCCTTTGTATCTTCTGTAATGTAGGAAGATAATATCAACTGGACATTATTGTGAAGTTAATACAATATATGGCACATAATAAGGGCCCAAAATATGGTAGCTGCTATTATCTGCAAATCATTGCCGAGATAAGACCATAGTCTCTGTATTTAAGGACTTTTGATCTGGCTAAATATGAAACAGAGCCAGTAAGTGTTTGAATAGAGATATAGTACTTAATGATGCTTTACAAGGTGGACAAGATTGGGGAAAGAGACATTACATACAAGTGCTAGATTGTATGATAAACTGTTAAATATTACAGAATTCCTGAGAAGGGAGAAATCAGTAAAAGCTGGCATAGTTACTGAAAACTCTTAAAAAAGTGCTTGAAAAATAGGTCAAGCTAGATAAGAAAGAAGAAAAAGCACCCCAAAGAAAGGAGCACGAAGACTTAGGTGAAATGGTGATGGTATATATGTAGGACAATGAAAGGAGACTTCAGGAGGAAGATAAGTAACATGATGAAGGCAGTGTGTACACCCCATTCACGGTGAGCAGTACTCCTGATGAGTTGGATTTGGTAGGGGGCACACAAACCGTTCAAGTGTGGTGTAATAGATCTTTGCCCTGATACCTCAGAGTCTTGATTAATGTGGGCTTCAGTAAGACGGAATTACACCGATAATATCTAAGGATCATTCCTGTCCTTACGTTCTGTAATTTCTATAGTTCTGGCTTGGTACAGTGTTAGTAGGGATGAAGGGAAAGAGGAAGATGTAGCATTTTGAAGGTGATAGCATGTTACTACCTTACTAATATGAATTGGTCACCGATTAGAGAAAGAAGAGAATAATGTGCACAGCATGATTTCAGAATTCAGGTTTGGGTGCCTGGGAGAGTAGTGAACCTGAAAGTCAGGAAATCTTGTGGGCATTGTGGCGTGGCAGCAAAACATGCACAAAGTCTAGTTAGTGGATGTTTGGAGAATGCTACAGACATTAACCCACTACAGGACTCATACACTTATTCCTTTGCCTTGTGGAATCTCTGCTCTTTCATAGCCATGTGACTTGCTACCTCTCTTTGTTCAGGTCTTCTCTCAATTGTCACCCCTGAGATACCACACAGTCCCTGTCCAGAAAATGTTCTTGATAAATCATCTTAAGTTCACATCTTATTTAATTAGTTAATTATTGCAGCACTGGAGATAGAACCCAGGGCTTTCACACTGAGGTATATGCCTAACCCTTTTTTTTAAATTTTAATTTTTAGCCAGGGATATAGCTCAGTGGTTTTGCCCCCTGCCGCACAAGCACAAGGACCTGAGTTCAATCCCCGATGCCAAAAAATAAAATATTTTAAAAATAATTTTAATTTTTAATTTTTTTTGGTACTGGGGATCGAACTTGGGATCTTGTGCTTTTGAGGCAGGCGGTGGCACCACTGAGCTAAATCCCCAGCCCTATCCCTAACCCTTTTAATTTTGTTGGGTTTTTTTCTTGTTTTTTTTTCTCAGTACCAGAAATCGAATTCAGGACCTTGTGCTTGCAAGGCAGGAGCAGCACCACTGAACTAAATCCTTGGCTGTTGGGTTTTTGTTTGTTTGTTTGTTTGAGACAGCATCTCCTTATGTAGTTCAGGCTGGCCTTGAACTCACTGCATAACCGGCTGGCCTTGAACTATGGTGATCCTTCTGCCTCAGCTTCCCAAGTGCTGAGATCACAGGCATGTGCCACTGTGTCCAGCTTCAGAAATGTTTCTTTCATTAATTAATTAATTAACTTTTCTGGTGTGTACTGAGTATTGAACTCAGGGAGCTATATCTCCTGCATTTTTTTTTTTTTTTTTTGAGACAAGGTCTTGCTAAGTTGTCCAGGCTGGCCTTGAGCTTGTGGTCTTCCTGTCTCTTGTGGTCTTCCTGTCTCAATCTCCCAAGGATTTATAGACAGGTGCCAATAGACCTGGCTGTCAGAAATATTTCTTTACTCACAGCTGTGTATCATAAGGATAAAGTTGCTAGATGTCTCACTCAGCAGAATAGGCCATGTCCGTGGGACACTTTATACCTCAAATAATGCGAATGATATGGTAGATCCTTCATGTTTGGTGAAATATATTTATTAAAATAGTACACCTTAATACATTCACATTCTTCCTATGGTTATAAATAACTGCAATATGACAAATTTCTTTCATCCTCGGGATGCCATTAGGATTAATAAATAACTGAAAAATACTGAAGATTATTGAACTTCCTGAACTGATTATACATTGTGTTTAATTTTGATTACATCTTGGATATTCATAACATTTCTTCTTGATCCCTGTTGGAAAACTTTGACCTTTGATTTTGCTTTTAAGTCCAAATAATGAAGTAGAGTATCCATGTCCCATTTACTTGGGTATGCATAATTCTTCATTTCTGCCCTAGCTCACTGTCCCTTCTCTGTTAGGGGAGTGCTGCTCTGCTTGATTTTTAGCTAATTTAAGGAAATGTAGCTTTTCAGTGACTTGAGGTTGATTCGGATTGTATTTGGCAGTCGAGCGTGGTGGTGTGTTCCTGTAATCCCTGAACTCAGGAGACCAAGGCAGGATTGTGAGTTGGAGGCCATCATGGGCTACATGAGACACTGTCTCAAAAAACCAAAAACAAACAGCAAACAAAACAAAACAAAAAAGTCCCAAATTTGGTAAATATGTGAACAAAATGACTTTTTTTTTTTTTTGGTGGTACTAAAGATCAAATCCAAGACCTTAGGAATGTTAGGTGAGTGCTCTAACACTGAGTTTATACCCCTAGCCTGAAGAAATGAGTTTTAATATTGGCTCACCAGCTCCTTGAAAGAACATTTTCAATTTCAAATAAATCCATAGGCAAAATAGTAATAGTGATTCAAATTTGTACAGCACTGTTTATAAAATGCTTCTGCTTGCTGATGATTGAACCAAGGGCCTTTGCACTGAGCTATATCCCCAGTCCTTTTTTTGAGACAAGATCTTGGCAGGTTGCTAAATCGGCTAGGCTGGGCTGAACTTGTGATCCTCCTGCCTCAGACTCCCCCCCAGAGTGCTGCTTTTATAGGCATATGACACCATACCTGGCTTTTAAAAATGAATATTTGCCTTTTAAAATTAGTTAGTTTTTTGGGGTTTTTTTTTCCTTTTGGTACCGGGGATTGAGCTTGGGACCTTGCACTTTTGAGGCAGGTGCCGGAACCACTGAGCTAAATCCCCAGCCCCAGTTAATTAGTTTTTGAGATGGATGGAGTCTTATTGTGTTGCCCAGTTTAGTTTCAAATTTGTGGGCCCAAGCAATCCTGTGCTTCAGCCTGTCAAGTACCTACTGTAGCTGAAACTACAGGCTTGTCAGCCCTGCTCCTGGACAGTATTTTTGTGTTTTAATAATCCCTTTTAATATGCTTCCCAGAATTTTATATTCAGAATTGTGCAAGTCACTAAAAGATAATTATAAAATAAGTCTTAAGTTGTCTTTTTTTTTTTGGTACCGGGGATTGAACTCAGGTCCTTGCGTTTGCGAGGCAGGTGGTGGAACCACTGAGCTAAATCCCCGGCCCCTTAGGTTGTCTTAAATAAAATAAATTATAAAATCTTAAGTTGTCTCGTATCTTATACTTCTTTTGTCCTACTTTAGCTGTGGGGTTGTCCCAGGGCAACCTCCTACATGGCATTTCCTTTTCAGAATTAAGTCCTGTAGTTAAGTATTTAGGTAGTTCTGTGCAGTACAATGACTGGGGTTGTTAAGGGTGGGAATATAGAGTGATAATTTTATCTTTGAGCCTGTGATACACAGTGTCTTTCTTCTCTAGTTACCTAGCATCTGAAGGTCCTGCCTGTCCCCTGCTTTCCCATTAGTCTTACGCATGTGATTTGTGAAATAGGGTATCTGAGCTGCTTTCTGAGGGATTACTTGGTTAGGGTCTCCTGTTAGATTCTAGTATGTGTTGCTGCATAGCAGATGCAACTTGATTTTCTTTTCTTTTTTGGGGGTGGGTGGGTACCGGGAATCGAACTCACGACCTTGTGCTTGTGAGGCAGGTGCGGTGCCACTAAGCTAAATCCCTGGCCCTGAGCAGATGCAACTAAAGTAAGAAATCTTTTGCTTAATTTTCTGATTTTTTTTTCACCCTCCACCCCTACTTTTTAAACAAATTATAGGACAGTAATATTCTTATTCAGAAGTGAGAGCATGAATTCAAGAAGGGCCCAGTAATACAATCCCTGTTTTCCAGGATGGAAAAACTAAGGTACAGAAAGATTAAAGAGCTGACCAGAGATCACACTGCAAGACACACACCTGGGAATTGGATCTGGGTCTTCTACATTTGTAGAGTCTGATCCATTGCAGGAAGATGATACTGAAGGTCTTCTTTTTCAGGCGGAGCTGTCTTCTTGGCATGTAAATTCAAGGTACAATGCATTGCCTTCAGTGACTGGCTGAAACATTGTACTGAGAAGCTTGAAGGCACTTGCCAAACATGTCCAGTGACTGTCTGGAAATACAGACTACTAACTATATGCTAAGAGAAAATAAACAGAGTGCTCTCTTTGGGTTTATAGAGAGGAAGTATCTCTGATGCCTGAATGCTTTAAGACTTGTGGAGAAGCAGCAGTGAGACATAGGAGCACAATTCCCTTTGTGTTTGCCCAAACCTACAAGAGGAGAAGCAAATGATTTTTGGCAGTCTGACTAGTAAGCAGGGTATGTGTCATCTCATAGATGTGGAACTCTGTGTTCTTTTTCTCTGCTTTGGGACATAATTTAGGAGCCGTGTTTTGTACTAAAAGACTGTCTGTCTAATGGTGCTCCAGGGAGATATGGGATGCATGGGGGAGGGATATGAAAGGAGAGATAGGATGGTGGATCACAGTGGTTTAATAAGAAATAAAAGAGGGCCGGGGATTTAGCTCAGTGGTTCCAGCGCCTGCCTTGCAAGCATAAGGTCCCTAGTTCGATCCCGGCACCAAAAAAAAAAAAGTCATCAATAAGAAATAAAAGGTCAGGGGTAGGGATTTAGCTCAGTGGTTTTACCGCCTGCTGCGCAAGCGCAAGGACCCGAGTTCGATCCCCGGTACCAAAAAAAGAAAGAAAGAACAGGTCAGAGACCTGTTAAGCAGGAGAGATGGGGCTCTCTCGAGACTCTTTGCAACTGCAGAGGCAGTCTGTAGTGCACCCTGTAATCTCGGAACTCTGGAGGCTGAGGCAGGAGGATTGCTGCTAGTTCAAGGCCAGCTTCGGCTACATAGTGAGTTCAAGGCTAGCCTGCACTACAGAGTAAGACCTTGTCTCAAAAAAAAAATCCATTGTGTATATATACAGCATTTTTCCAGGTGTGATGGAGCATGCCTGTAATCCCAGCACTCGGGAGGTAGAGGTAGGAGGAGTGTCACAAGTTCGAGGCCAGCCTGAACCACATAGTGAGACCCTGTCTCAGTCAGTCAGTCAATCAATCAATAAAAGGACTGAGCCTGACAAGAGGCTAAGAAGGAAATCTCATTTTTTTGACTTGTCTAATAAATATGAGCTTTTAGGTGCCTTGATCACTTCCACTGTAAGTAAATTTTAGTGTTTATTTTGGCTATAGGATTAAACTGGGTAGTTTGTACATATATGGTCACTTTTTTGCAGCTACAGGGAGAACGTTGGAGTCAAACTTTCCATGTTATTTAAGGAAGGAGAAGTGAGTACTGGCCACCTGGGAAGCCACAGGAGAGCACAGATGAGGTCTACAGATTCGGATTCGTGAGAGGAGCTGGTGTCCTGATACCTCAGTGCCTGGGGCCAGTGTTGAAGCAGCTCTGTTTTCCAACTTGTCCTCCTAGTAACAACCTACATCATTATGATACATTTATCAAAACTAGAGAATTAGCATAGGTATATATTTTTTTCCCTTTTGCGACAAGGTCTTGCTATGTAGCCCAGGCTGGCCTGGACCTGGCCCTGTCCTTCTGCTTTAGGCTCCCAAGTACTGGGAGATGTGGTATTGTTAACTAAACTGTAGACTTGGATTTTACTAGTTTTTCCACAAGTGTCCTTTTTCTGTTTCAGGATCCAATTTAGGGTATTATATTACATTTAGTCATCATATGTCCGTATTCTCTTCCAATCTGGAACTTTTTTTTTAGTCTTTCATATCCTTGATACATCCCCAAGCCTTTATATTTTTTTATTTTAAGTCAGGGTCTGTCCTTCTGCCTCAGCTACCATGCCTGGCTTGTCTGTGATGTTTTTGTGTGTGTGTGGTTTTTTGAGACAAGGTCTCACTGTATAGTTCAAGCTGACGTTGAACTCTGTGTAGCTAGGCTGGCCTGGAACTCAGCAATCCTCCTGCCTCAGCCTCTCCAACTGCTGAGATTACGAGCATGCACCACCATGTGTGGCTGTCCTTTTTATTTTATTAGTATTATTTTTTTCAGAGAGGATCTTGCTATGCAGTTCAGGCTGGCCTTGAACTCACTGTGTACCCCAGGCTGTCCTTGAACTTGCATTGATCTTCCTGCCTCAGCCTCCCAAGTGCTAGAATTACAGGCCTGCACCACCACGCCCAGCCCTTTATACTTTTGAAGGATACTGGTCAGCTCTTTGTTAGAATTTCTATTAATTGGGGTTTGGTTTCTCAGGATTCGACTGACATAATGGATTCTGGGAAAATCACAGAAGTGAACTACCTTTCCCATTGCATCCTACCAGGGATGATAACAGCAAAACTTAATACTGGTGATTGAAGCTAATCTTGGTGTTTTGGTTAAGGTTGTGTCTGTCTGCCACTGTTACCTCCTCTGCAAAGTCATAGTTTTTCCCTTTCCACCTTATTTTCCCTTTCCATTTTCCATCACATGACAGTATGCCTAGTCTGTCCCACACAGAATGGGAGAATTAATCCTCATCTTTTGGAAGGAGGAATAGTAAAGAATTTGTGGACATGTTAAAAACAGCACAGTAATTAGTATGTGTTTTAGGGACATACTTAGAGGTTATGTAAATACCCTGTTCTTAAGTTTAACAAAACACTAATTTTAGCATTCATCAGTTAACTTTTTCTGCTGCAGTTGCTGTGGCAATTTCTCTTGTACCTTTTTGTTATTAATTGAAATTCTGTTTGCATATTATTTATAGAATAAAAAAGAACACTTCTCTCAAACTCCAAATTTTGTATTTGTGGGCCGTAAGAGTTGATGGTTTTATTTATGATTTTGTAAATTAAAGTATTTATGTATGAAATAAAGTAGGAAAATTATATTGAGAAAGGATCATATTTATGGAGGACTTTTTTAGTATGTCACACTTAAATGTAAACTTTTTTTTAGTTTTCCAAGAGATTTCTTCCCTTTTTTGGTACAGAGGATCGAATTCGAGCCCTTGCACTTTCAAAGCAGGTGGCAGGACCACTGAGCTAAATCCCCGGCCCAGAGATTTCTTTTTTTTAATGTAATCTTAAGCATGTTTAAGAAATTTTTTTTTTTTTTTTTGGTACCGGGGATCGAACTTGGGTCCTTGTGTTTGCGCCATAGGCGGCGGAACCATTGAGCTAAATCCTTGGCCCAAGAAATTTTTAAAAATGTTAATATTGCAATTTCAGTAACAAAAATAAAACTATTTTGATGGTAAAAAGAAATTCTGTAAAGAACATTAATCCCCTGTCTCCCCCCATGTCATTTAATTAATCAAATAATTTTTGCAGTGGTGGGGATCAAACCCAGGGCTTCATGTGTACCAGAGGATGGAAATATATATATTTGTTGTTGTTGTTCTTTTGAGACAGGGCCTTACTATGTATTTTAGGCTGGCCTCAAACTCTCAGCAATCCTTCTGCCTCAACCTCCTGAGTTTAGGATTACAGGCGTGCACCACCATGCCTGGGAATTTTATGTTATTTTAAAATTTTTTCTTGTTGAGGTAAAATTCTCTACAACATTAATCTCTTAAAATGAACAGTTCAGTGGCATAATCAATGATATGTAACCACCTTTTATCTGTGCCTACAGAAAAGCTTCCCTCATCCCCAAAAAGAACATCTCATAACCATGAAATACTATTCCCCATTTCCCCTTCCCCTTAGTACCCAGCAACCACTAATCTGCTTTCTCTATAGATTTACCTATTCTGAGTATTTCGTATAGATAGGATTATACAATGCTATTCATTGTGCCTAGATTCTTTCACTTACGTTAGTTGTAGCACGTATCCATTCTTCTTTCCTTTTTTATGGTTGAATAATGTCCCAGTATATGCATGTATGTACTACAATTTATCCATCTCTTGATGGATGTTAGCATTTTTTTTGTACTGGGGATCGAACTCAGGACCTTATGCTTGGAGGCAGGCTGTGGCACCACTGAGCTAAATCCCCGGCCTAGAATATTTTTTTAGACAGGGTCTCACTATGTAGTTCAAGTTGGCCTTCAAATCACTATTAGCCCAGAGTGGCTTCAAACTCATGGGAATCCTCCTGCCTCAGCCTCCAAGTCCTGGGATTACAGATGTGGCCTTGGATGTCATCATCTTTTGGGCTGTTGTATATATTGGTGCTATGAACATATGTGGTCCTGAATTTGAGTCCCTTTTTGTTTGTTTTCTTTTTTTTTTTTGGAGACAGCGTCCTATTATATAACTCAGGCTGACTTTAAACTTACAATCCTCCTGCCTCAGCCTCCCGAGTGCTCGGATTACAGGCATGTGCGAGCACACCTGGCTAAATTGTATATTCTTGTATCCTTTTTTTTTTTAGAGTACTAGTTAGTTTGAATACTCTTTTAGAATTTATTTCTGAGGTTTATAATCATTTGGACTGTTGAAACTTACAGACTATATAGACTGTCATTGACTCTCTAGTGTCAGTGACATGCGCTGAGGGCTCCCTGGCCTTCACTGTGCTGGATGCTCTTCCTTGGGAACCCCCTGCACACACGTGGATTCCCTTACTTATAGTTGTAGGGAATTGAAGGTACCTGAGGCCCTGCATTGTCCAAGCATACTTGCTTAGCTATCCTGTTAGTTGTCTCGTTCTTTCTCACTCCCCTGCCCTTTCGTTTTCTGGTTTCCATGTTACTGCCTGGCACGGTACTTCTAACAGTGGTTCTCAGCCTTTGCTGCCCATTAGAATCACTTAGAGAATCTTAAAACACACAGACACATAGGCTGTAGCAGCCAGTAAGTATCTGTTGATTAATATTGAATGATTTAGCTAACTCCTCAGATGCCAGTATTCTCTCCTAGTTTACAGTCTGTCTTTACTCTGAAGTCTTCATGGAGCCTCATAGACATTTTTATTTACTGGCAAAACCAGATTATACTCAGCTTTGCTGCTTACTCCTTGTCTGTGTGACACTGGACAGGTCATCGACCCTCTTTGGATATGTTAGAGTGGAGAAACTCATTGGATTAGATCAAGGATCGACAAACTTTCTGTTAAGAGCAGTAGTAAATATTTTAGACTATGGGCCATACATATTCTTGATCTCTAAATCCCCTTTCATTCAGCTCTTAATATTTTGTGGTTCTTTTTCAAATCCTAGCCAGGAGTCTTATCTCAAAGAGCCAAGGAAAATCTTCTTTAACCACCACTAATTAAATAAAATGTCAAGCAATTAATGTAGTATTTATCGTCTGCCTGGCACTACTCTAAACATTTCACGTATATTAACTCTAATCCTTGGACTAACCTAATGATGAGTGTAGGTGCTCTTATTATCCTCATTTTACAGACTGAGGGAAAGAAAAATTAGATATGTAACCTAGCTGGGTTATACAGCCAGAATTTGAACCCAGACATTTCGGCCCCATTATGTTGTACAGACTCCTCATTTATTGACCGAGTTCCACTCCTATTAAATGAATTGGTTGATAAATGGGGGATTGTATATAGCATGTATGGTTACAATATTCAGAACAAAGAAATGGTCAAAGGAAACTCCAACTTGATGACTTTGCTTTTATTTGTGTAACTCTTACATATAATACTGTAATGTATAACAACGTAAAGCTACAGTACTATACTATACAGTACCATCAGCCAAAACTACAGTGCTGTATAAACAAGGTGTACTGTACAGAAAAAGACATTGAGGCTCCATAATCAAGATGTACACAACTGTACAAGAAAAAAAAAGACATCCTAAGCCTGAATACTCATTAGGTATGTCATTAAATGAGGAATGTCTGTTCTGCCTTTTCTTAGATAAGGCACTTCCAAATAACGAAGCCCCTCAGCCAGCACTCTGTCACACATAACTTAAGGACAACCCCTGGACTCATAAAAAAAATTGGCTGGACTGTTTTTTTTTCCTGGTACTAGGAATCAAACTCAGGACCTTGTACTTGCTGGGTAGATGTGGCACTGCTGAGCTACCTCCCTGACTCTGGACTTTTTTTTTGGTACTGGGGATTGAACTCAGGTCCTGGCGCTTGTGCAGCAGGTGGTGAAACCACTGAGCTAAATCCCCAGCCCTGGACTTTTTTTTAAAATGGTATTGGAGATTGAACCTAGGTCCTTGAGCATGTCAGGCAGGCATTCTACCACTGAGCTACAGTTTAAGATTTTTAAATTTTGAGATAGGGTCTCAATAAATTGCCCAGGCTGGCCTTGAACTTGTGATCTTCCTGCTGTAGCCTCCCAAGTAGCTGGAATTACAGACATGGGCGACCACACCTTGAAGAAATGGGCCAATCCTCAGGCTCTACAGTCAGCCATCAAATGGCTGCTTTATTCTGAATTTAATTTTCTCAAACTGAGCTCTTTCTTTCTATGTCAGCATTATAGTCACATGGCATTGTCTGTGTATGTATTTCTAGCTTTCGCTCATGCTTACTCTTGAGAATCTTAAAGAGGTTCAGTGTATGGCAGCTCTTTTCTCTTCAGTTTCTGGGGTTTAGATTCTCCTTGCTTAAGAATTCATTACTTCAAGCATAAAACCTCAAGGCAGCATCAAAGGAGGATAAAAATTCTACTGGGAAGAGGCAGCAGAGCAGTATGGGCTTTGGCAGAGCAGTCAGTCTTTAGTCTCCTCTTTTCTACCACCCAGTTATATGGTGCGAGGAGCTCTCTGAGCCTCAGCATTCACAAGTATAAAGCAAGAGGTGTCTTGGGCTGCGATTTAGCTCAGTGACACCACGCCTCCCTTGCAAGCACAAGGTCCTGAGTTCGATCCTTGGTACCAGAAAAAAAAATGAGGTGACTGAACTGGATAGGTGATCTCTGAATTTCCCATCCATATTCATGTTTCTGCAGTATTTGCAAGCAGAATTCCAGGAGCCAGTGCAGAAAATCTGCATTGCAATCCCCCCCTCCAACTGTTTTTGTTTTTGATTTTTTTTTTTGGGCACCGGGGACCGAACTTGGGACCTTGCGCTTGGGAGGCAGGCGGCAGAACCACTGAGCTAAATCCCCGGCTCTGTTTATGATTTTTTGAGGCAGGGTCTCACTATGTTTTTCAGGCTGGCCCTTGACTCAATTTGTAGCCCAAGCTGGCCTCAAACTCATGGTGAGCCTCCTCCCTTAGCCTCCTGAGTATTGGGATTCTCATTCTCATTTTTTAATTTAAAATGTATGTGCCAATGTTGTAGTCTGTACTCCAGTCTAATCTCTTATTTATTTAGATGTAAAAATGATTTTTTTTTACAACTTAATAAAGTGGTCTGGAAGGATGGATATAGCATATCCATATTATGCACTTCTCGATTTGAAAAGTATGGCTTTATATGATTCTAGCCCCCTTTTCCTTATCCCATTTCCCATTAAGAAAAAAAATGCAGCTTGCTACAATTGTTCACTTAATTGTATATAAGCACGCTCTTTGAGGCCAAGCAAAGTTGACTGTTTTCAGCATGAAAAGAAAACGTAAAAACTGTTCTTGGAGTAGCTGCAAGCCCCACCAGTGAGTATTCTCTGGAGGAAACAGGAAGTAGGTGAAAGAAAAGCAGCCATAGAAAGAAAAGTCATGATCTACACTGAATTCTAGATTACTCTTCTCACCACACTGACTGAACAAACAGGTCAAGTGCAGGTTTTCTTGCTTTCCAAGCATCCTACTCTATACAGTTTATTAAGTCTGTGATGAATTTTTGCTGAAAATTATTATTGCCATGATGTTCCTCTACCTAGTTCATAGTTTCTAACCTAGTGTATCAGGGTTCACTAGAGGGACATATTTAATTAAAAAAATATATATATATATAGTTTAGTCTCTATTTTCTTTTTGCCCAGTATCGGGGATTGAACTCAGGACCTTGCACTTGTAAGGCAGGTACGGTGCCACTGAGCTACATCCCCAGCCCTATATATATGATTTACAAGGCAGGCTTACAGTGGCCACCTGCAGAGTCAGGGGTGGAAGAGTGTGAAAGGGCCATATGCGTGCAGCAGAGCCAGAGGATCCAGCAGAGATCAAAAGCGCTCACTGTAGGACCTGTGTGAGTCTGCATCAGGTAGCGGAAGGGTCTGCGCTGGCAGCCTGGAGACGGATGTCCAAAGGCCTTGGCAAAGACTGGGGCTCCTCTGAAGCAGCTGAAGTGACACTTCTTTCCCTTTTTATTCCATCCAGGCTACAAGCCTATTGGCTGGTGCCATCCACACCCAGGGTAGATCTTCCCTCTGCAGTAAGGCCATCATCCAGACACACCCGAACTGTGTTACACCAATGTGCTAGGCATTTCTTATTCAATTTGATATAACTACCACGGCCAAGTAAAATTATAAGTTAAAAAAATTGTTCTTTAAGAAAGTCAGGTTAGCCAACATTTTCCTTATTCAACATTTCTAAATTCTGAATTTGATTAATGGGAACTCAGCTTTCTTGTGAATTCATTATCTGTTCAAAGGTCACTTTCTTTCTTTTGGTTTTTCTTTTTTTTTAATTTTTAAAAATTCAGCCTCTAGAATGCTGAGATTTCAGGTGTGTGCTTCCATGCCTGGTTTGTTGAAAGATTTTTTTTACTCTTTCACTCACCTGTGCCAAAATTGTCTTTTTTTCTGAAGCTCAGCCTATCAGAACTAGAATTAGTTTTAGATTTGAGAAATTTGAGGTTCCAAGACAAAGTGACTTCCCCAAATCACAGAGCTAGTGTGTATAGAGCATGGATTAGCCTAAGGTAAGAAAATAACAGAAGACAGAGGTTCAGAGTTTGCCTGTGTCATTAAGTACAGTACTGATATGACGGCAGGTTTCATGATGCATCAGAATTTGTTTCCTCATTGCTAAAAGAGGATGTGAAATCGTAGAGTCCAGTGTTCCGCCCCTCATGCACGGAGTGTCCATTGAGTGTTTCCTTAGATTTGATCTTGTACTAGATGCTGGGCCTGGAGTTACGTACTGTATATAATTTCTCCTCTCAGAATTTATAACCTAGTGGAGGAGATAGAACAGTTTTCAAGTCTCGTACAGTAAGTTCTGTGATAGAGGAAGTTGCAGTGTCCTGTGGGAGCAGAGAGGACCAGCACAGACAGCTGGGCGCTGGGGAGAGATCTCAGGGATAGCTGAGGGAGCCGCGACGCTAAAGAGCTAGGGTCTGCGTGGGGCCAGAATTACTCTCCCACGACACACATTGCTAATAGATTAGTGGCTGGCTTCCTAAAGGAAACAGAGGGCTATTGAGATGAGAAAACCTGGAAAGAAGCCAGCATAGTGGTGCATGCCTGTAATCCCAGTACTGGGAAGAATCACTTTGAGTTCAAGGCCAGCCTGGGCTATGTAGCCTGGGCTACATAGTGAGTAAAGGCCAGCCTGAAGTACATAGTACCCTGTCTCAAAAACTGAAACAAAACAAATAAAATAGAAAACCTGGAGAGAATGGTGTCATTGAGGCCAGAAGGAGATTGGTTTACATGGAGTGAAAACTTAACAGTATCAGATTGCTACATTTTCCAATACTTGTTTTGAGAGTTTTGTAGAAAAGTGTATTTGGCAGTCAGGGCTCATTATTGATTTCAGTGAGATAGCCAAGAAGCAGTGGGGGGCCACAGGCGGAGGAGGTGGATAATTGCCTGATACTAAATCCAAGGCTGTAGTTTTCAAGGCCAGTGCAGTCCGTAGAGGGAAGAAAAAAGTGGTTGAAGGACTTCAGGATCTAGTTAGGAATAGGAAGGAAATGAAGTACAAAAGGGAAAGATAATTTGGAGAGGAGGAACCAAATTAGGATGCAGTCTTTGTTTGTAGACAGTTATGTTGGGGCATCCCAGGCAGCCAGCACTTAGAGTCCTGGGATCTGCCCAGTGCCCAGGCCACTAATGATTAGACCAGGTGCTAGGGATACCCTACAGCATGGCAGCTGGAAAGTGTTGGAGCATTAAATGGGTGAGGTGTTTTTTGTTTTTTGTTTTGGTACCAGGGATCGAACTCCCGATGTTTTTGTTTTTGAGACAAGGTCTCTGTGTAGTGCAGGTTGCCTTGAACTCACTATGTAGCTCAAGCTGGCCTTGAGTTCTTGGGTATACTTCTGCCTCAGCATCCTAAATCCTGGGATTACAGGTGTGTAGCACCATGCCCACCAGGGTGAGATCTTTGGAAATATTTCTCTAAGGTGAAATTTCATTGGATTTCTCAATGTTAGGACTTTTTGACATTTTGGGACCAGGTAATTCTTTGTTGAAGGGGCCAGGGCTCTCCTGTGCATGGAAAGATGTTTGGCAGTGTCCCAGGCCTATACCCACCAGGTACTGTTAGTGCTCCCACTCCCCTAGTTGTGACAACCAAAAGTGTCTGCTGACATTACCGAATGTCCCCTCGAAGACACAAGCACTTCCGGGTGAGAACGACTGACTAGATTCTGCTGATCTCTGTGAAGATTTCTCTCACTTTTGTTAGCTTCTCTGGGTGCTTCAGCTCTCTTGATTTGGAGAGATCAAGTTACCTCTGGTTACTGCAGCCTTATGTCACTCTCCCCCCCACACCATTTATTTATTTTGATGTAGTTCAGGTAGGCCTCAAACTCACTCTGTAGCTCAGGTTGGCCTCAGACTTACAGTGATCCTCCTGCCTCAGCCTCCCAAATGCTGGGATTCCAGGTGTGCGCCACCACACTTGGGTCCAAATTTTTTTTTTCAGTCTAGGAATAAACCATCAGTACAGGTGAGACAAAGAAGTTATTTCCCTATAGTGCTTAGTTCATTGCCTAGAGTACTAAATGTTTGACACATTCACAATGTGGCTGTAATTCATATGTCTTGCTGCTGGGCGGCAGTGATTTCAATGTGACCATTCCCATGGGCTCGAACTACCAAGGGTAAATACATGACTGTCCCATCGGGCAGCTTGTGCGCTTCTTGGGCAGTCTTTAATTACAGTTATGCAAAGAAAGGCGTTGATTTAGCAGACCAGATGTCATCCTATTGCTGTTCCTTAAGGAAAACATTAAAATGGTATAAAAAATTATAATACAGCTAGTTTTTGGTATAGCAGTTGTAAATGCATATTATACACACCAGCAATGGGGTACTTGTAAGATCTCCATGTTAAAATGTAGAGAATTAATTATTGATTAACTATTCACAAATACAAATTTCTTCCAATTTAATGAAATAAATTTGTTGATTATTGTAATCATTTAAAAAATTGATGTGGTATTAATATTTCTATTTGGGCAGTAGTTATTCAGATTTAAGCAACTAACTAGATTTGGTCCATTTATAGACTTAAAATTTTATTAGTAACAAGACTGATAAAAGTGATTAGATCTGTTTTTACCACCAGTTGTACAAGCTGCCTGATGAGGTAGTCACTCATGTACCTCCAGTGGTTCAACCTTGCTGAATGTGTTAATGGTTATGATATTTAGGGAAGACTACACAACCTTCTAATATCTCTACCATTCATTCATTCTTTTATATTTTTTTTGCAACACTGGGAATTGAGCCCAGAGCCTTTGCACTGAGTTCAGACAGAGTCTTGATAAATAGCAAAGTTGCCCAGGCTGGGCTCGAATTTGCAACCCCCCTGCCTTAGCTTCCCAGAGTGTTGGTATTACAGGGATGCACCACCACACCTTGCTTGCCCCCTTTTACTACAGTGATTTGCATCTGTGCCTCTTGCTAGCTTGGACTCCTTGAGGACAGTGACTCTTTCTTAATCCTCTTTGCATCCTAACCTCGGGCAGAATGCCTGGCACATAGTAGGCTCTTAGTAAATGTTTGCTAAAATAAGGCAGTTATGATAGATACTTGCCTGAGTGAATGAAATTCTGAGTTTTCAGAACATTCCAGTCTTCAGGCCTGGCACAGAAGTCAGAGTTTCTTAGTATTGTCAATATATGATCTGTGCAGAACGAAGCATTTTATTCACAGTCATTTCCATACACACAAATCACAAGTGTCCCTGAGAGTGGGAGAAATGGAGTGGAGTGATGCCCTGCCTTCGGAAGGTGACGCAGGTCCTTTTGCTCATCCCAGCACAGAGGTTTCTATAGATAGAGCCCACCAAAACTATAATGGAAGCTGTGTAGTAGGGGCATGGAAGGCTACAAACCCAACATGACCTGATGGAACAGTGTTTCAGGCAGGTAATAAAATTGTAAGCGTTGAGTGTTCCGAATGTCACCTAAGCCTGTTCCAGATGTGATGTTTACAAACTTAACTGGCTTCTCAGTTGGTTTAGATGTTTATCTTTGATCCAAATGCATAAAATGTTGTATTTTTGCTTTTAAATGTGGTATGATTTTAATTGATAATGTATACCCATATAAATGCATAATTCATAACTGTACAGTTCAAAATATCAAAAAGTGAAAATGCCCATGTAACCACATTCAGTTCAAGAAATAGAATATTACCAGCACTCAATAATTTTGAAAATTTCATTTTACTGTGAATATTCGCTTTTGGAGGGAGAGTACCAAGGATCCTATTCAGGACCTTGTGCTTGCGAGGCTGGAGGCGGAACCACTGAGCTAAATCCCCATCCCTGGCCCTTGTCTGGTTTTACATTATGCTTAAAAGCTACCATCCAAGTCTTTTTTTTGTTATGCTAGAATATACATAGGGTCAAGGGGATAGTGCAGTAGTGGAATGCATGCTTAGCAGTGTGTGAGGCCCTAAATTTAATCCCTACCTTCCCCATTGTTAAAATGCATACATAAACTAAAATTTACCATTTTAACCATTGTAGTGGCAATAGCCATGTAGGGGCAGTCTTTGTGTGACTATCATCGCCTTCCATGTCCTGTACTTTTTTATTTTTCCCCAACTGGAACTTTCCCTATTAAACAATTCTCTCCATTTTCCAGTCCCTATGGCCTCTGCAAACCAACATCCTATTCTCTCTAAGTACCTCACGTAAGTGACGTAAGTGGAATCATATTCTTGGTACCTCAAATGAGTGTGTATCCTTTTGTAACTGGTTTGTTTTATTTAGCAATAATGTCTTTAGGGTTTACTTGTATTGTAACATGTACCATAATTTCCTGCCTTTCAAAAGTTTGAATACTACTTCATTGTGTGGATATATACACTACATTTTGCTTATCCATTTATCTGTTGATGGACTCTTGGGCTTAATTCCACCTTTTGTTCTTATGAACATACTGTAGATAGATGTGTAAATATCCATTTAGTGCCCTGTTTTCAGTGTGTGTGTGTGTGTGTAATTGGGGAATTGAACACAGGGCCTCATATATGTTAAGCAGGTGTTCTACTGCAGAGCTATGTCCTAAGTCCGTTTTTCTGCAACAAGGTCATGCTAAGTTGCCCAGGCCTGGCTTGAACTTGTAATCTTCTTGCCTCCGCCTCCTGAGCAAACTAGGTTTACAGGCAGTGCCATTGCACCCAGCTCTGCTTTTCAGTTCTTTTCTCTTTTCTTTTTCCCCCTGGTACCTGGGATTGAACTCAGGACCTTGCACTTGCCTGGCAGGTGTGGCATGAGCTACATCCCTGGCCCTACTTTCAGTTCTTTTGGGTATATCTCCAAAGTGGATTTGCTATGCCATATGGTAATTCTATTTTTTATTTTTTGAGGAATTGCTCTGTTTTCCATAGCAGCTGCACCATTTTAATTTGTTTTGTTTTATGTTTCATAGTCTGCCAGGTTTTATTTGTAGAGTTTGGTGAACTTGAACCAGAGAGAGCTGCAAAAACAGTGGGTTTTGTTTTGTATTGTTTTGCATTTTTTAGATGAGGGGTCTTGCTATGTGACCCAGGCTCATCTAGAACTTGCTTCGTAGTTTAGGGTGGCCTCAAACTCACAATCCTCATGACTCAGCTTCCTAAGTGCTGGGATTACAGATGTATGTCATTGTGCTTGGCCAAAACATGTTTTAGGGGGAATGGCAGGACAAGGAGGAAGTGCTGATGGCAGCAGATCCCTTTGCCAGTCCCTGAGGTAATCCCTAGGTGGCAGATGGGATGCTGGAGGTAGAAGGTGGCTGAGGTAAGTCCGGGTAGGCAGCAGCAGGCTCCAGCTGGGAGAGCTGAGGCCCACGCGTAGGACTTGCCTTCATTTAGCCCCCCACAGATGTCTGGCCCTGGTGTCAGGCTGATCTCCAGAGTAGATGGAAGAAGGGCTGCTGCACTGCCAAGATCAGCCAGCTATGGGCCACAGGGATGGCTGAGAAAGTGACTCCCTGCACCCTTTGTCCATCAGCTACAGCATGGTCTGATGTCACATCCCTGACAGTTGTAGATCCAAGTTCTCTCTCAGTCTGTATAGTTTCAGATCATAAATGCAGTCAAGGAAATGTCCTGGCTGCTCTTGGCATTGACACAAGGCTTCATCAGGAAAGTGGGCTGAAACTTATACAGTTCAAACTCTCTCATCATGGCACGAAGACAGTGGTGCTGCGAACCTGCTTCATGGCTCTGAGGTGGTGTTTCAGCTCTTGGGGTACCAGGGTCACAGAGCTCAGCTGCAGCTGTCCAACCTTAGTCTTCAAAGTTGGGTCAGTGAGTTGCTACTCATTATGGGCACTTTAAACAGAGAGGTGTTTTTGTTTCTGTTTTTTGGTGGTGCTGGAGATTGAACACAGGGGCACTGTACCACTGAGCTACATCCACTAGCCCTTCTTTGCTTTTATTTTGTGGCACCGGAGATGGAACCCAGAGCTACTTCACATTGAGCTACATCCCTAGCTTAGTTCTGGAGTAGCTTGCATGTGTATGTTTTGTTTTGTTTTGTTTTGTTTTAAACTATCTATCATCTATATATTTGCTGTAGAGTTCAGGCTGACCTTGAACCCACTATGTAGCCTAGGCTGGCCTTGAACTTGCAGTAATCTTCCTGCCTCAGCCTCCCAAGTGCTGGGATTACACCTGTGGGACCGCATGCCCAGCCTAAATTTTATTTTTATTTTTATAGTATATGTTTGCAGTAAATGATTACATTTATTGTGGGGAGTTGTTACATGTCTGTAACACTTCTGAATTCATTTTACTGCCCCTTCTCCTCCTCTCCCTTCCTTCTTCCTCCATCTCTTAGTCCCCTGCCCATTTACAAAACATCTGTCTCTCTGTTTCCTATTATCTGTCTTTTATTTTGCTCTTTATTTTATTTATACTTTGGGTTTCTCATATAAGAGAAACCATGCAATATTTAAGCTTATGTGTCTAATTTCTTTCACTTAACATTATAGTCTTAAGGTGCATCCCATTTCCTACATCAGATTTATCCTTCTTTATAGTAGAGTAGTACTCCACTCTGTATAAATACATTTTCTTTATCCATTTATTTATTTATTTATTTACTTACTTACTTATTTATTTTTTGGTACCGGGGATCGAACGCAGGTCCTTGCGCTT
>NW_004624764.1:22301898-22343334 GCF_000247695.1 Heterocephalus glaber | reverse complement strand
ACTTGGGACCTTGCGCTTGCAAGGCGGGCGCCGGAACCACTGAGCTAAATCCCCAGCCCAACAGACTTTTGTTTTATTTTTTGGTTCTGAGGATTGAACATAGGAAGCACTGTGCTAAATCCCTAGCCCTTTTTATTTTATTTTTGAGACAGGATCTCATTAAGTTGCCCAAGTTGGTATCCTCCTGCCTCAGCCTCCCTAGCAACTGGGATTGCAGGTGTGTGCCACAGCACCAGCACCTGGCTTTTTTTTTTTTTTTAAGGATGGGTTTTGTATAAATTGGGAACTTATCTTTGCTTCTAGTAACAAAGGCTCAACTATAGCACCTTAAAGCCGTAAGGGTTGGTTCTCCTATGAAAGCCTAGGTGTGGGCTGTCCAGAACAGGTATATGGGTTCCATGGAGTCAGCAGGGGTCCAGCTCCTCTCTCTCTTTGGTTCCAGCCTCTCAGCAAGTGATTTTCATCCTCAAGGTCACAGGAGAGCTGACAAAACCTTCACATTGCAAGGCAGCACTGAGTTCACATGAGTGGGACACTCCAGATGGGAGCTAGTTACCAGAAAGACCAATCACTGATCATGTGACCGAAGTGCCAGAGCTTAGAGCCACCCGACCTCATTTGTTTTATGGTTTTTCCATGATGTTTTTATGAGCCTGCCTTTCTGTTGGGTGACACTCAGCAGAAGTATTCAACATATTTTTGATCACGCCTCATAAAAGACATGAAAGAGAATCTCAGAACTGCTTTAGAAAGTGGCAAGAATGCTAAGGGTATTTATCTATCTATCCATCCATCCATCCATCCATCCAGTACTGGGGATCAAACTCAGGACCTTGCACTTTCGAGGCAGGCAAGGTGCCACTGAGCTAAATCCCTGGCCCTGCTAAGGATATTTAAAGTGAAGAGGGGTTAATACAGTGTATCCTTTACTGTAATATATTTTTAAACATTCATCATATATGTTGCTCACTCCTTGTATAATGCTAGATGACCTGGTGTGGTGGTGCACACCTGTAATCCCAGCACTTGGGAGGCTGAGGCAGGAGGATTGCCAAGAGTTTAAGGCCAGCCTTGAATATGTAGCAAGTCCCTGTTTCCAAAAACACACACACAAAAAAGAATCCTAGTAAATTTATGGCATAGAATAAAAAATTACAGATTCAAATATATATATCATATATAGGTATATAGTATATATATTGTATTTATCTTAAAATCAGGATGACAATTTCAAAACAGTTAGAGAAGTAGTAAAGTAGTTAATAATTGTTCCCCGGACAGTTTTTTTGGGGAAAAAAAGGTCAGATCCTCATTATATGTAAATTACATATGACATTATAAATTCCAGATAAATTTTGGAGTTAAATATATGTTTATAGTGAGACTCTGAATGTTTAATTTTTTTTTTTGTACTGGGGATTGAACTTGGGACCTTTCGCTTGCAAGGCAGGTGCTGGAACCACTGAGCTTTAAATCCCTGGCCCAATAGTGAAACTTTGAAACAAATGGAAGAATATGCAGTTGAGTAGTTATGTGATTTTAGAGTAGGGAGGGACTTCTGCTTGTTTTGAGACAGGGTCTCACTGTGTAGTTCAGGCTGGTCTTGAACTCACTATGTAGCCCAGGCTGGCCTCAAACTGACAGCAGTCTTCCTGTCCCTCAGCCTTCTGAGTGCTGGATTATAGGCGTGTGCCACCATGCCTGGCTAGGGAGGTACTTCTTTGATACTTTTTTTTTTTAAGAGGAAAATAGCTAGATTTGAATGTGTAAACTAAGAGTTTGTATTGTTTGTTCTGTATATCAATCAGAACACCTACGTATGTACCCTCTGGAAATTCTTGCTACAGGTACATCAGGAGGTTTATGGTAGATCTTATCATTAACAGAGGCAACAACATGTAAGGCCCGGTGTGGTGGCACACACCTGTAATCCCAGAACTTGGGAGAGTGAGGCATTCGAGGCCAGCCTGGCATACTAGTGAATTCAAGGCCAGCCTGAACTTCATAGGAAGACCCTGGCTCAAACAAACAAAAACAAAAAGCATATAAGCACCCAAATTCCTATTTACAGAATAATTACTCATAGGTGTATTCTTATATAAATTAAGTACTTTTCAGCAGTGAAAATGAATGAATTGCAGCTACATACATCAGTCAAGGTGGAAGAATCTTAGAAACAATATAAGCCAGTTGCAGTGGTGCATGCCTATAACCCCAACACTCTGGGAGGCTGGGACAGGAGGATGCAAGTTTGAGTTCAGCCCAGGCAACTGACCAACTTAGTGAAAGCCTGCCTCAAAATAGAAAGGGCCTGGAAACATAGCTCAGTGTGACATCCTGGGGCTCAATTTCAAGTATTGCCAAGAAAATAAAAAGAAACTATAAATGTATGATATTACAGAAGAATATATATCGATGCCATTGTATGCTACAAAAAGGTTAAAAAAGCAAACAAAACTAACCACACATACCTATCATTTACACCAGTAATAATGTAAAAAAATGAGGGAATGATGCAAAAGATGCAAAAAAAAAACCCCAAAACAGTTCAAAGTGGAGATTCCCTTTGAGGGGGGAAGTAGGGGTGGAGATGAGGGTGGACCCACAGGAGGCATCTTCATGAGAGGGTTCATGAGTGTTTATTAGGCTTCATAATTTACATATGTTCTTTTCTGTGTATGGAATATTTTATGATAAAAAAGCAAGAGAAGGAAAGTAGCTCACTATAAACACAGTTTAAGAACAGACTCCAAACCTAAGGGGAAATATTTGTAACATAGGAAATACAAATGTTTAATATTCTGAGTACGTGAAGAAGTCTTGTGAATCAATGCAAAAAATAGTTGAAGGTCATGAGCAGTATTTTACAAAGGAAGAAATACAGCCAGGGATTTATAGCTCAGTGGTTCTGTCGCCTGCCTGGCAAATGCAAGGTCCTGAGTTCAATCCCCAGTACCAAAAAAAAGGGAAGAAATACAAATGGTGATGTACATGAGAAAGGTTTATTAACCTTGCTGTTAATCAAGGGTACGCGAATGAAAATAATGAGGTAAAATTTTTTTACCTGTTGAATGGGTAGATTAAAATGCAGATAATCATTTCTGCTCCACCTACTTTACAAGGCTGTTATAGCAGATGAGATAATATATATGAAAGCCCTTTGCAAATTAATACACATTACCAAATATAAGTTGTAGCTATGAGACAGTTCATTGTTCAGAAAGAACTGAGACAAAATGGAGAACTAATGAAGATTTTCAAAGGACAAAAACAATGGGAATATATCCTTAGATCACTTACAGATTTAAGAGATTTGTGAGTTTTAGTAAGAGCCTCGAATCAAAGTGTCAGACTAAAATACCTTAGGTATGTATTCAGCCTTTCTGTTTTGTTTTGTTTGCTGCATAGTCTCATTATGTTGGCTAGGCTGTCCTCAACTGCTGGCTCAATTGTCCACCTGCCTCAGCCTCCTGAGGAGCTGGGAGCTATCCCTGGTGCAGTCAGCCTCCTGATGCTACTCCCTCCCTCCTTCCTCCCTTCCTTCCTTTTTTGGTGTGGTTCTAGGGATCCAACCAGGGCCTCCTGCATGCTAAACAGCCACTCTACCACTGAGCTATACCCCAGGTCATCTTTAGTCTTGATTTGACAGGTGCACATAAAAGATATTGAGGCCCAGAGAGGAGTTTTGTCCAGAATCTCAGTAGTTTCATAGCTGGGGAAAACACTTAACCTTTTCCATCATATTTTAGTCACTATTTTGTCACAGGGACAAAATACCCAACACCTGGTTCACAGTTTTAGTGGGTTCAGTCCATGGTGGAATATTGGAAGGGCATGACCGAGGAAAGCTACTCAGATCATGGCAGCCAGGAAGCAGAGAGATAAGGGAAGAGCTAGAAACAAACACAACACCCATCCAGGTTACTCCTACAATGACCCACCTATTCTGACCAGCTGCCTCCTAACAGCTCATTCAGCTGTGAACTCATCCAAGGTTAATCGACTGATGAGTACAGCACCCCTGTGATCCAGTCACCCTCTGAAAGCTCCACCTCTGACTACATGAGACTTTGAGGGAACCCTCTAGATCTAAAGCATAACATAACCTAATACTATGTATTACATTCTCTTCCCTCATTTTCACTTGTCCCTCTGGTATTGCGTCATTTTTTCCTTTTTTCCTTGCTCTCCTTTCCTTTGTTAATTATATAATTGAAGTTTTATTTTACTCTGTAATTATATGTTCCCTACACTTACAGGGAGAATAGAGAATTTCTCTTTTTAAAACAAATAGACAATGCTTTTTCTTTATGATCCTTGATTGGTAACATATTTCTTTCTATCCATCCTAACCTTTTAAGGGTTAGTAGGCTTCTGTTGAGGTCATCTCTTTCTGTGCCCACAGATAATGGCTGGTAAGGGAAAGGAGTGCTGTATATAAATTTCTCTGTCTCTTTCTCTTTCTCTGTGTCTCTCTCTGACTCTCTGCTTTCTGCTTCTCTCTCTCTCTCTCTCTCTCTCTCTCTCTCTCTCTGATCTAGCTACATAGTCCAGGCTTCTCCTGAATTTGCTGTCTGTCTCGCCTCAGTCTCCCAAGTGATGGGATTACTGGCATGTACCACCCTTCCTGCTTATGTAAATGATTCTTTATCTGGATGTTGGAAGTCTTTTTTTTAAAATCAGTTATTCTTAGAAACAAAGCCCTTGTTAAAACTAATAATTATCTATCTGTTCAACAGAGATTCTGAAGACAAAAATTCAAGTTGGGCATCGTAGTGCATGCCTCTAATTTCAGCACTCTGGGAGTTTGAGGCAGGAGGATCACAAGTTTTTTTTTCTTTGAGACAGTGTCTGACTAAGTAGTTCAGTCTGGCCTAGTACTCACTGTAAAGCCCAGGCTGGCCTCAAATTTGCAGTGATCCTCCTGCCTCAACCTCCCAAATGCTGGGATTATAGGCATGTACCACTACGCCTGGTTAAGGAGGATCACAGATGTTGCTCAGTATGAATGGCCTGTATTCAATCCTCAGCACCATAAAAAGAAAAAAAAAAGAATTCAAAGACTCAAAGTAGCAGGGATTTAAAAACTATAGTGGCTAAAGTACAAATACATCGAGTACTTGATATTTTTAGGCATTGTAGTAGAGGCTTTGTGTGTATTGTTACATTTAATGCTTTTTACAGGCAATTTTACAGGAGAGAAAAGTTCAGCTCAGATAGGTTGAGTAACTTGCCCAAGAGTTAAACTCTGGTAGTTGAACTCTATTTGTCTCAGGACTTGTGCTTCTCAGTGTATCTAGTGAATTTTCAAGTGGCTAAGATATGTACTGCTACCACATGATGATGGATATGTACTGAGACTAAGGAATATGGGTTGTTTTTTTTTTAATGGGGGGGTTGTTTTGTTTTTTGTTTTTGAGACAGGGTCTCTCTGTGTAGCACAGGCTGGCCTTGAACTCACTATGGACCCCAGGCTGGCCTCAAACTCATGGTGATCCTCCTGCCTCAGCCTCCTGAGTGCTGGGATTAAGCCATCACGCTCGGCCTGAGACTAAGGAATATGACTTAGAGAAATCAGCTTGTGTTTTATCTTAGAAGACATAGTCAACACTGGGTGTCACCTGGATGGCTTCCAGAGGAGCTGATATTGTACTTGGTTATACGAGAGTCCTTGTGCTTGTTAAACTAATTTGAAATACCAATGAAACTAAATTTTAGCAGCATGACCTAGAAAGTTCTAGAACTGGAAGCAATTACTATCATACATTTGTCTCTGCTTTATATAAATTCCCCCAGAACTAATTAGAACTGATTCTGTGAACTTTTGGGAAACATTCAAGGCTGGTATCCCTTTGTTTTGGTTTCTCCTTTCTCCTGTGCTCTGCAGACATATGGATGTGGTTTCTTGCCAAAGCTCACCTTCTCAAGTGAGTCAGGTTTCTCCTTTTGCTATTAAATATCATGATGTCTTTCTTAATGTTCACATTGAAGATATATTTGCTCGAGACAAAATTCCTATTGTCGTGGGAGGAACCAATTATTACATTGAGTCTTTGCTCTGGAAAGTTCTTGTCAATACCAAGGTATGTTTAGTTCACTTTCTTTCTTTTTTTTTGTACCAGGGATTGAACTTCGGACCTTGTGCTTGCGAGGCAGCGCAGAACCACAGAGCTAAATCCCCAGCCCCTTTTGTTCACTTTGTAACCCACCAAAGAAATGGGTTCCTCTTTCATGCCAGCTAATTTTAGTGGGAGGAAGGTTGATTCTTGCCTATTGCTTAGACGCTACAACTATAATTTTCTTTTGGGGGGGGGGCTACTGGGGATCGAACTCAGGACCTTGTGCTTGTGAGGAAGGCGCAGTGCCACTGAGCTAAATCCCTGGCCCAGCAACTATAATTTTCCTGCTTAATATTCTGAAGCAAATGTGAAGTGTACTCCTCTAGGCTGGCGTATGAGCAGGGGCCGTGTGGGGGGAAAATGCTCCTGTGTAGATTAATTAGCATCTCCCTGTAAGCTAACAGTATATTAGTCTGATTCAGCATTTCCTGGCTGGCAGCACTGTGTATAAATCAGAGAGATGTCCACCACTGACCTTTGTTATGGAGATGCTACCTTGTAGGGCCGGACTTTGCAAATGGTGATGTGGTGGGAGTTCTGGTTCCCTCTTTGATCACCGTTGCTAAAAGACTAGATTCCTGCATATGTTAAAATAGATATCATACCGTACTCCTACCTTACCAATTTGTACTTAGGACAGAGAAGCAGGGTAGCAGAGTACTTTCCTATGCAGTAAGCCCTCCTTCCTCTTTGCTATGGGCTCATAGCACTTACCACAGCACATTGGAATTTTTTGGTTTGTGGTCTGTCTGTCACTGTATGGCAAGATCTGATTCATCTCTGTATTCCTAAAGCTCTGTAAAGTGTCTGGCACATAGGCTGTCCCAATACATATTGAATTATTGAATTCAGTGTACTCTCATCTTTCATTTAATAGTCCATGGAGGTGGGTGCTGAGCAAGTGGTTGACCGGAAAGTAGAGCTGGAAAAGGAGGATAGCCATGTGCTCCATAACCGCCTACGCCAGGTGGACCCAGAAATGGCAGCCAAGCTGCACCCACACGACAAGCGCAAAGTGGCCCGGTAAGAAAGCCTGATCTGGTTGTCCCTGAATTCCTTGAGACTGTAGTTTGCCAGGTAACAGGCTTGGTAGTTGCAGTTAGTAGAAATTGATGTGTTGTTCTAGCTCAGCAGGCCTGGGTTACTGCCTCAATCCAACTCCCCCAGAGAACAGTTGCACCCTACTTTGTAGTTACATCTTTAAATGCATAGTACGATATTGTGTTTCCTAAGGTCTATATAATCTTGCTTCATTTTCTATTTGATCTTTGCTTGTATAACAGTTTTCATATAATTTTTTTCTGGCATGCAGTCTGTTTACATTGTGATTTGGGTTTCATAATGGATTGTGCAATGCTGAGTCCTGCCCAGCAGCTTTCCCAGTGGAGGCTGATGTTTTAAACCATCTCATAGATCAGCTCACCTTTGTACACAGAGACTTTCTCCTAGGGGTGCGAGGTGCTGAATGAACTCATAAGGTCATGTTTTCTTAGGTTGTTTTGGAATTCCAGCCTCATGTGTTAACTTAGTTTTTCTTCAGTGTTAGGAGTGATTACCATATCTGGCATAGTAGAACATCTGATGAAGATCTTCCTGTGTGGATGATTACAAACAGATTAAATATTATAGTAACTGCTTGTATCAATAAGGGTCATGAAGTTTTTTACTCAAATGATTTTTCTAGATTAGTGTTTCTTGATACTATTGTCATTATTCTGCCCCCCCCAGGAGTGGTTTTAGAATTTTTTTCCTAGTAGCACCCCAACTCTGATGAAGTCTAACCTTAGAGAATAAGATTTTTGAGTAGGGTTGTCTTTTGGAGGGCCATAGCTCATTTTTTTCCCCCACTCCTTTGAAGGGATATCACCCTGGCAAGATTGCATGTTCTAGGTTAATAAAGTTTAGGTTTTCCAGTAGCCAAACAGTAAACATTTAATAGAAATCTTTCAGCTTTTTAAATCTCAGGAGCATTACCATCAACATTCATTTGTATATTCTTTAGGACATTAGACCCTGTCTTTTATTATTCTGTCATTTGACTACTTTTTTCTTATCACCTCTCCTAAGCTAGTATATGTTTTGCTGCTCTTTTTTTTTTTTTTTTTTTTTTTGAGACAGGGGCTCACTATGTAGTTCAGAATGCCCTTGAGCTCACTATGCAACCTCAAACTCAAGGCAGGCGATAACACCTGCTTCAGACTCCCAAATGCTGGGATTACAGGCATGCACTACCACGCTGGGATATTTTGGTGCTTTTAAACTAGTAATGTCCTGAGAATTGTACCTTAGGAAGAGTCAGTAGCTTTTAAGCTCTAGGATCTCTCAAGATGATTAGAGGGATTTTTTTTTTCTTTTGGTACCAGGGATCGAACTCAGGACCTTGGGCTTGCAAGACAGGCAGCACAACCACTGAGCTAAATCCCCAGCCCGATTGGAGGGATTTTTTAAAATCTTTCTTTGGGTTCTAACGTCCATATGGGTGAGATATTTGTTAAATTTTTTTCTCATAGATCTTTTTTGAGTGACCATGATACCAATGGACAAGGGTTATCTTCTCTTATATTAGAATTTCAAGATGTAGAAATGAGTCAGGAAGGAAAAGATTATTTTCAAGCTGATAAATTGCAGTCAAGCACAGTGCTAGAGTATAGATTTGGGAATTCAGTTACCTAGTGGTACATATACACAGAAGTAGATGGCAGCTTAAGGATAAGTATGTGAAGCTAAGTGTGGTAGCACACACCTGTAATCCCAGCACTCTGGGAGGGTGAGGCAGGAAGATTGCAAGTTTGAGCCCAGCCTAGAAAACTTAAGAGAGACCCTATCGCAAAAATAAATAAATAAAATTTTTAAAAGGGCTGGAGGGCTGGGGATTTAGCTCAGTGGTTCTGCTGCCTGCCTTGCAAGTGCAGGGTCCCAAGTTCAATCCCCAGTACCAAAAAAACAAAAAACAACAATAAAAGGGCTGGAGTTATAGCTCAGCTTGTCAGCCCCGATTCAATCCCCAGTACTAAAATAATAATGATAATTATTATTATATATATTTATATATTTATTATTATGAGGTGTGATTAAAATATGAGTTTAAATTTTAAAATCTTTTTTTTTTTTTTTGGTACCGGGGATTGAACTCAGGTCCTTGCGCTTGCGCAACAGGCGGCGAAACCACTGAGCTAAATCCCTGGCCCTAAATTTTAAAATCTTTATTACAGTAAAAGATGTATTGCCACAAATCCCCCTAGAAATATTCCCCCTTTCTTTGAACACACTTACACCATCATTCTTGCCATTTTCTGAAGCAGCCCTGGAAGTCCTCTTGTGTCTTTACAAGGTGTGCTCAGAAGTACAATGAACAGTGCCAGTAAGTGCCATTCAGTGGCAAGGCAGGCTGGTAAGAACACTGCGGCATGTCCTCATCCACCTTACTCACTGCATCTGGCACTGTGCAATTTCTGGCTCTTCCCCAAAGTCCAAATGACCACGAGAGGGAAATCTGAATCGATTCAGGGCATTGAGGCATCTATGACAGAACAATTAAAGACACTCGTGAAAGACTTCTGGAACTGCTTCAGAAAGGGCTAGAATGGTAGGATAAGTGTGTTTGAAGTGGAGAAGAGTATTTTGAGGGGGATTATTAACAGTGTGTCTTTATTGTAAAAATTTTTTTTTTTTAATTTAAATGTTCACTGTTTTTTTTATCATACTTTGTATGTAAGTTCTTTACTCAGTGATCTTTGTGCCAGTACAGAGTACTGGATTAGGCAGGAACATTCTTCATTAATTTTAGTCATATTTGAAAAGAAAGCTGACGAGCTGGATGTGCGACATACCTCTGTACTGTGGGAAAGGCACTCCAGCGAGACCAGACTTGTAGGCTTGTACACGATGTCCCAAACAAGCTCCTTTACTGCTACCTGAAAGTGAGTATGTGAGTTCTGTTCTGTTTGAGTAGAAGAAACCCATTGTTTCTGAACCTATTTAACTGATACCAGAATTGTCTTTCAAATAATATTATTATTTTTCACTTTACCCAGAAAGTGACTTACACCTTAGAATAACCCTATACCTTCTTTTGGGGCAGAGAGGACTTAGGCAGAGAAAATGAAAATGAGACTTTCTGTAATCTACAGGTTTCTCCTTATCTCACTTGAGAATGAATATTTCCTAATGATTTGTATGGGTTCCTCACTCCCTTTAAAACAACTTAGGAGCTTACAAGTGTTTGAAGAAACGGGAATCTCTCACAGTGAATTTCTTCATCGTCAACATTCAGAGGAAGGTGGTGGTCCCCTTGGTGGCCCTCTGAAGTTCCCCAACCCTTGCATCCTGTGGCTTCATGCTGACCAGACAGGTAAAAGCCCTTTGGTTTCCTAGAGTCCATTGAGGTAGAATCTGGATCAGTAAGTCACTGTGTATAAAATGGCTAGAACCATGAGAGGCTCATAATGAGCACCAGCTATTATGCTATTAAGTGCTAGCTATTAAGTTTATCATCATCATCATTCATTGCCTTGGATGCAGCACCATTCTCCTGATACCTGTCTAGAAAGGGAGGAAGGGTAGTGTTGGATAAGATAAGACAGGATAAGATACCAGGGATAGGTGGGATAGGTGGGACAGGAAGGAGACTGCTGTCCAGGGAAGGTCCAGAGGGTAAAGAGAAGGAAGGTTCTGAGTGGGAGAACTCTAACTTCAGGTTTGGCTGGAGCCTGGATCACTGATTATTCTAGAAGCTATAGGCCTAAGAGGGGGATATGATGATTAGGGGTATTTTTGTCCCAGCAGTCTAATAACGCCTGTGACAGTAGAAGCTTATTCATCCATCAGACATTCAGTAAGCATTCAAGGAAGTACTGAGTAGTCCGTGTAGTTCCTCAGTTGTAGAGATGAATAAGAGATGCCTGAGCTTAAGAACATGCTGGTTAGTAGGGTGACAGACAAGGAGCTGGGTACCACACTGTGATAAATGCTGGGCTCAAGATACATTTTATTTTATTTTTTGGTATCTGGGATCGAACTCGGGACCTTACGCTTGCAAAGCAGGTAGCAGAACCACTGAGCTAAATCCCCGGCCCCAAGGTACATTTTAAAGTGCTGTGGGGCCTCTCTGGAGGGAGTCAGAGGCCAGTTTGCAAAGGTAACCCATGAGCTGGGAAGATGAGATGACTTTGTGGAGGGCAGTGTAATGTAGCGAGAATAGCGGTCTCTGAGGTGCACTGTCTCATTTCAAATTCTCACTCCAGTTATCTTACTTTACCTTTCTATGCCCCAACTCTCCTGTCAAGTGGAGATAATAATACTATGTACTGCACAGTATCGTTAAGGGTTAGATGAAATAATACATACAAAGTTGTGGAACTAAGGGAACAGCTCAGTGGTAGAGCACTTGGCTGACATGCAAAGGGCCCTGATTGAATGAATAAATAAATAAATGCCTCTGCAGTACTCAGAATGTGCTTGACATGTGGTGAGTCCTTGATAAATGTGTGTTTTAGGAAGAAAAACAGTTACTAGCCAGGTGTGATAGCTATACTCCCAGCCCTTGAGAGGCTGAGGCAGGAGGATCGCCACAAGTTTGAGGCCAGCCTGGGCTACATAGTGAGTTCACAGCCAACCTGAACTATAAAGCAAGACCCTTTTTAAAAAAAATGATAATAAAAAATAACAAAGAGTAGCAAATAACAATGACAAAAGTTAAGAAAGGTAAACCAGGAACCCCAGCCACCTCTTAAAAAGCAGTGAATATACATTCCATATTAGAATAAAATATTTATCTTTCATACTAGCTATAATTTTATGTTTTTGGTTTATGTAATGAGAAGGGTTGTACTTCCTTCTGGCTGTTTTTATTTGGAGTTGCGGAGTCTGACATTTGAATAAATATAATAAGGGGTCATGATATAATCTTTGAAATTAGAATCCTTTCTTTTGTTTGAACAAGTTCTATTAGGCAGCCTATTCATTCACCATGTAAGTGTGTAGTAGGCACTTGCGATATGTTGTTGCTGGTTCAAGGGCTAATTTGATTCAAGTTTTAGATGAGCGCTTGGATAAGAGAGTGGATGACATGCTCGCTGCTGGCCTCTTGGAAGAACTAAGAGATTTTCACAGATGCTATAATCAGAAGAACTCTTCGGAAAATAGGTGAGGATTTGGCTATTACTCTGATTTATTCACCATCCCTTGCCTATGATTGAAAGACCCTAAGACATATGATATTGGCTTTAGACCTACTTATTTATTAGCGTGTCCTTGGCATTCACAAGAGTTATTGGAAGGAGGTTTAGTATATTTGCAGTTTTCTAGTCTTTCAGACATTCCCAGGAGCTGGTGGGGCAAGTAGGGGAGAATTTCACAGTCATAATTGCTCAGGATCTCAACTGGATCATCTCCAAGGCCCCTGCTAGCTTTCAGAGGCAATGGCTCATCTGCTGATGCTCTCCTGTTTCCAGCCAGGACTATCAACATGGTATCTTCCAGTCAATTGGCTTCAAGGAATTTCACGAGTACCTGATCACTGAGGGAAAGTGCACACCAGAGACTAGTACCCAGCTTCTAAAGAAAGGTGTGAATCTCTCCATCTAACCTAGTCTTGGGCATCACATCCCTGGGTCACAGAGTACCCTGCTGGTATGGTCTGAGCAAGAGCTGAGGCTAAAAGAGCCCCAAATGGTCTTCTGCTCAGAATTGAGGTTGCGCCCACCAAATCTAACATTATGCTGATTTTCTCTTCTACTGGGCTGGGAGGGCCTGGGACTTGGCAGTGAAAGAAGTGATTACCTAGATGTTCTGCTACTTAACATATCTTTCAGGTATCGAAGCTCTGAAACAAGTAACTAAGAGATATGCTAGGAAGCAAAATCAATGGGTTAAAAACCGTTTTTTGAGCAGTAAGTCTCCTGACTATCCTTATCCCCTGCACTCCTTTATGATAAAATATAGATGCCCTTTGTTCATTCAGGAAATGAAAGTTACTTTTTAGACTAAGAGTTTAATGTCTGTTCTAAGAGTTTAGTGTCTGTGCTAAGATTTTGGACCTGACCTGGGGAAGGGTCTGTGGCATAAATGATTGTTCAGGAGGATTTCTTGTGAGGGCTTAGGGGAAAAAAAAGTTTCCACTGACATCTTCCTTGTACTTTGAATGTGTGGTACTGACTTCAAATAAGTAAGAGCAAAACAGCAGCATCTCAGCAGAGTTGGTATTCAGGGCTGTTTTTTAGCTTCAGTTTTGTACTGAAAGCAGAGTCCTGTGTAGTGGCACCTGCATGTAATCTCAGCACCCGAGGAGGCTGAGGCAGGAAGATTGCAAGTTCAAGCCCAGCCTGGGCAACTTAGTGACTTAGCAAGGCCCTGTCTCAAAATAAATAAATTAACAAATAAAAATTTAAAAGGGACTGGGAAAGCCAGGTGTGGTAGTGAATACCCATAATCCCAGCACTCGGGAGGCTGAGGCAGGATGATCTCTCCAGTGTTTGAAGTCAGCCTGGACTACAGAGCGAGACTCTGTCTCCATAAAAGGGGGGGGGGCTGTAAATGTAGCTCAGTGTGAAGGCCTTGCATTCAATCCCCAGTACTGTGACAAACAAACAAAAAACAACCACCAAAATTCTATAGGGAGTTTTCCTAATTAAAATGGTTCTTGGGCCATATGATTAAAAGATAAAGCTTTTACTACTTCTCTGAGCACTTCCTTGTGATCAGGTATGTGATACTTTCATTGCATCAGTTAAGCTTTAGTTGAACAGAACTTTTAAGGGAAAAGGAAAGAAACTGTCACTCAGTGACCCTATATACTGTGTATCTTTGGCACTGAATTTGGTGTGCTGTATGTATATCAATGAGCCTCATGTTGTAGAGGCTTTTCTTTTCTTTTTACAGATAAGAAAGTGAAGGCCAGCTGAAATTAAATAACTTGTGTTGTTATCCCCCGCCCCCCCCCTTAGTAGGTGGTGGAGATTGAATTCTGGCCTTCTCCAGTATCTACACTCTTCTTATTGCTTTTATCTTATACTTCTAGAGAGACAGCATTAATATGGGGCTGAGGTAAGAAATTATGTACTTGAGCTAAGAGGAGTTTAAGCATAAATGAAACTCCAGTTTTGTCTCGTAGACACTTTTTAAATATGCTTCAGGATCATCCCATATTTAGGTCTTGCCTAAAGACTTCTGCTTTAGTTGAGGTGAGGCTAGCTCAAGCCTCCACTCCTCTCGTGCCTCTTGGTGCCCCTGAACATGCCTGTCTGATCAGTATTGTTGGCCATTGCATTGCTTTCTTCTGCTTATCCTTCTTCCCTGCATGACCTGATAGATTGAGGGGAGGTCTTAGTGTCAGCTGAAGTTGAGGTTCAGTATTACAAATTTCAGTTGCAGCCTTTCTTCCCAAGTCGAACAATATGTCTGTAACAAAAGTCTTTTTTATAACAACTTAGAACTTCTTCCTGTGGTAAAGCCACACGAACTCCCCCATCTCTTAGATGGGTGTGGAGCGGGGTGGTGGATGGCACAGTGTCATATGCCTGTTCCTCCTTCGCGTGTGCTGGCAAAGTCCTGGTGCTAGAGTGAAAGGCACAGCTGCCCTTTAAGTCAGGAGCCACGTGTGATTGGCCAGGGCTGGCCCTAGGGGTATGGTTCTGGCAGGGAGCCAGAGGGACTTCCCCACTCCAGCTTGGCCTTGGACCTAAGCCAGAAATAGCAGCTGGGAGCCGAGAACTTGTTGAAAGGTGCTGAGACAGGGCACAGAAGTCCAACAAAGGACTTAGAGGAGAAAGGAAAATGTAGAGTGGCCTGGAAACAGGTGCAGAGCTTAGCCAAGGCCAGGTGTGCTGTGGGTGCCGCCTGCACCCTCCCAGTCTCACCTTTCCATGTGGTGGCAGGTGTAGCCCAGTCCAGTTTATGAAGAATCTTATTTGTGGTTGGTGCAGTCAAAAGTCGAGCACCTGCCAGCCGTTGGCATCCTGATGCCTTTGATGTTTTTTGTCCATAGAGCGATGCTCTTTGCTTTTAGGCAACTGGCTTACCTAGCTGTGGAAGGTAATTTACTGTATTTGTAGACTGAGGAAGCTACCAACAGAGACCAAACTCTTGCCACATGGTTGCCTCAGATGGGTGAAATGTCTGTAGCTTCTTTTTTTTTTTTTGGTACCAGGAATTGAACTCAGGACCTTGTGCCTGCCAAGTAGCTTCATAACTCTTACCCAAGGGTGTTTCTTGAATAGTCCCCTAGATCTGGCTCTTTTTTTTTTTTTTTTTTTTGGTACCAAGGATCGAACTCAGAACCTTGAGCTTGCAAGACAGACGGCAGAACCACTGAGCTAAATCTCCAGCCCCTGGCTCATTTATTTGTTTGTTTGTTTGTTTGTTTATTCAATTTATTATTTTTTTTGGAGACAGGCTCTCAGTATCCAGGCTGGCCTTGAATTCACTGTGTAGCCCAGGCTGGCCTCAAACTCATGGTGATCCACCTACCTCAGCCTCTTGGGTACTAGGATTGCAGGCATGTGCCACTACACCCAATTAGATGTGGCTCTTAAAGGAAGGGATTCAGTTAGATCAATTGTAAGACTTCTTTCTAGTTCTCAGACTCAGCAGCTCATTGGCTGATAATGTTGTTCCCAGCCTATGGTTATCGTGTGCTGTCAAGGAGTTTCATGAATGCTTTGCTGCTGGAGGGATGTATGTAACCTTGAAACTAGTGTCTATTAAAGACGCCTAAAGAACTGTAAACTCTTTTTGCCACAGAGTGCCCGTAACAGTAAGATGACATGGCAGACAGTTAAAGCTGTTAGTTTCTTTCTGTCTTTGAAGTGCTGCCTTTATGTTTGTTTTACCCTACATACAGGTTAGCAGAGCTGCAGTATTCCCCCATTTTAGTTTCCATGGCCAGGCTTATTGGCTGCAGACATTAACCCTCTCAGTCTTTCTTGGGTTGTGGTTCATGTTTATGGTAGAATGAATAGGATGGTCAAATGTTTATTCCTTTGGCCATGTGTGTCCCCCTTAAGGGTTTCACAGCGCTATGAGCAGAATGATTGGGTCTTGGAGGCTGACCTCTTGCAACTTTTCTTTGTTATCATTAGGACCTGGTCCCGGTGCCCCCCCAGTATACGGCTTAGAGGTGTCTGATGTCTCGAAATGGAAAGAGTCTGTTCTCGAACCTGCCCTTGATATTGTGCATAGTTTCATCCAGGTGATTATTGATCATAGTACAGTTCTTTTTCTGTTTTGTTTTGTTTTTTTTGGTACCAGGGATCAAACTCTGGACCTTGTGCTTGCGAGGCAGGCGGTAGAACCACTGAGCTAAATCCCCGCCCTTTTAGAACACTTTCCTTCACTGATACATTGGTTGCTATATTAGGGAACCAGGGTTCTTTCCCATGGAATAAAAGAGAAGGGCTGGCTACTTTTTTTTTTTTTTTTAATCTCTGGGGCTGTATTTCTACTTTCATGTTTAGAAAGGTTACTGCTAAAATCTGTTTACAGCCCACCTGCTCCCTGGGCTGTAAAAGAAGAATCTGGGGAAGATCTCACTTCCTCTTAATACCAAAGAATTATACTCAGTTTCTTTGAATAGAGTACTCTTGTGTTCCACCTTGTTCTTCTAGGGCCACAAGCCTGTAGCAGCTCCAGTAAAGATTCCATACAATGAAGCTGAGAACAAGCGAAGTTACCATATGTGTGACCTCTGTGATCGGATCATCATTGGGGACCGAGAATGGGCAGGTAGAGTGTGAGAAGGACATGAGAAATCTGTAAGGGTGCGGTCACATTAACTTGTTGAAACTGGAGGTCTTTGGTAGGTTGAACACTGGGGTCTGCTTATTTGTAAAGGAACAGCCAAATTCCTGAGCCTGTGCTCATATTCTTTGCAGGCTTTCCCAGACTGCAGAGTATTCTGAAATGCAAAGGAAATCATATGCCCTCCAGCTTCATCTGGAATGGCTGTTTTATACTGAGAGGTCTGCACTTAACTTTGACTTCATACTCCTGCCTGAGAGGAGATTTTGGGGCTTTCATGTTTAGAATATTGTGGGAATGAGATAAGATTGTAAAGGAATCAAGGCAGTGCATCCAAAAGACAGAAGCAGAAGCAGACCAAGGAGGGAGCAGGAAATACAGTTCTTCCTCCAGAGCACATTCTTCAGAAGCGGGGTGGAATCAGTATTTCTCTAGGTAGTTTGCTTAAATGGTGATGGTGGCTCAAACAGTGGGGCTTGTAGTTTACCCAGTGGCTGGAATCCTTCTGTTCAGAGTCCTGCTTTGGTTGAATTCTCAGAGAAGTACAAGTACATTTTCTCCCCATATCAACCAATAGAATGATAGGTCTCTTAACTGGTAACTGGCAAAATGAACTCCATTGTCAGAGTCTGGGGACGGCTGTGATTGCCCAACCAGCAGAAGAAGCCTCGATTATCGTTGGTTTATAATGATGAAAGGGGAAGAGAAAGAGTGTCTGATTGTTTTGTAAAGGAAACTTAGTGGTCGGATTTGTCGAATGTCTTCAGAGAGAGCCTTAGAGAAACAACATTTGTGAGCCTTTGTGAGCGTAGCTGTGTGAGGCCTCTATAGTGCCATCTGTCAAGTCCTTGCTCCCATCTCCTGCTGCCATGGAGAGCCGGCCAGAGCCCAGCTTCTGCCTTAGGCTCTCGCTGGAAAACAAAGCTGACTTTTCTCACCAGTAAACTGTTCTTTGACTTCTAACCTCTTCCTTACTTATACTTGCTTCTAAGCTGTTAAGAATAATGTTTTTCATGTGTATAAAAGAATTTAATCTAGTTGTTCCTCTGTTGGTGCTCCAAGATGAAATTTCCTTGAAAAAGAGCAGGATAGTAGAAAGGAGCCCGTGTGAGTGAGTCAGAAGATGAGAACTGTCTGGGGGTGAGAAGTCAGTGTTCAATAGAGAGCAAGGGAGGCCACTCAGCTTCCTTGCTGGGCCCTCAGAAGAGGTTGCAGAGACCACTCCTCTAGCTCTCTCTCTGGAGCATTGTGTGCCGCAGAATGAGAGCCTTGTGGGTTAGTCCTTCAGATGGCTGATCTGACACAGGCAAGGCATGTTGGACCAGGAGGAGCAGGGCAGGAAACAGAGAGGCAGCTCTGGCCCTCACATTTATTTATGGGGCAAGGTACTGCAGCATGAGGCATGGGCGAGGGTTTGAATTTCTAACATTTGAGTTGAAATGGTTCTGTAATAGGAAGTCTGATATCATAGAGGCCTGATTCTAGAAAGTGGGGTCCCTTTTTGGAGTTATAGGTCTAAGCAGAAGAGTTTACCTGCTGTGTAACCTTGAACAAAATGTAAGACCTCTCTGAATTTCAGTTTTTCTCCTTGTGTACACTGAGCAGAATAGACTGTCCTGCAAGATTATTGTGAGGATTAATGGTGTTATGTACCTAGCAGTGTGTACCTGATGCATGGTAGCTCTCTCTTGCTTGCTAAGCAGACTGGCCATATAACTTATACTTTCCTTAAAAATGCTAAGAGCTATACCAAGACATATGTTGATTCTGTTACTCATTGTTAAAGAAGAAGATTCTATACACTTAATTGCTTTTAGGATTAATTCTAAAAAATCCTAATGAGCTTTTTTTTTTTTGTCTTCTCAGCGCATATAAAATCCAAATCCCACTTGCACCAAGTGAAGAAAAGAAGGTTGGACTCAGATGCTGTCAATACCACAAAAAGCCAGACTACTTCCTGAGACTGTGATACCGAACCTAAAGAGAAGGGATCCCCAGGACAGAATGATCCAGGGAATCTGCAGAGGCGCTGGGGATCAGCAGAGCAGGGTGGTCTGTCTGGTTGTCTCCTGTGTCTGGGCTAAGGAGCGCTGTGCAGAAAGCCCCACCATTTCCTTTTATTCGGTAGTGAGGTCTCAAAAGTCTTGTGTTGGGGCTGGGGATTTAGCTCAGTGGTTCCGACACCTGCCTTGCAAACTCAAGGTCCCAAGTTCAATCCCCAGTACCAAAAAAAAAAGTCTTGGGTTTTCTGTGATGGAAACAGCAGGTCTTCCAGCTCCTGTGGCTGTTGTGTCTGGTGATGGTGTAATTTAAGAGTGGGGTTTTTTTTCCTTTGAACCTTAAAGTTTCTGTATTTGAAAGAGATAAGATTCCACATTTTTATACTTGAGGATCTTTTCTCATAAAAGAAGTTTTTTGTCCCTGACGCTGACTAAAAATATCGAATTTCCAGATGCTTTTGTAGATGACAGAAGTATTGTAAGCCACAAATCAGGAGTTCTAGATTTGAGGGAATGGCAGGAAAGGACCAGCCCCAGTGAGGTGATTAAGTAAACTAAACCAGCTCTCGGAAGTCCACAGAGGAGGAAATCAGATCGAGATGACTGTGACCTGGGATTTCAAGCTGAAAGACTGAAATCTGTTGATCTCCCCCTGTGTGATAATTGCTATCACTGCTGACTTCATAAAGTAGAAAAATATGTTTTTATTGAAAATTAAAATAAAAGCTTTGTAAGATCCTCCAAGAAAGATATTTGTGTCTATGTCTAATTTATACACAGTACACTGTTATCAACTTGATAGTTTTGTCTCAAATTTGACATTCTTCATAGGCCACGCTCTGTTGGTTTTATGTAGTTTATGATGTCTGTTATGCACTTATATTCCTGGAAGATCTCCAGAGAAGTCTTTTATTGGAGATTTGTTATTTTCAGTTTAAGCCCTCTTTCTGGAGTGACCGAGCTACCTGCAATATTAAATAAATATTTATTTCTGTGTAGTGTGTAATATAAAATTAAGCATCCGTAGATGTACAGTTCAGTAGCATTATAGATTCACAGTATTGTGCAACCACTGTCACTATTTCCAAAACTTTCTCATCATTCTAAATGTACCCGTTGAGTAATAGCTCCCCATGCGAATATGTTTGTTCAGAGTCTGTTATATGAGAGGGCCTGAACTAGGCTAGAGGGTATACAGAGATGACATGTGATTCTTGCTTTCAGGAAGCTTGGAAATCTCCTTTGTATACATAAACAGCCAGACTGGTAAGAGACTATCAGACGCTGAAAAATCAGAATTTCAGTTGAGACAGGGGAAGGAATCATAGCAAAAGGAGCATTTCTGTTAGACCTTAAAAAACCAATTTTTGGGCCGGGGATTTAGCTCAATGGTTTCGCCACCTGCTGCTCAAGGACCCAAGTTCAATCCCTGGTACTCTCCCCAAAACAATTTTTGTGAAGTAGATTGTTATTTGTGCCCAGGCAACCACATAGATTACCTTTTGTTTTGAGACAGGGTCTTGCTAAGTTGCTCAGGCTCACCTCAGACTAGAGATCCTCCTTCCTCAGTCTCCCAGACTGCTGTGCACCACCACTTCCAGGCTGTTAACTTTTTAGCAGTGCTGAATTTTAGAGCCTGACCACCTTTCACTGATTGGACTCTCAAGAATAAGTTTATTCTGTAGTAAAAGAAGAAACCACCCTTATATCTACTCCGCCTTACTTTCTGTGATCTGATCTCCCCATCAGTTTATTAACTGCTTCAGGAGGTGGCAGGGTTAGGAGCCGGATCTTCTCCCTGGGTATGGAGATGAGTGCTGACTGTGAGCCCGGCGGTGCCAGCACTTCAGATGTGTTATCTCCTCACAGCCTGGGGAACAGGCTGCTTCCATTGCTGTGGGAGACCGAGGCCCAGCAAAGAGTGCAGTGAGCCAGCAGCTTAGTGGGGTGGAAGTGAAGCTCATCGACTGTTGAGCACTGTTTTAAACTGGCTGTTTTTAGTCAGGAAGCTTAGTCTCTGAAATGCTCTTCACTCAAGTTGCTGAATATGTTTTAAAGCTTTAAAAAGTCTCAGTGGAGAAACGGGAAAAACAAGTTTTAATAATCCTACCTCAAAAAGCCTGTAATCCTTCCATCTGAACTATCTGGAGCAGTAACCTCTTGCTGGCTCATTACTATGTCTGTGGCATTTTTGGGCACTGGCTAAGTTTGCAGTACTGCAGTTGAGCCCAGTGTCCATACTCTCAGACACTGGCTGTGCAGTGAGATGGAATTCCCTTACCAGCCACGAAGAGCCAGGGAAGGCAGAACACACTAGAAATCTGCCACATGCCAGCTCTGAGCATCACCCTGTGTAGGTTTTCCTTCTGCCATCAGCCCTCTGAAAGGCTCTGCTGAGTGTAGGGAAGGAAAGTAGGTTTTTGCCTTGTGTGGTCATCAGTGTGGAGATAGAAGAATCCTTAAGCCAGTCTTATACAAATGGGGAAACAGGCCCAGAACATGGATATGTCATAGTCACAGAGGAAGCCAGGCAAAGCCAGGACAGACCTCAGGCCACCTCTTCAGTTGACTACAAAATCTCACACTAAATCTCATGTGATAGTTGGGAGAGACCATCAAGAGCAGCTGTGGGCTCTGCTGGGTGTGGAGTGAGGGTGGAATTCGGGTCTGCACCATCGGCCTCAGCTAATCTCTGGAGGAGTAGAGCCCCTGGGCCCAGGCACCCAGTGTGGGCCATCACCACAGTGCTATCTAAATGGCTCTGGTAATTATTTCCAGCACTCAGCAAGCAATTAAGTTCCCCTCCCTCTGTCAGAAATCTTGATTAGGCTTTTGGCATTTCCTATAGTTGAGGCAGTGTTAAGAAGTATTTTGACTCTGAAGAGAGAGTTGGATAGTCTAGGTACATGCTTTGATCTTTTCTAACTCTTAGTAATTATTTTTATTCTCAGCCTGAGTTCCAGTTCAACAAAGAGAATTTTTGTACTTAAACCAGCTTAGTGCGAGCGCATACACACAAAACCATCAGAGGGTTGGTGTAGCTCAGTGTTAAAAGTACCTGCGTAGCATTCACAGGGTCCTGGGTTCAGTCCTCAGCAAAGGGAAAAACAAAAACCACACTGCAATTAAAAGCCAGTAGTAACAGTAATACATGGACTCACTTATGAAAGCAAGTTTTTATGGATGTAATGACTATGTTGCCAGCATTAAGAAACATCAAGCATAAAAACTATGTAAGCCTCTGCATAAGTGATCTGCTTCAATCATTAAATAGTCTTGGAGCCAAACACCTGTAATCTCAGCAGTCTAGGAGGCTGAGGCAGGAGGATCGCAAGTTTGAGCCCAGCCTGGGTAACTTAGCAACTTAGAACCTGTCTGAAAATAAAAAAATAAAAAGGGCTGGGAATGTAGGTCAGTGTGAAAGCCCTGGGTTTAACCCCAGTTTTTTTTTTTTTTAAGTGATACAGTCATCTTGGGGTGGAATCTCATTATTTGATTAAAACCTCCTGGAGAGGTTAGGGCTGTTCTCTAAAATGTTGGCTAGCTGGTCATTTGTAAAGCTATTCTGAATATGTATAAAGGAAGGAGCATGGTTATTAGGGTAAAAGGCTAAGCTCTAACAAAGAGACTCAGCAATACTGTGGCTTAAAAAACAAGCCAGTGAACTCATCTCACAGCCCCGAAAGGAGTCAGCCTTTCCGAGAGAGCAGTCAGGTCAGTGGGGCAGCTCTGCTCCAGATGGTCATCTAGGGACACAGGTCCCTTGTATCGTGTTGCTTCCCTACCCTCCAGAGCATTGTCCTCAGCTGTGTGCTTGAGGCGGGGTTATCACTGGTCCCAGCAGGTGGGAAGGGAAAAGGCGAACAGAGGAGGCCGGAGGCCTGGGCCCTGCAGTCCACGCCAGCATCTGCCCGCACACCTACTGTCCAGGAGCTGGAAACAGAGGCCAGCCTGTGCCCAGAAAGAAGCAGAGAACAGATTTTGATGGACAACTCGCAGTCTTCATTAAACTGGTATCATGGAAACAACACTGAATTCCAACCTCTTTTAACTAATTAGTTGTTAGTTTGCTAGGGGCAAATTTCTCTATTTTCCCATCTGTGACATTCGTGGGTCACGTGACCTGGCCTGAATTATTTCAAAAAGTGAAGCTTGGGCCAGGGATTTAACTCAGTGGTGCCACCACCTGCCTCACAAGCACAAGGTCCTGAGTTCGATTCCTGGTACCAAAAAAAAAAAGTGAAGCTTGACAAAGTCTGTACTGGTGGTACTAGACTAAGACAAGAACTGTGGTACCTCAGTTCAGGAACTTGAGTCTTTCTGCAATTCTGGTCACAAACTGAGTTGGACAAGAACCAAAACAAATTCAATTGTAAGTTTCAATGCTGACGTTATGGGGAAATTTGATTTGGTTCTCGCCCAGTTCAGTTTGTTACCAGAATCATGGAGAGAATTGAATTTGTGAACCGAGCTATTACTGAATTGTAAGAAAGCATTTCAGGGAATGTGAGAGTGTATGAGCTGTGGGGTCAGTACTGATTCTCTGAAGATGGTAGGGAGGAGAGATGGAAAGTGTTTTGGTAGCCTTGACGAATAACTGAACCAGAGACTAACTGCCTACCTCTAGATAGACCCTTTGTACAGGGGAAAACACACTGTTTGTAATTACAGCCAAACACCCTCCTATCTAATGTACCATCTGTGCAACCTTTGGAAAATTGTTTAAGCAGCCTGAGTCTCCTCATGTATGAAATTCCAGGGGACATCATAACAATTAAGTGAGGTCCTTTTGTAGATAGTGTAGTGGTTCGGCACTGTGGTACCCAGTGAACAGTAGGCACGGATTGCATACGTTTGCTTCATTGGAGGAAGTTTGTTAATACCGTTAAAAGTGTTGGTTCATGATGTGGTGTCAGTTCTTGAAAGTTATGCATCAAAGCAAGCTCAGACTTAAGATTGACTAGTTTACCAATGGCCTAAAATAGTGCCACTGCCTTTGCTTGCCACCCACCTAGGTTTCAGCTCTTAGGTTTGGCTGTCTCATTGGTTGGTCAAATGTGTATGATGTCTTCCATTAGCTTAGTCGCTTGAACTGTTTCCATCACCTGAGTTACCCTTTTCTAATGAACTCCTGTACATCCTTCAAGACCCAAGTTTGATGCCGTTTGTTTAGAGAAAGCTTCCTAGGCTCTCTAGGTAGGCTTAGTTTTTCCTTCCTGTGTGAGCCCTAGCAATTTATACATTGGGATAGTATTAATATTGGTGAGCACTTACATAGCACTTTGTGCCAGGCACTGTTTTAAGTATTTTTATGCAAACTAACTCATTAAATCCTCCTAACAGCCTATGAGGTCATGTTGTCATTGTTGTTATTATCTCCTTTTTACAGTTGAGAAAACTGAGTAGAGCAGTTAGGTCAGGGCAGGCTAGGATTTGAAACTGCTGGGTAGGTGGCCCCAGAGTCTCTCCCACCTTTTCATTTTGTCACAGCACATATCACTGTATGTCTTACTCCCTTGGATAGTAAATTCTACCAGGATGTGAGTCCTATTTCAAGGCCAGTGTGGAGCATATAGTGGGCACCCAGTAGACACTGAGGCCAGCTCCTGCAGGGCACACCTTCCGAAACATAGATACTGCATGAGTGCTCACTGTGCACTCGGCATTGTGTGTTAGCACATGCCTACCTTACAGTATTTCCTTAAAACAGACAGGGGAGTGTTATCACTATTTGATGAAAGAGCCAATATATTCAGAGAGCTGGACTGGCTGGTACAGAGAAGACATGCAGAAATTTCCTGGGAAAGAAAGCTCTCGGATTTATCTTGATACCTGCAAGGGCCTGCTGCTTTGAAAGACTCTCAGTAAGCATTCATGTGTGCGTGTATGTGTGTGTGTGTGTCTTTTGTTTTTCACTTTGAGCCAGTCTGTACATTTTTCCAGCTTTATCAAGTTGTAGTTGACAAATTGCATATATTTGAGGGACATAATACAATGATTTGATATACTTGTATTTTATGAAATGATTACTACAATCAAGTTAGTTCACACATCTGGTGACATGTTGAACTAGGATTTGAAGCCAATTTGGCCGACTCCAAACCCACACTCTAACCACTACACACTGCTTCTTCAAGGGCATTCCTGGGGGGTTTTTAAATATGCATGTTATTCATAGCCCAACTACTTCTAAGAAGGGATCAAGGGAAGAAAAAGCAAAAAAGATTCTTAACTGTTCTGCTAAGGGTATTCATGTTAAAAACTCATGGTGACAAATGAAACAAGCCCACTCCAATTAATTCAAGTAAAAAAGTGAATTTATAATCAGGTCACTGAGGTGTCTCATCAGATTCAAAACCAGGGAAGCATCTACTGCCCAGGGCCAACTTGTACTGTCTAACCCAAGGCTGGGAGACCCCTCTCCCTTCACTCCTTGCAGACCAGGTTTTTCTGCCCAGTGGAAGCAGTGCTGCCAGTAGCACCCAGCTTCACCTCCTGCAGCTTCAACAACCAGAGAGAGGTGGTGCTGATGCTTACTCTGGTTCTAAGTTCAAAAGTTCAGGGCACTTCACACCTGTTAGAATGGCTGTTATCAAAAAAAAACAAAACACAATAGGTGTTGGGAGTGATGTGCTGAAGTGGAACCCTGGGCACTGTTGGTAAGAATGGGAAATGGAGCCGCTGCTGTAGAAAACACAATGGCAGTTCCTCAAACAATTAAAAACAGAATTGCCATATGACCTAGCAGTACCACTTCTAGGTTTGTATATCAAAGAAGTGAAAGCAGGACCTCAGCAATATATTTATTCAACTATTTTCATAGCAGCAGCCTTCGCAGTAGCCAAGCAGCAGAAGCAATCTAAGTGTCCCTCAAGGGATGAATGGATAAACAAAATGTGGTGTATACCTGTGACGGAGTATTTAACCTTAGGGAGGAAGGAAATTCTGACATCTGTTTAGATGTGGATGAACTTGGAGGACATTCTGCTAAATGAAATGAGCCAGTCACGGAAAGACAAGTGTGTTAGGATTCCAGTTATGTAAGGTATCTAGAATATCGGTTTCATAGAAACAGAAAGAATATGGTGGTTGCTGGGGTGTGGGAGGTGAGGACAAATGGGAATTGTTTAATGAGTATAGGTTTAGTAAGATGAAGTTCTGGAGATCAGTGGCACAATAGTGAATGTCCTTAACTACACTTAAAAATGATTAAGATGGTAAATTTTATGTTGTATTTTCCAGTTTTGTTTTGTTTTTTGGCACTGGTGATCGAACTCTGGTCCTTGCACTTGCGCAGCAGGCAGCGAAACCACTGAGCTAAATCCCCGGCCCTGTTTTCCCCAGTTTTAAAAGAAACCCCCAGGACAGGGGTCCATTAGCCCACATTGGGTCTAGTGTTTACCCTAAGGCCTGTCAACCAGGCTAGCATGGATTCCTGAAAGGATGGGGCAGTTCCCATGGAAACCAGAAGGCTGGAGTGGAGGTGGAGTGACTCCCAGAAAGAGGATGTGTGGGCCGGTGGGAGGGAGGGCAGCTGGACAGATGAACAGTGGGTGTCCACTACGGGGTTACTGCCTGCTAGGCAGCAGCACACTTGTTTTTCTACCATCATGGCTGAGCTAATAACAATCTCTAAGTAGCACCTGCCGTCATCTTCATCATCAGGTACCTGTAATGGTCTTTTGTTGTTTTTGTTTGGTGGGGGATAGTTGTTTTTGTCTGTTTTGAGACCGGGTATATGTAGTTCAGGCTGGCCTTGAACTCACTATGTAGCCCAGGCTAGCCTTGAACTCGAGGTAGTCCTCCTACTTCAGCCTCCCAAGTGCTGGGATTACAGACGTGCACCAGCATGCCCAGCCTTTCTTTTCTTTTTAAATATACGTTTAAAATAAAATTTACATTCAGCTTAGGGAATTGGTACATATATATGTATCATATGATCACTTCTATTCCTCCGTTCTCTCTCCCCCTTCAGCAGGGTTTTTACAAAGCTATGTATGTCTTGCCAAAAAACCTTTGAAGCAGTTTGTACAAATGAAGAAACAGACTCAATAGTATTTAAGTGATCAACATAGGGTTGGTGTTATTTCAGTTGTAAGAGACTAAAAGCCAGTTTGAACTAATTTAGATATAAAGGAGGATTTATTGGCTCATGGGATCCAAGAAGGAGCGAAACATCTGAGCCCCCCCTGGCCCCTGAAGGGCAGGCAGGGTGCAGCTGGGCCTTAGGAACAACTGCCACCACGGACTCAGACACTGCCAGCATTGTCTCTGCTTCGTTTCTCTTCTCTGCATGCTGACTTCATTTTTCTCTCCATGCAAACCAGCTTTCCTCAAATGGTCATTGGAGGCTTCCACACTTGGCGTTGATACCTTTTCCCCATTTCAAAGAAGCAGCCCTGAGTACCCGGTTAAACAGTCCCAGGGGAGACTGAGATGAGCTGAATGAATTCTGTTGCCCCACCTCGGCTTTAGCAGGAAGGCTCATCATCTAAGACGAGGCAGGTCCCTGGAGAGATGTAAGACTAGGGCTGGGGAAAGTTTTCTCAAAGTGGGCGGGAAGGGGATTGGTGCCACATAGACCAAACATCAAATGTTCACAGCAGTGACTCAGAGTAAGTAAACGGAAGATCAAGGGAGAAGCCCAGGTCTTTTGACTACAGCCGTTAGAGCTACATGCTAACTACTGAATGCTTCCCTGCAGAAGGAAGGCCCCATCTCCCAGGCCCGGGGACCACGCATGTGAAGGTGTGAGGCTGGGGCCAGACTTTGTTACCAGAAGTGGGTTGATGAGTCAACTGAGAGCAAGACTGGAAGGTACCTCACTAGGCCCATGGCTTGTACCTGCACAAGCTTCCTGGTTAATTTCATGGGGCTGGAGGGATATAGACTTCTATATAAACATGTTTTTTGTTTTCTTTTGTTTTTGGTACTGAGGATTGAACTCAGGATCTTGTGTTTGCCAGGCAGGCACGGTGCCACTGAGCTACATCCCCAGTCCTATATTTAAAAAAAATTTTTTCCCCTAGTACTAGGGATCAAACCCAGGGGCACTCTATCACCAAGCTAGATCCCCAACCCACTCCTCCTTTTTTTTGGTACCCAGGATCAAACTCAGGACCTTGTGCTTTAGAGGCAGGTGGTGGCACCATTGAGCTAAATCCCTGATCCATCAGCCCTTTTTATTTTTTATTTTGAGACAAGGTCTTGCTAAGTTGCTCAGGGTGGCTGCAAACTTGTGATCCTTCTGCCTCACCCTCCCAAGTAGTTTGAATTAGAGGTGTATGCCACCATGCCTGGCATTAGACTTCTATATAAATGTTATTTGTGGATTCAACAATGCTTTTATCCTATATCTGCACGAGGTGGAGTTACATGAGAATGGGTGAGTTCCCATGGCAGATGGAGATGCCAATCCAGCCTGTCCAAGTTTTCACAATAAGAATCTCTTTTGCCCCCTTCCCGTCTCCTTCCTCCTCCTTTCCTTCCTCCCTTCCTTCCTGTCCCATCTTCCCTCCTTTCCTCTCTTTTTTTGTTTTATTTTTTTGGTACCGGGGATCGAACTCGGGACCTTCTGCTTTCGAGGCAGGCATTGGCAGGAGGCGGCACCACTGAGCTAAATCCCTGGCCCCTTTCCTCTCTTTCTTGATTGATGGTCTCACTGTGTTGCCCAGGCAGGCTTTGAACTGTTGAGTTCAGAGATTCTCCTGTATCAGCCTCCCAAGTTGCTGAGACTACTGGAACACACCATTGGACTCAGCTTGCAGTCACAATTTTCAAGTACACTTTCAAACACTAGCTTTTTAGCCAAGCATGGTGACACACAGCTATAATCTGAGCACTGGAGAGGCCAAAGCAGGAGGAACAGCATGAGTTCAAGGCCAGCCAGAACTACATAGCAGGACCCTGTCTCAAAACAAAAATACCCAAAGCCAAAAAACTAGCTTTTTACTAGTGACATGCATGGCTTTTACTGTTTTAAATGTCAGCATGTAAAGGGTGCACAGAGTTCAGTGGTCATCTGGTTCTTTCGTTTTCAAGCTTGTCCTTATGGGTACACCCCCCCAAAAAAAACTACATGGTACCCAATATATAAAACAGATGAAAGTAGAGCAGCTTGGGGTTTTGGGAGTCATTCAGTCCTCAAGTCCCTCTGATTCGGCCTGGAGGATGCACTTGGAGAATCACTGAGCTGGATTTGTAGCAGCAGATGGAGCCACAGTTCCAGCGAAGTTACAGAGTCACCTGCAGCAGTGAGTCGCAGAGCTGTGCTGGAACTTGGTGTCCCCGGCCGGGAGCCATGTTCTTTGTGCTATATTGTGCTGCTCTTAGCTGTATTGAATGAGCCTCCAACAAAGTAACTTTTTCTTTAGTTACCTGGTAATAACTTGAAGGCAAGTGGAGGAACTTGGGCACCTAATCAAATAAACAGGTAACAGCTTTATAATTAGGAACATCTGCTTCTGTCTTACTGTACTGAGCAGACTTAATGAGCACTTGCTATTCAGCATTCTCACTGCCAGAGATCAGAGAAGACGAGGGTGTCTTCAAAGAGTTCAAGTCTTCACTGCTGTCTCGGTGAAGGTGATAAATACATAATAGAGGTTTTCGGGGACACACTTGATTTCACCTGACCCCTCCAGAGAAGTCTGGAAGGTTTCTGGAAGAAATATCATCTCAGAAAACACCGGAAAGCCTAGGTGGGGGCGTGTTAGGAGGAAAGGCTGGAGAGGTCTTCCGGAGCCGGTCACGGAGCACCCATAAACCATTAATCCTAAAATAACTACATGGGACGTGTTCGCCTCTGAGATCACTCCAACTTGGAGAACGGCCCAGAAGGACAGGTGAGGTGTTAGCAGGCAGCATGGACAGGGCCGGGTGAAACTGAGGTGCAGAGCAAGGCTCAAGTTTCTCACCTGAGCAGTTGACTGGATGGGGCCATGGCCTTTGGCCAAGATGTGAACACTGGAGGAAGAACAGGTTTGGGCTGAGGCTGGGTTTGGTTTGGGACTTTTTGAGACCTAGGTATTTGTGTTTGCAGAGTTCTAAAGGAAAGCATAGGAAGGAAGTAGATAATCAGGGTCATCAGCAGTGGTGGCACTTGAAACTGGCAGCTGCCATCACTGGAGCAGGGGTCATAATGAGAGGAACCTTGAGGAGCATAGACAACATCTCAGAGAGCTTTGAGAGGGGAGTAGTTAGCAGAGAAGAAATTGCAGAAGCCACATACAATATGGAAGGAGAAATAATCTGTCAGCAAGGTGTGGTGTTGTATGCTTGTGATCCTAGCCTTGGGAAGGCTGAGGCAGGAGAATTTCTAGTACAAGGCCCACCCCCAGTAAAAAGCCAGCCTGGATTACATAGTAGAGTCTGTCTCAAGACAAAATTTTAAAAACCACAAAGGTATCTTTTGAATTTTAGTGAGGATATCAATTGTAACCTTGGTTAAGAAGGTTCAATAGGGCCGAGGATTTAGTTCAGTGGTTTTGCCGCCTGCTGCACAAGCACAAGGATCCAAGTTTGATCCCCGGTACCAAAAAAAAAAAAAAAGAAGGTTCAATAGAGGTTTAGGAGTTTAAGCCACATTTTGTGGTTTGAGGAGTGAAAGAAGAAAAAATGGGGTCAGTGGGTGACTATTCTTTGAAGTTGTGGAAGGAAGGAGAGAGGGTGATTTGCTGAGGGAGGTTTTGAGTTAAAGGCAGTTTGTTTTCTTTATGTCTGAGAGACTTTCACGTGTTGAAATGCCACTTGGAAGGAGCTAGTGGTTCTACTAGGGTTTCCTCCTCTTGTGAAACATCTGGAAGATGACAATAAGACAGAGCTCTTCTTGCTGCTCTCTGCTGGTGAACTAGGGTGGCCAACTCATCTTGTCTTGCGCGGAGCTTGCTTTCCTATTTTTAGCTCTGGAAACCCATGTTTTAGGTCATGGAAACCCATGAAACCAGATACTCCTCATGAGGGGCAAACCATCCAGGTGTGGCCGCACACATCTCTAATCCCAGCACTGAGGAGGCTGAGCAAGGAGGATCATTGTGAGTTCCAGGCCAGCCTGAACTACATAGTGAGACCCTGTCTCAAAAAACAAAGTGGGGTGGCAAATCAAGATGACTGGTCTAGACTGGACAAGTAAGGAATCCAGAGAAGGTGACATATCTGCAGATTTGGAGGTCCTGCTCCCACACAAAAAACCTGCTGCAAGGAACAGAAGAAAATGTAGATGATACCTGATTGATGCTTCAGTGGTTCAAAAGGTGGTAGGTAGGGCTGGGGATTTAGCTCAGTGGTTTCGTCGCCTGCTGCATAAGCGCAAGGACCCGAGTTCGATCCCTGGTACCGGGGAAAAAAAAAAAAAGATGGTAGGTACATAATTAATTTAGAACCAGCAATTCTGAAAATAGAATAATCTGAGATAAGGAAGGATTAGGAGGAGATTAAAGATGTGCCTGCTGAAATAAACTCTGAATGTCTTCGAGCAATGAATGGCATGTTGAACACAGTAGATGAATTTAGTAAAGAAAACAAACTTCAGGGCCAGAGATTTAGCCCAGTGTTTTTGCCGCCTGCTACGCAAGCATAAGGACCCGAGTTCGATCCCTGGTACCAAAAAAAAAAAAGAAAACAAACTTCAGATGGTCTGCCAGAACACAGGAAACTGGAAAGACATGGAAGTAAGATAAAAGAGGAACTATGGAGGCAGAACAATGAAAGATGAAAAAGTCTTAAGAAGGGAAGAATGAAGGGACTCGATTAATAATGCTGAAAGAGTGAAGACGTGTTGAGTGCTTGTCCTTTCTGACACTCCATGCATGAACTCAATCAACAATCCCGCGGGGTGGGGACCAATTTCCCCCCAGTTTTGCTTACAGTGGGAAAGGAGCACAGATGTGAATAGCGTGTGCAAGTTTGCACAAGTAGGAGCTAGAGAAGCCTTGCTCTGAAGCACTGGGCCACACTGACTTGTGATATAATATTGAAGCTGAGTTATCCTGGCAGTCATTTGAGTGTTTTTTTATTGTCTCCCAAGTGCCAGACTCAATTCTGCTGCTGGGAAAATATCAAAGAGTGAGACAGATTAAGTCCATCTTAAATGGAGCTTAAGTTGCTGTAGAGAGAGAAGAAAAATATACAAGTAAACAATGAAGAGGGTTTCAGTAAGTCCTACGAAGAAAAACCTGAGGAACAAGGTAGAGAGTGACTAGTGTGTGCCTTGGCGTGTCCTTGCTTCAGATGGCTGCCAGGGAAGGACCACTGAAAAGGGCATCACCTGAATCCATCACAAGGTGGGACAGGAAGAGTGGGGTGGCCTTGGCATAGCCTGGGGCTGGAAAGGCCAGGGCGGTGCCAGCCATGTGAATGAGGTAGATTTGTTAAAGCACCAATCAGAGAAATAGCTAGGGGCAAATCGGAGCCTGTTAGGCCACAGTAAGGATTTGGGATTTTTTTTTTTTGGTACCGGGGATTGAACTTGGGACCTTGCGCTTGAGAGACAGGTGGCAGGAACCACTGAGCTAAATCCCTGGCCGAGGATTTGGGATTTTATTCTACTTGCAACAGAAGGAGTTGAATATTTTTAGTTTGTGTGTTTGTCTAGCAGGAGAATATGATCTGATTTACATGTTAAAGGATGAGTCTGGCTGCTGTGTGGAAAATGAACTGTAAAGGTATAATAGAGACGTGGACTGTGGAAGCACATTGTACTTGCTATTTATTATGTGTGTAGAAGGAAAACATCTTGAAATAGTAACATTCATGCTTTAATTTTTGTGGTACCAGGGACTGAACCCAGGGCCTTTGTACTGGGCTACATACCCAGCCCTTTTTATTTTAGATGTGGTCTCACTAAGTCATTTAATTGTCCAGGCTGGGGTCAAACTCCTGCCTTAGCCTCCCTGGGTGATGGGATTACAGGTGTGCACTACACCCCTGGACTTTTTAACTCTTTTTGTTTTTGAGACAAGATCTTGCTGTGTCATCCAGACTATCCTTGAACCCACTATGTCCCCAGGGCTTGAACTCATGGTGATCTTTCTGCCTCAGCCTCCCAAGTGCTGGGATCACCGGTGTGTGCCATCATGCCTGGCTGTGCTTTTTCTACTTCCTCCTAGGCCTTGGGACTGTCCCCTGGTCAATCAGAGGCATTTATATTGCCTTTAAGAAACAGTGTTTTGGGGCTGAGAGTGCAGCTCAGTGGTAGAGCACTTGCCTAGCATGTGTTACCCTTACATTTAATCCCCAGGAGCAGAAACAACAACAAATAATTGGCTTTTTTATAGTAAGGATGGAAATAGAAAAAAATAGATATAGTTTTTCAATTTCCAAATTAGGTTCAATATGAACTCCCACATGAATAATTTTTGAAAGCCAAGTGTGAGACTTAATGGAGAGAAGAGATTTTGAGAACCCAAAGTGTTCTGAAGGAAGCAAGGTGTTGAGGTTCTGATTTAGAGCCCTAGGAAGGGTACCCAGCCCCTTCTGCTTACAGGGACAGGAGTTCGGGGTCTCTGAAGCTGGGAGCAGCAATGGAAGTTGGCTTTAGAGGACATCACAGTGGTCTGAGATGGAAATGAAAATGTTGAGGGGGCAAAATCAGCCAAGCCACATTGGTCATCACCTGCTGAGGAGCCAGTCACTGTTGTGCTCCTTATGTGCTGTAAAGGCTACCTCCTGTCAGCTGCCTGTCATTGCCCTTGAATCACCCAGAAGTGAAGCTCCCCAGTGCCACGCCCTACCGGAGCCATTTTCTGTGGACACTTACTTTTCCCAACAGTTCAGGAATCTTGGAAGCCTTGTCACATAGTGAGGAATCTTGACATCGTCGATCTGTCCCCACCACCTGAAATTGGGAGAAACTGGGCAGCAAGCCTGGTCCATTTCACACCACTGTACTCAGAAAGCAGACTGACCTCAGGTGGGGGCAGCAAGTCTGGAGGCAGGGTCGTCTCTGTACTCCTCATAGCAGGCTGGTGCTCTGCAGATTATTATTATATCCAAAGAAGGAATGAAAGTCACAGTCTGCAAAAATCACTGCAAAAAAAAAAATAAATAACTGTAATACAACTTAAGTACTGTGATAAAAAAAAGTACAAAGCCCAGTGACTGGTCAGAAGCAGAATTGGGATTTCCTGTGACAGTGCCAGAACCCTTACCACCCACTCCACAGTGCCATAGGAGCAGGTCTTGGCAATGCCTGTCCAGCCCATACTGGTCCTCTGGGGTCCCAGCCATAGTTGATGGGCTCTTGGTGCATGACCCAGATAGGTCAATGGGTTCTTCCTCTCATGATTTTGCTCTTTGAGTTCAGAGATGCCAGTCTGTGTTAATTTCCTGTTGTTATTACAAGGTATCTGAAGCAGAGTAATCTCTAAAGAAAAGAGGTTTACAAAGGCTCCTTGAAAACTACAGTGAATGTTTAAATTAAAAAGAAAACTTGGGCCAGAGATTTAGCTCAGTGGTTCCGCTGCCTGCCTTGCAAACCCAAGGTCCCGAGTTCAATCCCCGCTAACAAAAAAAAAGAAAGAAAACATTACAGTAAACGGCACATTGCCAAAAATGATGCAATAAGTGTGTTTGAAGCAAGGGGAATATTTTAAGTATGGGGGCGCGTGGTAAATGGCAGTGTGTCTTTTACAGTAAGAGAATTTTTAAGTGTAAACATTCACTGTATAGAGCATGGCCCTGGCTTCTGCTCGGCTCCAGTGAAGGCCTGACTGAGGATGGTATCGCAGTGACAAGAGCATTTGTAGAAAAAATCACATGGCAAGACAGGAAGCCAGCCAGCCCGGAGAGGCCAGTGTTGCTCTTGTATAACATTGCTCTAGCAAGAACTTGGCAGGTCCCTGAGAACTACTTCATCCCTTCCTTCCATCCTGGGCCAGGCCCCAGTGACCTAATCGCCTTGCTCTAGGCCCCATCTCAGAGGTCCCGTCACCTCAGAACTGCCACTCTGGACCACACTCACAGCGTGGGAACCCCTGGGGCCACATTCATGCACAGCACAGTCATTTCTGCCGGTCACCTGGCCTTTGAACCAAGAGCTAGGTGGCTTTGCAGGAGATCTGCTGGGAGGAACAAGAGAAGCAGAAGTTCAGAACATGAATAGGAGACAACCAGGCCCCGAGAGGGAGAGAAGCTTCCTGGCTGCTCAGTGGCTTTTAAGATCCTGGTTCTTGTCTCTCGAGGCCTGGTAGTCCCCTGCTCTTGGGTTCTAATGACTTGGGTTACTAAATTCTCTTTATTGCTAAGCAGGCCTGGAGTTATGTACAGTGTGCATCCTAGAGTCTGGATCAACATTCTTCCATTGATGTCACCCTCACAATCATAGCAACACCTTCTAGCTCTCACCACGATCCAAGACTGTTTGGAGGACATGCCCATAATAACTCAGGAAATCCTCAACCTGCTCCTATGAGGTAGATACAGTTTATCCCCATTTTTCAGATGAAGAAGTGAGACACACAGAGGGTAAGTTACTTGTCTATGTCCCACTGCTAGTAAGTGGTGGAGCTGGAATTCAAATCTGAGTGGAGCACATATCCAACACTGAAGTCCTGTCACATTTTGTTGAGCACCAGTTTATTTTTTTTTAACTCATTCCCTGGGAAGAATGCAGTTTTAAATGCTTATCATTGAGGAATCCTGAGTGCATCCTTTCTTCTGTCTAGGCTAAGGGTCCCTCCCAGAGTCTCAGGCTGGGTGGGCTTGGAGCTCAGCCGGCTCTGTCTGCCCCACAGCCCTGTCGCCTGCTTTGCCGGCCTGGCAGAGGAAGCGCGGGAAAGGGCTGGTGAGCCAGGTACAGGCCTTGGCGGCAAAGCTGCTTGTGCGGCGGGAGGCCAGAGCCGCGCCCTGGCACCTGGCAGGCAGCCCAGCTGAACTGTTGAGAAACTACCTGGTACAAAGGAGTCCTCCCGCCACGCTGGCCACCTCCCCATGTCCCTGCAGCTCTGCAGCTGAGGAATCCGACCTCCAGGTCAGGTCCTTACATGGCTTGAGGAGGATTGGAGAAGCCTGCATGGACTGCCTGACCTGGAACACCTTCCTGGCTGCCCCGGTGGGCTTCTCAGGGAGGATGTTACTCCATGGAAATGTTGATCCACATCGCATGGGTTCCAGGCTGATTTCCACTCAGGGACCCTATAGGGCTTTTCTGAAACTGCTCATCACTGCCACCCCTCCCCAGGGCATTCAGGTCCATGGCTTCACAGCTCTGAGGCCTGGACTCCCCCAGCAGAGTATCCAGCTTATAGCAATAATTTGTTCAGTGTACAGACTGAACAGATGTGGGGCTGTGGTGAAGAAGAAAAATTCCTGCCAAGGAATTCAGACACAATCACCAGTGGGGACTTGGAGGAATAAACATGGCCTGGGAGAAAACCTGAGAGAGTGGAAAGTGGGAGGCTTCCGGGGCTCCTAGGGTGTCGGGGTGGTCTCAATGAGCGCATGCAGAGGGAAGGTCCAGCCTCCTGAGGGACAGCCCCACACCTGAGCCTTCCCTGTCTCCTGTGAAAGGCCTCAGGGCGTGGACCTGGGCTGGAGAGCATCTCGGTGTGGCTCCTTCATTCCAACAGGTCCATTCCAGGAGCGCCAGGCCGGCATCGAGCCTCGCGCCAACCCTGTGCTATAGGGACTCCTGCCATTAGGGCTGCTGCCAGCCCCTATGTGCCCTTGGTGACTCAGAAGCAGAAGAAGCAGCTGTTTTCCTTGGTGGGCAAAGCCCTATTCCATGGCCCCCAGCTTTGCCAAGTAGGGCAGGGTGTGGAGTTGGCCTTCAACCCCACTCCCCACTCATCTATGTGGTTCTGTGCAGATCCATCCTCCACCATTTGATGTAAGGCAGTGCCTATTAGGATGATCCCGAACATGACCTTAGGCCCCTGATCCCCAGGGCAAACTCTCCTCCCTGGCCTACATTTTTGCAGAGCTGGTCAAAGGAGGTCAATGCAGAGGTGCCTTCTCTTCCTGGGTCAAACCAACCTTACACAGGAAGGGAAGGCTCAGTAAGGGTCCCCTAGAAACAGGTCCCAGGACCACTTCTGGAGCCTTCCCAGCAGACCCTTCTGGCCCTGCAGGAGCCCCTGGGGCATTCTCATCCCCAGAGGCTGCTCCAAGGCTATCCTGAGGGAAGGGTGCACTGTAGGTGATACACTAACCTCCAGTGTGTAAATCTTCGTGGAAGATAAGCAAGCCCTGGTTAGGCAGAGGTAACATAAGCCACAGTTCAGGACTGGGCTGTACCCTAGGCTCAATGCTCGGGGCCTAGACCCAGGGAGTCTATAGGTTCTGGCCTGCCTCCATTTCCACTTGCTTCAACTCCCCTTATTCATCATGGGGTCCAGGGAGTACCACTTGGTGCCTACCCCACATTCAGCACCACACTGGGACCACATCCTGCACAAATGCACATCCATGGACAGGAAGTGCACTAACCGTCCACAGGCAGAGGGAGCCCTCCTGAGGCAGGGGTGGGCATGGCACACAGCCTGGAGTCCCATCAATCTCCAGCCCCACCTCTCCCTGGCTGTGGGACTCCAGCTCCCCTGCTCCCTGGACCACAGGCACGACAGACACCTGCCTTGTGCTGCTGCTGGGCACCTTGCTATTAATAATAAAAGCAAATAAGAATCAAGATATATTATGTAAAGGTTACAAATCTCCAATGATGAATGTCATTATATTGTACATCTAAAATGTACCAATAAGTCGTGTGCGTCGCGTGTACTTGTATCCTGGCTGGACGCGAGCTGTGGAGGGAGCCACTGCCTGCTCCCCGCTGTGTCCCCAGGGGTGAAGGTCACACTTGGATGTCACCCCCGAGCCCACTCAGCCTCCCACAGAGCAAAAGCCGCGGGGAGGGAGAGGAACAGTTGCTTTAAAAAAGCAAATGTGATCTAGTTTTTTAAAAAAATAAAAAAATAAAATGTACCAATAAAATTAAGGTTAAAAAAAAATAAAAACAGCAGTAGCAATACAGTTACCACTTCTTGAGCACTTTCCGTGCTCAGTGCTTGAATCTCTCTCCACAGTAGCCCACAAGGAGGCGCTCGCCCAGCTCAGGACATGGCAGCTGTGTCCTTTCTGTGCACAGCACAGTGTAGTTGGGTGGAGACTCGGTACCTGTGGAGTTCACAGCCTGGACTCAGAACCCGGGCCTACCACACCCCTCCTCGTTTCCCACAAAGTGCTGAGGGTAAACTGAGTCCAGGTTTAGAGCCAAAACTGCTGGCAGGATGGTGGCCTGGGTCCTGACCTCACTTCTGCCCTTGGATGGCTCTGCCTCCTGGGCCGGTCACTAACCCTCCTGGGCTTCAGGTTAGCCTGGGGTTAAGTGAGAAATAGAGGGTCAACTCCTTGTCTCGCACCATAAAGGAAGTTCAGGAGATGGGGCCTGTGAGAAACCCTGGGCTCTCTCTGCCCCCTGGCGGACAGGAGCAGCCTAGCACCCAGGGGAGATGACAGCTGAACTCTGAACACCGAGTGACTCCCAGGAACCTGGGAACTTGCTGTGACCTCCCTGTGTTAAGTGGTGATGATAATAGCAACAACATCACCAGGATGCTGTGACGACTAGGAGCTGTAACAAATGCGAAACACTTGTTACTGAGCCACGGGCATGGAAAGCCCCATGTCAACTGCCATCACCCTCTCCCTTCACTCCCAGTAAGAGCAGTCCCTCAGCTCATCTGGTTCTCACCCCTCTGCAACCCCTCTTCCCAAGCCAGGCCTCACCGTCTGTCCTCTCTAGTCTCACCAACTGCTCCCCAACCCCTCCAGCCCCCCAGTGCAGCCCCCTGTCAGCCAGGCTGTTGCTTCTCAAGACCAGACCTGCGGATAACCCCCAAGGAACAGCAGTGCAAGCCCTCAGGCTGTCTGCAAGGGCCCGCCCACCTCTGCTTATGGAGCCCTCTGTGTTTTAGGAAAATCATTAATTTTTTGTTTTTGTGGTGCTGGAGGTTGAGCCCAGGGCTTCATGCATGCTAAGCAAGTGCTCACCCATTAAGCTACAGTCCCAGCTCAAAAATCATCAAAAATCATCATTATCCTCAAATTAGCTCATTGGTATTTCTTATGAATAATTTTCCATCTACCGAGCTTTTATTGGCTTATTTTAATTCTTTTTTTTGTTGTTGGTACCAGTTTTAGAACTCAGGACCTTGCACTTGCAGGGCAGGAGGCGGAACCACTGAGCTAAATCCCCAGCCTGGTTTATTTTAAATTCTTGAATTTTTTTTTTTTTTTTAGGTACCAGGGACCGAACTCCGGTCCTTGCGCTTGCGCAGCAGGCAATGAAACCACTGAGCTAAATCCCCAGCCCCTTAATTCTTAAAGTATGATGAATTCAGTACTTTGATATTTGTAGTTTAAAGATTTATTATAAAACACTAAAAACAAAGTAAAAGACGATGACACACGTAATTTTGGATAAATTTCCTTTTTTTCCCACGCATTCCTAGCCCTCCCTTCACCCCCTCCACCCTTCCCTATTTACAAAGACTTTATTTCCATTTTTTCCATTTCTCATCATTTTTCCTTTGCCTTCTTTCCTTTCTCCTAATGTTTCTTTGAAATATCTTAAAGATGAATCTTTCCTTTCTAGAAGGAGGAAAGAATAAATAGCAATAATAATGAATTCCAGCCCGGAATATCTTTTATTATTGTGCCAAAATCTAAAGAGCCTAGAATATTTATTGATAATGTGCAAGAAGCAGTACAGAATAAATAATTTGTATTTCGGGCACGGGGAACCCTCCAAATTTATAGTCTTTTCCTTCAGGTAAAAGACTGGGGATGGACTGGGTAATTTTAATCAATTCCTGAGGAATCTAGAAAAGCTGAACAAGGTAATTTAAAAACCATTCTGCTTGGGCCGGGGATTTAGCTCAGTGGTTTTGCTGCCTTCTGCGCAAGCGCAAGGACCTGAGTTCGATCCCTGACGCCAAAAAAACCCCATCCTGCTTAACAGCCATGATGAGCTTGACACATGTCCCTAAGTTCATTGCTCCTCCTCTTTTTAAGAGGCCAAACCTAATTGCCCTCCCCTTGTGTAAGAGTCAACTCCTTGACTTGCTTCTGATGAGCAGAATAAAATGAAAAGGACAGTGAGCACCTGGGTCTTTAAAGGCTTTGTGGTTGCCTCCCTGTGCTCCCCGGATCACTCGCTCCAGAAGAAGCAGCTGCCCTGTTATGACAACATATAAGTAGTCCTGGAGGAGAGGAGAGATCTGGAAGGTGGAGAAACTGCAGCCTCCTGTGAGCAGGATTTTCCCAGGCATGAGGGTGCCATCTTGGAAGCAGGTCCTCTGGGTCTGGGTTTTGGTCTTCAGGTGACCGCAGCCCTGGCTGATGCCCTGGCTGCAACCTTATGAGACACCTGAGTCAGCACCACCCAGCTAAGCCACCTGGACCCTATCTCAGACTCTGCAAGATAATATGTGTATTTTTTTAAGCATCTAGATTAGGTAGCAATTTGTTATTCTGCAATAGGTAACTAACATAAAGGCAGAGGAGTGCTAACAATGTGGGGAAGAATTATCAAGTGGAACTGGGGGTGATGGCTCATGCCTGTAATCTTGGCACTCTGGGAAGCTGAAGCAGGAGGATTGCAAGTTTGAACCCAGTCTGGACAATTTAGTGACTTAGTGAGACTCTATCTCAAAACTTAAAAGGGGCATGGAGTTCTAGTGATGTAGCTAAGTCCAAAAGCCCTAGATTTACTCCCCAGTACAGAAAAAACAAATAAATACCAGAAAGAAAGGAAGCTGGGCATGATGGTGCAAACCTGTAATCCCAGCACTGTGGAGGTTGAGGCAGGAGGATCGCCGTGAGTTCGAGGCCAGCCTTGGCTATATAGTGAGTTCAAGGCCAGCCTGAACCTCATAGTGAGACCCAGTCTTTAAAAAGAAAGAAAGAAAGAAAGAAAGAAAGAAAGAAAGAAAGAAAGAAAGAAAAGAAAAAGGAAAGGAATTACCAAGTAATTACCAAGTGAGAGTCAGGAGCCATGAAGGAAGTTTCCCTGGTGACCCCTCACCTTGAGTCAGAACTCAAGCAAACTCTCAAGACCAAACTCTCAGAGCACGTAAGGATGAACGGGAAGCAGCCAGGTCCTCAGGAACAATGTGCCTCTGCTTCCTGCCAGCCACTACAGTCCCTGACACTGCTGCAGGTGATCCCATCTGTAAGTGTCCCCAGAGGCTAGGCAGAAGCACAAATAACAATGCCTGTGAGTATCTCTGGAGGAGGATATCTCCACCATGGGTGTCAAATAGTTTCTACAAGGAATTTTGCAAAAATTCAATGCCACACACCTGTATACACCTGCACACACACACACACACACACGCACACAAATAAGCATGCAAGGAGACCAAAGGAATAAACTGGTGGAGCCAATAAACAAATAAAGAAAATTGACTCTGAGGGGCTTCAGGTGTTGGCATTACCTTTATAACTTATAAAGAACCTTTGTAAGTTCTTAAATTCAAAAAGATAAAAGGCAAAAAAAAAAAAAAAAAGTAAAACATAAACAGTTACATCTGACTCCAATCCCTAGTTCGAGGTTTTATTTATTTATTTATTTATCTATCTTTTGG
>NW_004624764.1:22286671-22301798 GCF_000247695.1 Heterocephalus glaber | reverse complement strand
CACACACACACACACACACACGCACACAAATAAGCATGCAAGGAGACCAAAGGAATAAACTGGTGGAGCCAATAAACAAATAAAGAAAATTGACTCTGAGGGGCTTCAGGTGTTGGCATTACCTTTATAACTTATAAAGAACCTTTGTAAGTTCTTAAATTCAAAAAGAAAAAAGGCAAAAAAAAAAAAAAAAAAAAAAAGGTAAAAGGCAAGCTTGAATTTCAACAAAGAACTGGAGGTTTTATTTATTTATTTATTTATCTATCTTTTGGTACCAGGGATCAAACTCAGGACCTTGTGCTTGTAAGGCAGGTGATGGAACCCCCAGCCCCAGAACTGGAGATAATAAAAAGAATCAAAAGGAACAAGTTATGGGTTGAATTGTATCCTCCAAAAAGAGACTTTGGATCCTAACCTTCAATGCCTCAGAATGTGACCTTATTTAGAAATAGGGTCATCAGAAATGAAAATTTTAAGTTCAAATGAGGTCATGCTGGAGTTGGGTGCACCCTTAATCTAACATGACTGATGCCCGTCCCGTATGAGAAGAGGATTTGAAGACTCAGGGAGAGGACACCATATGACAGCACAGGCAGGGATTATCATGATGCATCCACAAGCCAGGACTGTCAGCAACAACCCGCAGCCAGGAGGAGGGTGTGGAACAGACTCTCCCCCCAGGCCCCCAGAGGGAGCAAACTGCTGACAAATGTAAGAGGGAGTACATTTCCACTGCTCCAAGCCATCCAGGCTGTGGTACTGTTATGGCAGCTCTAGGAAAGTTACATGCAGAGTACAGAACTGAAATATATGGAATGGAATAAATTTATAGAGCTGAATAAAAGTATAAACTCAAATGGAGGGCCTACAGCTCACTAGAAGATAGTTGGAAGAAAATAACCAGAATGAAACCCAGCTAAAGGGATGGAAAATACCAAAGAGGGAGTAAGAGGCTATCAGGGAAGGACTCTACCCTCATAAAAAGTAGGAAACAAAAACGCTGCCACAGCCCCATAGGTCCTGAAAATGAACAGCAAGCTCAGAGCACAACAGGCGGGTACAGAACAGCAAACAGCAGGCGTTTCAGCAGAGCTATGCCTGTTCCCTTTGCCTCCAGTCTGACATGGGTATCAGGGTGGGTCCAGATGAAAGCTGCACACAAAATGGGCTGGGTGCAGCTGAGCCAAGGACCCACCCAGAACTTTCTGTAGTGACCAACAGACCAGCTCCCTCCTCTAGGGCACAAATAGACTCAAGCAGTCCTCTGTGCCAGCGTGATCTTCTTAGTCCCTCCAGATAAGCTTCAGACACTACTGAATATCGCATCGTGTGGTTCAGCTCAGCAAGGAGAGCTGGGCTCTCAGTGCCCTGGCTGGTTGGCCTTTTCCAACAATCCACCCCAGCCCTGCACATTTATAAATGAATTCAAATTTTCAAGTGAATTTGCCATCCTGCCAGAAACTCAGATTAGACATGTGGACTGGGTCTAGGAACAAACATATCCTTTCAATTTTTCTCATGTAGTACTTGATTAGGGCTTGATATGAACAGACTCCCACGAAATAAGATGAGGCCAATCTACTGAATTCTGTGCAGAGGGGACTAATAGGTACTTCTTCAGATCACTTCTTAGCTTCTTTCCTCATGGCACAGATGAACTCTCTTGGCTAAGCCAGGCTAGCTTTCCAAATATAGCAGGAGATGTTGTCACTGCTTCTGTCCATTACGATGCAGTATATCGCCAGGCTACTTTCAAAGGCATGCTAAGTAGATTGTCCTTTAACTTCTCCACAGAAACACTGAAAATTAGGAAACATCAAATAATATACCCAAAGTGCTTCAAGTCACTCCTTGTCTAGGTGTGTTTTTGTTTTGTTTTGAGACAGAGTCTGGCTATGTAGCTCAGGCCGGCGGTGGACATTGTGTGACCCCCTCATACAGGTACAATATGAACAACACAGCATTGCTTCTGTGATATTCCTGTAAAAGATACATAAACAATGAGGAAACCAAATAAAACCAACTGAGAGATTTCCTACAAAGTAACTGGTCTGTGTTTGTCCAGGACCCTGGCCAAAATCAAGTACATGAAGCAGAAGGGAAGACTAAAGAACTTTCTAGAATAAAGGTGAATAATAAGGGAAATGGTCTAGATGAAGGGTTTGTGGTGGTCTTTCTAGTATTTCATAACTTTTCTCAAGTTTGAAATTACAAGAAAGAGCTTGGCGTGGTGGTGCACGCCTGTAATCCCAGCACTCAGGAAGCTGAGGCAGGAAGATTGCCTCAAGTTCAAGGCCAGCCCCGGCTACACAGTTCAGAGCCAGCCTCAACTACAAAGAGAGACCCTGTCTCAAAAAACAAAAAAACAAAACAAAACAAAATAGAAAAGAAAAGAAAAATTTTAAATGCAAACAAATTAAAGATCTCAATTTGTTTAAAAAAATTATAAGAGAAAATTAAGGCATGAAAAAATATGCAAATACAAATTAAAGAAAGGTCTATAATTACATTAATATCAGTAAAAAGTAGATTTAAGGCAAAAATTATTGTTAGAGATAGACACCTCATATAAAAAGTTCAATCCATGAGAAAAATAAAATAATTCTGAACTTACGTTTTCCAACAACATAGCCTTAAAATACTTCAAGCAATAATAGACAGAACTTGAAGAAGAAATAGACAAATTCTGAACATATTTCTCATAGTTGGTAGACTAAAGGAGAGAAAAAATAAGAATACATTGAGAATGAATGAGTGAATAAACTTGACCAAATTGACATATAAAGAATAGCATATTCTACAATGCATGGTATACATTTTTTTCAAGTAGATGTGGAACATTTACCAAAATTGAAAATATGTGGATCATAAACCTAGTATCAGTAAAAAAAAATTGTGTGTGATACTAGAGATTGAACTGGTACCTTAGGCTTGCTGGGTAAGTGCTCTGCTACACTCTTAGCCCTTTTTAATTTTTGTTTCGAGACAGGATCTTGATAAATGTCAAGGCTGGGCTCAAACTGGTGATCTTCCTGTCTCAGCCTCCTAAGTAGCTGGGATTTCAGGTATGTGTCATCACCCCTAAAAGCTTCAATAAAATTTTTTTTATATAATTCTTACCTTTTTTTGAGACAGGGTCTCAGTATATATTCCAGACTGGCCTCAAACTCACTATTTACACCAGGCTGGCCTCAAACTCACAGTGATCCTTTTCCTGCCTCAGCCTTCTAAGTGCTGGGATTACAAGTGTGCACCACCATGTCTGGCTCAATAAATTTTTGTTTTGTTTTGTTTTGTTTTATTTAGTACCAGGGATCGAACTTGGGTCCTTGAGCTTGTGCGGCAGGTGGCGAAACCACTGAGCTAAATCCCCGGCCCTTTTGTTTTGTTTTCTTGATACAGGGTTTCAGGCTAGCTTTGAACTTGCTATGAACTCCAGGCTATCCTTGAACTTGCAATTCTCCTGCCTCGGCCACTCAAATGCTGGGCTTACAGGACTGCACCACAACCCCCAGCTAGTTCCAGTAAATTTTAAAGAACTGAAATAATGCTCAGGTGTAGCTCAGTGGTAGAGAGCTTGACTAGTGTATGCAAGGCCCTGGTTTGGATTTCCAGCATAAAAAAGTGAAATAATGCAAAATTTGTTCTTTGATCATGGTACAGTTAAATTAAAATTAACTTTAAACTTTACTAAAAATCTCTTGTTGAACTATTAATAAATTCTAAATATCCCACAAGTCAAAGAATAACAAAGTACAATGGAAGTTAGAGAATATTCTAACTGAATATAAATGAAAATGCTAAATGTCAACATTTGTGAGATGCCATGCCTAGCAAAATCTATATATTTAAATCCACATATTTAAAAAGAAGAAAGGCTGAAAATCATTAAGCTGAATCATTTGTCTACCTAAAGAAAGTAATAGATGGGTAATAAATTATCTTCCTTCCCCCAAAAAGAAGGAAGGGAATTATAAATAGCATAAAATAATGAAATAAAAGCAAACACAAAAGAGATCAACAAACCAAAAGTTTGTTTTGTAGGGTAAAAAAGTAACAAACCTCTGTCTATTCCATTCCAGATAAAAAAGAGAAAAAGTACACACACACACACACACACACACACACACACACGGAACATCAGAAATCAAAAAGGAGACATCACTACAGATCCTACAGATGATGGTAATTTATACATTGAAAAGAAACTAATTGAGTAGAACCACTCTAGAATTGGTTGGGTATTGCTTACTAAAGTTGAAATTATACATATTCTATGACTCAAAATTTCATTCTTAGGTATGTGGCTGAACAATTCATATATACTTTGAAAAAAGAACTCCCAAATACCTATTAACAGTAGAATATATAAATGAAATACTATACAGCAATGAAAAGAAACAAACTACTGCATGAGCATGCATGAATCTCACAAACCTACTCTTATGTGAAAGAAGCCAAACTTAAAGGAATTCTGTTTGATTTTGATTATATAAAGTTTTTAAATAGTCCTTGATATTTGAGATCAGTGGAATCAATAAAGGATACCAAAACAATTATTCTCAGAACTAACAGGAACAGAAGAGTGTTGTTATTCCTAAGCCTGATGAACAAATGGAGGAGAGTCACCAGAACCCTAGATAACAGTTGACACCTGGATGGAGCTGTGGCTTTAAGTATGAAAAGGAATTCAGCCACTGCCATATATAGAGAGATTTGGGGGAATAAGTGTCCTGACTTCCTTTTCCTTTCATTTCAGTCTTCTGCCAGGCTCTTCCACGGTCAAATCCAATCACAAGCCAGGGAGTAGGGAAGCCCACTTTCTGTGGACACGGAGCAAGATGGCAGCAAGTAAATAATGAGTCTGGAGAAGGAAACAGAGAATGTGAGTGTGTTGGTCATTTTCCTTCTCACTGAGACAAAATACCTGACATCTGCAACTTAAAAGAATAGACGTTTATTTGGGTACACATGTTTAGTCCACAGTTGGTTGTCTTCAAGGCAGTCATGGTGGAAGAGTGTGGTGGAGGAAAGCCACTCACATCATGGCCACCAGGAAGCAGAGAGAGAAGGGAGAGCTGGGAAGGGAGATCTGTCCTTCTAGGTCATGTCCCAATGACCCACCCCTTCCAACCAGACCTCACCTAACAAAAAGTCAGCCCCCATAATCCAGTCACCTTTTAAGGACAGGAGGCTTTGGGGGCCATTTTAATTCTAAAGCAGGGCAACCAGCGTAGTATTTAATCCGAAGAGAAAAATTATTGCATTGTTTGATAAATTTTATGTGGTTATTTGATAACCAAGACAAAACATATAATGAACTTTTAAATACTTCCAAGTTTTTAGTGATTCCTGAAATTTGGCCAAATGATGCTACAAAGTATTGTAGGTTGAAAGTAAAAAAGTATCAGTGAAATTGAGCCAACTAATTAAATATGAGATTAAAATTCATAATCTTCATGACTTAGTCGATAATAAAGATACTATGTGTCCAAAAATCTCATATATCTACTAAACTAGAGACTGTAAGTAACACTTCCAGAGGCAATTTCAAACTCAATTTCATTCACTGTGTATATAATTTTTCTATACAACTTTAATGATTTGATATAAAAATGTTAAAACTTTTCATGTCACCTACTCCAATAAGCCACTCAGGAAATTAAAAATGTGTCACACAGTATTATAGTGGTTAGAGATTTTAATACAATTGCATTAGTTCAGCAGAATCTAAGAAAATTTCCAATACCATAAACAATATCACTGCTTTTAAGAAAAAATTATCTAGTTATTGAGAGTACAAGTTACTTAAAGATGATCAATATAATGGAACATGTTAGATGAGTTTAATGTCAATTGATGGCTCAGACAAGGTATTTAGCTAATGACAATTGCATTACCCAAATAATATGCCAACGATTTATAAAAACCAACATATGATTTTGGAAATCATTAAAATAATCTGATGAATAGGTTTACACAATCTATATCACTTGTCAAAGAGTCATATAGTGTGTAATTTATTTTTTGGTAGTGAGGATCGAACTCAGGACCTTGAACTTGCAAGGCAGGGAGCAGCACCACTAAGCTAAATCCCAGACCCAATAGCGTGTAATTTTGTTCATTTTGCAGTGGTAGGGGTTGAACCCTGTGATGTTCAACCACTGAGCTACATTTCCCAACCCTTTTCATTTTTTGTTTTGACCCAACATTTTTTTTTTTGGTACCAGGGATTGAACTCGGTACCTTGCGCTTGAGAGGCAGGTGCTGGAACCACTGAGCTAAATCCCTGGCCTTTATTTTTTGTTTTGAGATGAGTTCTCACTAAGTTGCCCAGGCTGGCCATAAACTTATGATCTTCCTGCCTCAGCCTCCAGAATAGCTATGATTACAGGTGTGCATCACCACACCCAGCTAATATGTAGTCCTGAAAATTTAGAGAATGAAAAGGAATATAGCCATGTGTAGAATAATGACATTTCAGTGAGTGAAGCAGGGCACGTATGATGGAAGCCCCTAAGACTGTAATGGAATTGGAAAAAGAACACATGGATGAGGAAGCAAGAGAAAAGTAAATTGCAGAAGAAAAAGAAGAATCCCCAAGAAAACTCATAGTGAAAAGGGTTTAGTGGAAGCCTTTGCAGAGCTCAACAAGTTCCTCAAAATTTTTGAAAACATGGAACCCAACACCAAAAATTTTTCATTAATACTGAGAAATGCTCATGGCATGCTGTTTGCTTACAAGTAAATCGATGAGTGTCTTTATGAGGCATGGTCAAAAATATAGTGAATGCTGCTGCCAAGTACCATTCAATGGAAAGACAGGCTCTAAAAACATTTCAGTGTGTCACCTTATTCACGGAATCTGGCACCTTTCAACTTCTGGCTCCTCCCCAAAGTCAAAATGACCGTGAAAGGTAAGCATTTTGAATAGATTCAGGACGTCAAGGCAGCAATGACAGGATAACAACACTCATGAGAGAGGGCTTTCAGAACTCCTCAGAAAAGTGGCAAGAGCCATGGGATAAGTGTGTTTGACTGAGGAGGAATTTTTTTTTGGTACCAGGGATTTAACTCAGGACTTTGAGCTTGCAAGGCAGGCACAGTGCCACTAAGCTAAATCCCCGGCCCTAGGAGGAGTATTTTGTAGGGAACTGGCAATGTGTCTTTTACTGTAATGACTATTAAAGAGTTTTAATGTTCACTTTTTTTTTTTTATCATACCTAAGAGTGAAAGGGGCAGAAAGGAAGCCAGAGGTCTAGGACAGCATATGTAAACAACATAGTAGAAATGTTTGAAGTGGGTTACTGAATTTACAGTGTCACTTATATGCCCAGTCGTTCTGTGAAGAGGCTTACTGACTGGATGGAAGTGTAAAGTAGATGAGTGGTCAGGTTTGTGCAGAGTTTGGAGTTTGATCGGTAGGTATTAAGGAGAAAGGGAAGACAAAGGAATTCAGGATATTTATAAGAAAGTGATTGAAATGCTGAAAGGTGATGTTTAAACTGGTTCAAGAGGAAAATAAAGTGGACCTAACATTTATTCCATGCAACAGCTACAGAATACACATTCTCCTCATCAGCATATGGAATGTCCTCCAGAATACCCCATTCTAGTCCACAAAATAAGTCTCAACAAGTTAAACAAAAGTTATAATCATAGCATGACTACAAAGGAATAAAACTAGAAATCAACAAGAGTTACTTTAGAAATTATACAAATGCATGCAATTTAAACAACATTCTCTTGAACAACCAATGGGTTAAATTTTCAAAAGGAAAATTAAAAAATTTATTGAAACAAATGAAAATACAGCATGTAAAAATCTATGTGATACAGCAAAAGCAGTACTGAGAAGGAGGTTTATAGCGGTGCTTACAACAACAAAAAATAAAAATGTTTCAAATCAGTAATTTAGGCCCTGGGCTGGAGCCAGCATGGCGGCAGAGCACAAGACCAAGTTGTCCAAGAACTTGCTAAGCATGAAGTTCAAGCAAAGAGGACTCAGAAACCAAGAAACAGCTAGAAGAGGAAGAAAAGAAGATCATTAGTGAAGAGCACTGGTACTTGGATTTGCCAGAGCTTAAAGAGAAAGAAAGTTTCATAATAGAAGAGCAGAGTTTCTTGTTATGTGAAGATCTGCTCTATGGAAGAATGTCATTCAGAGGGTTTAATCCTGAAGTTGAGAAATTAATGCTTCAGATGAATGCTAAGAACAAAGCAGAGGAGCAAGAGGAAGACGAAACAGTAGAGCTTGATGTGTCAGATGAAGAAATGGCTAGAAGATATGAGACTTTGGTAGGGACAATTGGAAAAATGTTTGCCAAGAAAAGAGACTGTACCAATTATGAAGAAGATGAAAATGGAAACATAAAACTAATTAAAACAAAGAAGATGTTCCTAAAGCCCCAAGGTTAAAATGGATGCCTTCAAATACAGCTCAGGGATGCCTGTGAAAGCAGGGTATTTTGGAACTTATCCTGATGGTGTCTCTGTAGTTGCTAATATGTAATGTTCATTTGTAAAGAAATGTATAATTTTGGAAACATGCTGTTTTTGAAACAGATGTGTGGTAGATGTTATACATCCTTTTCCTAATGGTATTCATCAGGAATATAACTCCAGCCCTTGACCTTCAGGTGTACATAGGCACAGGGTTGTTTACTAAAGATTTTTTGACCTTGCATTTAAAAAAAATATATAGTTCTCTAGTCACTGATACTGAATTGACTCCTACAAATTAATGCCAGTGTTTCATTTGCCCTTAATGTTTATATTTTGCTTTAAATTATTAATCATGTCAATCCAATTCATGCATTCATTTTGGAATCAAATGTCATGAGAATTTATTATATACTAGTTTATCCAGAACAAACATACCTCTAGCCTGATGCATTTGTATACTACCAGTTCATTGTCAGTTTAGGGTAGTATGTTTTGTTGTTTAAGGGATTTAATTAAAAATTGTGCAATAAACATCTGCTTTCACATAAAAAAATCAATAACAATGCAACTCAAAGAACTAGAAAACAAAGAACAAATAAAAGCTAAAATTAGAAGGAAAGAAATATCAAAGATCAGAGCAGAAATAAATGAAATAGAGACTGAAAAAAAAACACAAAAGATCACTGAAGTGCATTCCTGTAACTTCAATACTCTGGGAGGCTGAAACAGGAGGATTACAAATTTGAGTTCAGACTTAGCAAGACCATGTTGCCAAAAAAGGAGTCAATGAGAAAAGATAAACAAATTGATGAATGTTTAACTAGATTAACCAAGAAAAAAGAGAGATGACCCAAATACATAAAATCAGAGGTGAAAAGGGGTGTACCATAGAAAGACAAAGGATCATTAGGGACTATTATGAACAACTGTATGTCTGAAATTGGAAAATGTAAAAGAAATGGATACATTTCTGGACACACACAACTTACCAAAATTGAACCATGAGGAAATAGAAAATCTTAAAAGATCAATAAGGAATAATGGAATTGAATTACTAATAAAAGTTCTCCTGGGGCTGGGGATTTAGCTCAGTGGTTCTGCCGCCTGCCTCGCAAGCTCAAGGTCCCGAGTTCGATCACCGGTACCAAAAAAAAAAAAAAAAAAAAAAAAAGTTCTCCCAAAGAAATAGCCAGAACTGAATGGTTTCACTGCTATTTTTTTTTTTTACTAAATCTTTAAAGAAAAACTAATACCAAATCTCAAATTATTCCAAACAATTGAAAGGGAGGAGACCCTTCCAAGGCCATTCTATGAGGCCAGCATTACCTTGATACTAAAACTACACAAGGACACAACAAAACAAGACTATTACAGACCAACATCCCTGATGAGTCTAGATGAAAAAATTCTCAACAAAATAATAGCAAATCAAGTGCAACAGCACATAAAAACATTACGCACCATGATCAAGTAGGATTTATCCCAGGGATGCAAGGATGATCCAACATAAACAAATCAACAGACACAATACATCACAGCAACATAATAGGAGACAGAAGCCATATGATCATATAATAGATTCAAGAAAATCATTTAATAAAATTCAATAACCTTTAATGAAAAAATCCTCAAAAAAATAAGGTATAGAGGAACATACCTCAACAAACAGAGCCCGTATGTGACAAATCTATAACCATCATCATATTGAATGGGGAAAGCTAAAATCATTTTCCCTAAGATCAGGAGCAAGACAAAAATGTAGGATAATTACAATGTTACAATAATTGCTTGAATATGTATTTCAATATAGTTGTTAGAGAGAATTTTGAATGTTCCCAATATATCTAATCATTACACATTGTATGTGTGTGCATTGAAATGTCACACTGTACCACATAAATATGTACAATTATTGTCTCAATTAAAAATAAATGTTTCAATTAAAATAAAAATATATTTTGATAGGCTAACAAGCTACTGCTGAACTACATCCCCAGTTTTTAAAAAAAATATATTTTGGGCCGGGGATTTTGCTCAGTGGTTCCACCACCTGCCTCACAAGCACAAGGTCCCGAGTTTGATCTCGGGTAAAAAAAAAAAAACATGCATACACACACATTTATATATATTTGAAAAAGAAGAAAATTAAAGCAGAGTGAACAGGGATATTGGATGGTTCCGGGTTCTGTGGAGCAGAGGTCTTGAGGAGGTCCAGGAGAGGAGTGGCCAGGTTAGCAGCTAAGTAAGGTGGAAAGACAAGAGTCTGTAGCCCACAGTGGTCCTGGGGTTTGACAAGATGCCGGATGAACCAGGGACAGCGTGGGGGTTACAGTGAAGTGACGAAGGAGGTGACTGGTGACGAGAAGCTGAAGGCCTGAGAAGCCAAAGAGGGGAGAGTCGTGGACAATGGTCCTGTGCTCGTCTTCCCAGGCTGGGGCGTTTCAGAGTCCCTTGCTAGCATGTGTGTGAGGAATCTGTGGGAGAAGTCATAAGGAAATGTGAAAACTACTTAGTTCTGAAGAATAGTGGCAAAGCACATATCAAAGTGTTGGGACACAGCCAGGGCAGTACTTAGAGGCAAATTTATATCTTTAAAAACATTTATCAGGAGGGCCAGGGATTTAGCTCAGGGGTTTCGCCGCCTGCTGCGCAAGCGCAAGGATCAGAGTTCAATCCCCGGTACCAAAAAAAACCCAAAAACCAAAAAACAAACATAAAAACATTTATCAGGAAACAATACATGTATAAGAATAAATAAGCCCCCAAGAGAAAAAAAACACATCCACACAAAGATTTGCAGATCAATGTCTATAGCAGTAACTGTTTAAAAAGCCCTAAACTGGAAACAGTGACAAGGTAAGCAAAATGTGGTATATTCATCCATACCATGGAATACCATTTGGCAATAGAAGGGAACAAAGTACTGCTACATTCTACAACATAGATGAACCTTAAAAATATGTCAAATGAAAGAAGCCAGACAGAAAACACCATTATTCTATGATTCCATTTTTGTGAAATATCCAGAAAAGACAAGTCTATATATAAAGTGTAGACATCAATTGCAAATGTATGATGTTCTTTTGGGGGTGATTGAAATATTTTTAAATTAATTATTAACTATACTAAAAATCATTGCATTACACACTTAAAACAAGTGAGCTTTATGGTGTATAAATAATACCTCCCCAGAGCTATTAAAAATAAATAAGGCAAGGAGCATCAGCACCTGTGGCTCAGCCACATGCCCTTCTGCCAGGCAGTCACGGGGCCCAGAATCTTGAGCTCATTGGGATTGGGAGCAGCCCAGGAAGCTCAGTCATGAAACGCGCATTACCAAGCAGGTCCAGATGGCAGTATCCCGCTACCTCAAGCGCTGGCAATACATGGACCTGGCCCCTGAAGCGAGCCCTGTGCCTTTCTCCAACTGCTGAGGAGATGGTGGCCAACCTCACAGTCCAGTCAGAATCTAGTGGTGCCAATGTAGTGTCTGAGCAGCAGCAGACCACCCTGACTGTCCAGGACATCCTGTCCAACTTCAGGCATGGTCCATCTCCAGGAAGACAGCTGCAACTACCAGTTTCACTACCTCCACAGTGACAACACTGCTTTGTGCAAGGTCCGGGCCTTACATATCCACCTGGATATGCAACCCACCAAGAGAACAGACTACATACAGTACTACCAGCTCTCCATCTGTGTGTCTCCTCCCACAGCAAGAGCAGCAGCCTGGAGCCCGCAGTGTTCCCAGCCCCATTCTGCAGGATTAGGCCACCCTGGAGGTCTTGAAGGAGAGCATCAAGCACCTGGAGGACAGACCTCCCTCTCCACCACCTGCTTCTACAGGTCTACAACATAGAGCAGCTGCTGAACACTGCAGAAATCACCTGATAGCAAGCTGCTTGCTGCTGGATTAGACAACTACATAAAACTCTCAAGTCTTTGGTGCAAGAAGTTGAGGTCAGAGCCCCACCATGTGAACACATTGTGCATCCATCTGGTTTGTGATACCCTGGAGGATGAAGATCCTGCTGGATACTGTGGACCAGTGTGCAGCATGCACCTCCCCATGGACAGCTCAGGGTCACTCTTTTTCTGAGAACACATCCATCGGTAGTGGGATCCAGGGATTTTCACCAGCACTGTACTGTACCAAGGACACAGGCCTACTCCATGTGTGACCTGGACTCAGCTCTACAGCCTGTGCTTTGCCAGTAGGTCCCACTGCCACAACTTCACACTGTGGGCCTTCGATTGGATGTACACACTGAGGATATATGCAGGACACCTGGCAATGTGGACTGTGTCAGATTCCGTCCCAACTTCAGCTGCTTAGCTGTGGGCTCCACCAAGCCCCTGGGCCTGTGGAGCATCCAGCAGGGAACCTTGGTGAGCTCTGTATGGGCCATGGTGCCCATGCTTTCTCCTGTTGCTCTCCTAACAGGAAGTACCTGGTGTCAGCTGTCAAGGACCAGCAGTTGAACTGGAAAAGAAAGAGAGGCATGTGTGAGGCCCTGGGTTCAATCCCTGGTACCACTAAAAAAAAAAAAAAGACTATAGTAAAGAATAATTGGGAGTAAGTTACAAGACAGACTGAGAAAGTGTTGGATTTTGCTGTGACCAATGAGTGGAGCTTAGCTTTTTAGCTCTTTGTCCTGCAATGAGTGCATCCTGAGGCAAATCCGAAGTGTGCACATGCATGTCCAGCTGTGTCCTGAGGATAAAGCAAGCTCCAATGTATGGAGCAAGGTTTAAATAGTTCTATTTTTCAAAAAGACTTATTTGTATTTGTTTTCTATTAAAATCCATTTAGTTTCAAAATAACTAAGGCAAGAATTCTACTTATGGTGGTGAAAAAGCAATAAAACAAACCCCTAAAATGAGAAGGAAGGAAATAATAAAGTCAGAAAACCAAGGAAGAGAACAAATAAAGAACAAAAAATACTTTCAAATCGGTTATTTTTTAAAAAATTAATAAAACACATAAGGCTGGAGAGTTTATTTATCCAGAGACAGGTTAATTCTCCCAGGACAACCAGTCCATTTACACCTTCAGTGCACAATTGTGGTTTCTAATAACCAACGTGTCTTCTCGGCTTGTAGTCATTACATTCTTTGCTGATTACAGGACTTGCTAGCCTGATTGTAGGATCTGGCTTCAATAGACTGGCTAGGCTGCACTCACCCCACCCAAGCACTTTGTGTGTATTATAGTTTTGCAACCTCACAGCAGCCCAGTGAGGTAGACATTATTATCATTTTCCTTTAACAGATGGAGACTGGGACTCATAAGGGTAGGGGTCTTGGCAGATGTCACAGCAAGTCCCCAGGTTCCTGGGAGTCAGTGTTCAGAGATCAGCTGTCATCTCTCCTGGGTGCTAGGCCACTCCCGTCCGCCAGGGAGCAGAGAGAGGCCAGGGTTTCACACAGGCCCCATTTGAACTTCCTTTCTTTATGGTGAGAGATTTTGCTGATCAAGGAGTTGACCCTCTATTTCTCACTTGACCCCACTAACCTGAAGCCCAGGAGGGTTAGTGACTGGCCCAGGAGGCAGAGCCATCCAAGGGCAGAAGTGAGGTCAGGACCCAGGCCACCATCCTGCCAGTAGTTTTGGCCCTAAGCCTGGACTCAGTTTACCCTCAGCACTTTGTGGGAAACGAGGAGGGGTGTGGTAGGCCCTGGTTCTGAGTCCAGGCTGTGAACTCCACAGGCACCGAGTCTCCACCCAACTACACTGTGCTGTGCACAGAAAGGACACAGCTGCCATGTCCTGGGCAAGGCTCATGATGACTAAGTCACTTTCAAACTGGGCGAGCGCCTCCTTGTGGACTACTGTGGGGAGGGGGGCAAGCACTGAGCATAGGGGAACTGCTCAAGAGGTGGTAGCTGTATTGCTGCCGCTGCTGCTTTTATTATTAAGAGCAAGGTGCCCAGGAGCGGCACAAAGCAGGTGTCTGTCGTGCCTGTGGTCCAGGGAGCAGCGGAGCTGGAGTCCCACAGCCAGGGAGAGGTGGGGCTGGAGATTGATGGGACTCCAGGCTGTGTGCCATGCCCGCCCCTGCCTCAGGAGGGCTCCCTCTGCCTGTGGACAGTTAGTGCACTTCCTGTCCATGGATGTGCATTTGTGCAGGACCAGCTTGGGTGTGGGCCACCTGTAATACTATTACCATAGCTCTCTGGGTAGGTATAGTTATGATCCATGGCACACAGGAGAAGTCAGAGGGTTAGAGAGGTGACATGTAGCGTCTTGGCGTGAGCTCCTGTCTCTGACTACAGAGCCTGTGTTCTTGACTTAACAACTACTTGCCCTCAACCATCACCCTTGACTACAAGAGTGGTGCAAAGGGTTGATGCAGAATTGAGGTCACCAGGATGGGTCCATGTGTACAGCCATTGCACACTAAAATGTCAGAGGCCTCTATGCGTGTCCTTGCCCTCTATCAATCCACTCTATAGAGTGATTGAGAACAAATGTCTGGGCATTACTCCTGGTCATTTTGTGTGGTATATCACATAAAGTTACCATTGTAGTTACTTGTAGGTTTCAGTCCAATGGCATTAAGTATAATCATGTTATTGTGCAATCATCACCACCATCCATCTCTACAATGATACTATGAATAATACATCAATGTACAGATATCTGCTTGACCTCTGATTTGTGTGTGTGTGTGTGTGTGT
>NW_004624764.1:22273548-22285597 GCF_000247695.1 Heterocephalus glaber | reverse complement strand
ATATATATATATATATATATATATACTCTGGCTGTTAATCACTTATCAGATGTATGATTTGCAAATATTTCATCCCATTCTGTGACTTTTCTTTTACTCTGTTGATGCTGTCCGTTGATATATAAAAGTTCTTGATTTTGGTGAAGTTGAAAAGTCCAATTAATTTATTTTTTTCTTTCATTGTCTGTGCTTTTGGTGTCATCCTGGTCTTTTTAAACTGTATTTCTTTTTTTTTTTTGGTACGGGGGATTGAACTCAGGACCTTGCATTAGCAAGGCAGGCGCGGTGCCAATGAGCTAAATCCCCAGCCCTTAACTGTATTTTTATCTATTCCAATGTGGCAATCTCTCTGTATAGAGAATTTAAAAAATATTCCATGTCAGCTGGACCATTCATTAAAATAGATCTCTAAAAGCTGTGGATTTGTGTGTTTTTCTCAAGCAACACAAGTTAGAGGAAGCCCTGCTGTTTGAGGCCAGTTTGTGGATATTTTACAGGTGTTGGTTGACTGGTTGAACAAGGTAGAGCCACATCTGGCTGAGGACCAGCCTATGCATGAGAACCTCGACTGAGGCATGCACCTGTGGGTGCCCATAAGGTGAGGGTTGAGGTCCGGGGGGAAGGTTGTTTGGATCCGTAGTCACGTGTGCCTTCTGTTCTGTGTTCCCCACTTCGGGAGAAAGAGAGCCAGGCAACTTGCATGCTGCTTGGTTGAGGTGGCTCCCTGCTCTGTCTCTTTATACAAACTTCTGCTGGGATTCTGCATCAGTCACAAAGAATCGACCAAAATTGGTTTGGTTCAGATTTGGCAATGTGTAATCCTCACTCTGAGAAGTGCCTTCTGCCTTTACCCCTCTTCTCCAGTCCATTCATTTGCGCATATCCCTTGCTGAGATCACAAAATGAGTTTAATTTCAGGTGGGAACCTTTAGATATTCACTTCCTCTGTGGCCAAAATAAATACAAAAACTTCTTAATCACGTTTGAAGCAGACACGCCAATACTAAGTGTACTCTGTGCTTGTCCTGTTGAGATACAAAATGTCCTCCTGTTTTAGTAATATGGATTCTGAGTAAGTGACACTCATCATTACCCCTGCTAATGTTCCTTTTCTGGACTCTAGTTTACGCGATAGTGAGAGAGCCACTCCAGCCTTCTTGCTCTTATATTTGCACAATAAATCTTTTTTCTACCTACTTATTTTCAACTTATCTGCATATCTTTATATTTATAGTGTATCTCTCAGAGACATTATGTCATTTGTCCTTTTTATCCCCATTTAATACATTTGACAATCTCTGACTTAACTGAAGTGTTTAGTTCATTAGCGGGGTGACTGATTATCAGAAGGCAATCAATCCTCTGATCTGCCTAGAAAGGGAGGTGGTGAAGGCTAAAGAAAGACAAGAGACATGCATAATTTCTAAATAGATGAGGGGCTGGGAGGTCAGTGCCTCAGAGTGAGCAAAGACAAAGGCACTGCGAACTAACCACTATTTATTGGGTACACACAATAATTGCAGAGAGTATCGGGTGACTGAGAGGATGGTGGTAATCCTGTGTTGATGGAAATCTTAGGTTGATGAGGATCTTATGTTGATCAGGATGGTGAGATGAGCAAAGCATTCTTACAACAGTAGGTGGGATGAGATAGCAGGCTAGTAAGGAATCTGTCCTTCCCGGAGGTGAAACTTTTCTCTTCTTTTATTACTACCAGGTTCTCAAAGAACCAGGACGTCTTCAGCTGATATAATCTTGCTCTTTCCTTTCTTTCTTTCTTTTTTTTTTTTTTGGTACCAGAGATTGAACTCGGGTCCTTGCACTTGCGAAACAGGCGCAGCAGGAGGCAAAACCACTGAGCTAAATCCCTGGCCCTAATCTTGCTCTTGAACATCACAGTATCGTGAGACATTGAAGCCTCAACTTGTGACTGGAGGTAAAACAGAGTTATGTTTCCACATGCCATAGTTGGCTCTCAGGCAAGAAGACATTGGGCCTTAGACAGCTATAGTCATGCTTTAATTATGAAATTATTTTTCCTGAAAAATTATGTAGAATGGCTCTCGACAGATTCCACCTTCCTTTTTTTTTTTTTTCTTGTTTTTTGAGATAGAGTCTTGCTATGTAGTTCAGGCTGCCCTTGAACTCACTATGTGTTCCATGCTGGCCTTGTATTCACGGCAATCCTCCTGCCTCAGCCTCCTGAGTGATGGGATTACAGGCATTCACCACCATGCCCAGCTTCACAACCCTTTTTTTTTTGGCACCAGGGATCAAACTCGGGTCCTTGCACTTGTGCAGCAGGTGGCGAAACCACTGAGCTAAATCCCTGGCCCTTTCCTTTTCTTTTTATTCGCTTGTAGAAGTTGGATCATAGTGACTTGTGGTTCTAATGTCTTCAGATCTTGTTTGGTTTGAGCTCCTCTGCAGCAGACGTAAGACAAGAGCAAGGAGACATAATCCAATTACTACTAGCACAGCAATATAAAACCAGAAATGAGCCTTGAGATAAATAATGAGATTAAACCGATCAAGTATATTAGAAAATTTATCCCAGTTTTGAATCTGGCTATTAATTAGCAATCTGTTGAAACATAGATAAAACTTTTTGGAGGGCATCTAGATCAGTAGTTATATTTTTGTGTGTTGTTCCTTGTACATGCTTTTTAACATGTTCCCATGGGTGGCTAGATTGGTTATAAGATAAAGGAAAAATTGAGTAATGCAAAATCGAGTAATGTTAAAATGACATTTGAGGCCTTTTTGTAGCTGTACTGATCTCCCATCCAGAAAACAATAGTCTCAAGCACATTTATTTGGGATTGCAACTTAGAAATCTTCATCAGCAGTCTTGGTCCAATTATCTATGAAATGAGCAGTTTGAATGGAGTGGGCCAAGGCCACAGAGGAAACAGCTACACTTGAAATCAGTAATTCCAAAGAGACTATGGCAGCAATGCTCAGTCTCAGCATTCTCTTTGCTCTATGTATGAGATGATCAAGCAGGACTTGTAACAAATGAGCAGTAGGTTTATATGACCGTATCAGTTAAATTAACAGGAACCCATGCTCTTGGCATATGCCCTAGGATCAATTAGAGTCTTATTTTGTATTGATCTGGAAGAAATACGATGACTCAAGGTGCTTTTTTTTTTTTTTTTTTTTAGTACCAGGGATCGAACTCGGGACCTTGCGCTTGTGAGGCAGGCACCGGAACCACTGAGCTAAATCCCCGGCCTAACACAAAGTCAAGGTGCATTTTTGACAGGTAAAACTATTAGTATCCAATTGTATATTCCCATACATGAAAACATATGGGTTATAGATACATATGGAAGTGGGAACAGACCAATAGTACTTTGTTAACAATATAGTATTACCAGAGTCTGATTTTAAATCATTACCAGTTCATAAGCTTCCTTCAATATAGGGAAGAGCCAGTTTCCATAATGTTTTTTGGGCAGGCCCAAGATTTCCATAATGTAAAAACTGGGGAGAAAGTGTATTAAAACCTGCTTCTATCCAACTTATTTCCTTATCAGGGACAGATTTTTTAATCACATTATCAAGGTCAGTCCAGTTTAATTTATACCAATCTGTATTATTGTCCTTTCTTCCCATAAAATTTTCCCATGATCCTCATTCAATAAATTTATATGGTCCCAATTTTCCATATCTTCCTGATGATTGGCCCCTACATATATTCCATGGCAGAGGTGCAGCTTTATGAAATCTATTCCATGTAATAAGAGCCTGACAAATCAAATATTTGGGTAGGAGGAAATCTATTTGTTCTCCAGCCACATAAATGGACTCCAGAGTTAACATAATGAAGTTTTCAGGGGTACAGACCAACCAAGTTTGAGATGAGACTATTCCTATAATAATTAGGCCTAGCATCCTTTTAGTTCTATATAGACCAGATGATCAATGAAGGTATATAACAAGTAAGATGTAGGGGAGTAGGCCCATGTCTCAGATTAACGAGTATCCAAACTCTAGGCATTCTGCCAATAACCAATAGTGTTTAACCAGAAACTTCTTAGGTTTTTACACAGTGACTGAGTACACAGTTATTATAATCAAAGGAGTTTTCTCTCCAGGTTACTGTGCTATAAAGAAAAACGTAAGAATTATAGATACAAGTACAGTTTGAACATTTTCATGTAACTTTAAATATAGGATCTTTCTTTCTTGTGCTGAGGGCAAATCTCTACTGGTCCATACTGCACTGTGGGCAAAAGGCGATCCAAGCATCCTAGGTGGCAGCCAAAGCACTTATCCATTATTTGTTAAAACACAATCAAAACCTTTTTCCCACATTATTAATTGTAATTTACCCTTTAGTTAGGACATCCTTTTACAACACTTGTGTCTAGGGTGTGTCCTTGTGCCAATGGAATTCTGATGGAGTTTATTTACTTCCCACAAGTAGATTTAAAAAATTTAAAATGAAAGTAAAACAAGGTAATTGAGCATGTGGAGATAGCATTACTCTCCCTTTCTGTTTTAGAAGTTGTGCTTTAAGTTTTGATAGGTTTTTTTTTTTTTCAGTACTGGAGATCGAACCCAGGACCTTGCACTTACCATGCATGTGTGGTACCATGGAGCAACATCCTTAGCTCTTGATAGGCACATTTGATAATTGTTTGTCTCTGAGGATTATATGGAATAAAACTGTAATGTTTTAGTCTCTTTTTGGGGGACGGGTACCAGGGATCGAACTCAGGACCTTTCGCTTGCGAGGCAGGCGGTGGAACCACTGAGCTAAATCCCTGGCCCCTAATGTTTTAGTCTTTAAAATGATATAGGGCCAGGGATTTAGTCCAGTGGCACTGTGCCAGCCTCGAAAGTGCAAGGCCCCAAGTTTGAGCCCCCATACCAAAAAACAAACAAAACCAAAAAAAAAAAACGAAACCCCTAACATATTTGGAATAAAAGAGCTGCATATATTTGTTTAGAACTACCAGCAACCAAATTGATTTTCATCTTGTAAGTTATTGGGTCTTCGTGTGGCTGCTGGTACCTTTGGAGCATCTTTTAGCCTGGGCCATCTGTGAGCAGTGGGCCCTTCCTATGCTAGGCCCTGCCCATGCCAGGAATCTGGGGAGCCTCATTATTTCCCAGATTAGAATTAGTGGAAATTCCAGAAATGTTGGAGTTATTACATTGGCTTGCAGACATAAATTGTCAGTGAAGATGTCCTATTTTACCACAATTAAAACATTTAACACTTTTAGCATTATTATTTTTACCTTGTTTTGTAAGAGCCAGCATAGCTTGAGCTAACACAGACCCCTATGAATTTCCAAACCGATATCTTGACAAGCCTTAAGGTAACTGTTATGCCATGGGTGTAAAGGGCCCATTTCCTAGGACCACTTCCTTGGTACATTGGCCATATTCCCATCTGTTTCTGGTGGCTTGGTCTATTGCAAGCTCCTGCCATTGTACATTAGAATGGAGGTATTGACTAGGAGACAAACAAGAATGAGCAAGATATCTAACATCATGTGGGGTTAGATGGTTAGTCCCCAGCACAGAATCCAAAATATCCAAAGTAAATTGTCCCTGGGCTCCATTATTAACAATATTTTGTTTTAATTCCTTAAACAGTTTGAAGCCAAACACCTGGTGTTCAAGAATACACTGAGTTTGGTTGTTTGGATCAGCCCTAACTGTTACTGGGAAGCAACAAGACCCAAGAACGTCCCCATGCATAGCTGCTTCATTAACTAGCTATTGATATTTAGACATACAAGGTGCAGAATGTTTCATATTTAAGTAGCCTGGTGATGTGGGCCAAGGATTCTCTTTATTTTTTTTCTCTTAAATTCTTTTATTGGTACATTTTAGGCATACAATACATTTACATTCATCATTGGAAACTTGTACCTTTACATGAGTATCTTGGTTCTTATTTTTTCCCCCTTCCCCTGCCCTCCCTTCAACCCCTCCACCCCTCCCTATTTGCAAAGGCTTTTTTTCCATTTATTTCTTGTCTCACATTTTTTCCTTTTCAAGGAATCTCTTTATAAGCCTCATCTGATTCTAGGTCTTCCCCAGGATCCGGAGAAGTGTTAGGTGGCTTTTCCTCCTTAGTACATTTCTCTTCCTCAACCTGACTGAGGAGAGGAGACTTGGGAGGGGTAGTGTTTAAAGGACCCAAAACTGATTTTACTAGGCTCCAAGCTGAAAAGGTCTTAGGAGAGATAGGCTGTACTCTGTCGTGAGCTCCTATTAAATTTTCACCAATCCTATTCCAGTTTTCTAAATTTAAGGTTCCCGCCTGTGGAAACCAAGGATTGAACTTAATAATCTCACACACCATTTTAGTTAAGGTGCCAATACTAACTCAAGCTCCTGCAGGGGGCTGCTGGCAGATGTGTCAAACCTCGGGCACCTGAGGTTGCTTGTGGGCACCCAAGGATACAACTCTGTCTTTTAGCACAAGTATAAGACAAAATTGTTATAATAATATTAAATCAGTATGGACAACCATGCAAGTACCACATGGCTATGCAAGGTCATAAAGTTGTTTTGTCTTACTGTGTCTCACAAAAACTGGTAACAGCCACTATAAGTGTCATGGTGTAAAATTAAAGTTTGGTTGCTGCTTTACAATGTCTGCTCCACATGATTTCTTTTCTTTGGGAAAATCTCCTGACTGGGCCTCCCTTCAGCCCACCAGCCCCGACACTTGGCATAGTCTAGCAGGATGGTCAGGTGAGTGTCCGCACCATGGCATCTGCAGAAGCAGAACCGGATAGTGGGGAGGAACCCTGGGGAATTACTGTAATGCATCCCCAGGCCTTCCTCTGGCTGCCAGTAGCAACTTTCTTGACAGCTTGGAAATCTCCCAAGAACTGGGAGGCAGTCTGTCTGATACCTGAAGATGTTTTATGGGCCTTGGAAACACTGGAGACACAAATTCCTTTCTCCCACCATGAATCAGTAGGGAGGATGGCTTGGTTGTTTTTTAATCTCTTCCACGATGTGAGATAGGAGGCAGAAGACCTTGTCCAGCTGGTGAACCAATTGCAATAAACCAGAGAGAGCTTGGAGCAACATGTGGTAGCTTTGGAAGCCATGCTGAAAGAAGTAGGGAGTGCTACCTCCTCTCAAAGCGTAAGTGCCACACACCAGGAGAGCCCCCTGGTATTCCAGGCACAACCCACTCTCCAGGAAAAGGTGGGTGAGACAGTGCCTGCATGGTTGCTATGGCTTTGGGATGAGCAGGCCAACCCTGCAGGGGCAGATGCTTGGTCCCTTGAAGATAAGCCAATGCCAAATCTGGGCAGATCTGATAGCAGCTGGCTTAGACACAGAGAACCTGGCAGGGCAGCCATTAGACATGTTGCTGTCTTTGTGGAAGCAGTTGCAGTTGACCAGAAATAGTGGCCCATGGGCCCAAAGGTAAATGCAGCCCTTGTGAAGCAGGATGAGCTGACACTGGCAGTCTTTTACTCAGACTAGGAGACAGGCTGAGGTACCTGGTTGCTAGGGACCCTAGGAGACTAGAGGCCATATATGGAATTAACTATTTATTGGTTCCAAAAAAAATGTTCAGTGTGTACTAGTGTTGGTGGGTACTGGAGCTGAGTCAACGCTGAACCATGGCAACCCAGACCATTTCATAGGACCCATTGTATGCATAGAAGGTTAGGAGGTCACTACATTACAGTGCAGAAGGCCAATGTGACTTTGGGCATCAGGTATTTGACCTCATGTCCCTATGATGATGTTTATATTTCCCCAGTTGCTGAATACATACTGGGAGTGGACATACTGACTGGTCCCAGGTTAGACACCACATAGGGAGAATTCTGTTTGCAGATTCACATAATAAAAACTATTGTCCGAGGACATCCCCATCACACACTGTTGACTCTCCTGCAGGTAACACAGGTTGTGTATGTGAAGCAGTACCAGCTGCCTGGGAGTCATGAGGAAATAGGACAGGCTGTTTTAAGGTTGGCAGAAGCATGGATATCAACCATATCAAGCCCTGCACAGAGTCCTTTAAATTCTCCTGTTTGGCCTGTGCAGAAGCCCCATGGGACTTGGAGAATGACTGTGGACTACTGGGAACTGAACAAAGCAACTCCTCCACTCCATGCACCAGTACCTAGTATTGCTGACTTGATGGACTGGCTCACCCTGACTTTGGGTCAATACCACTACATGCTGTGACCCACACAGCATAGGGTCTGAAGCTGGGGAGAGTGGTGGGAGATGAAGAAAAAATGAAGACAAAAAGACTATTCTTGAAAGTTGGGACCAGGTGGAACCATAGCTTGTTGGGAGCCAATGGCCACCTGCAGTCCCACATGCTCTTTATTTATAGTGGAAGGCAAATAGGAAGAGAAGGCGGGGCAAATAGTGCTATGTGGCCTATGTGGCCTAGTCAGAACATAGCATGATTGTTTCATGATCAGGGCATGCACGGGAAGAGAACAGGGAAGGATACATAGAGTAACTGTCTCCTGGCGCTGTGCCATCCAGGGTCTACAATATTAGTCAAACAGGCATAGCCTATCTAATGTATAAAGGAGAAAGGGAGTAGGGAGGAGGCAAAGGGCCATCTTCAGGCTCGGCCAGCGGCAACTACATAGTGGACCTGGCCAATGCATTCTTCTCCATTGCTATCATGCCTGAGAGTCAGGACCAGTTTGCCTTCACCTGGGAGGGCAAACAAAGGACTTAAGTGTTGCCACAAGGGTATCTGCATAGCCCTACTGTGTGCCATGGCCTGGTGGCCCAGGATCTGGCCACATGGACCAAGCCACACTCTGTGTCTTTGTTCCATTATATTGATAATGTCATGTTAACTTCTGATTGCCTTATAGATTTGGAAGCTGCCATACAGTCTAAAAAAAGCTTTGCTAAAAAATAAAATAAAATAAAATAAAATAAAATAAAATAAAATAAAAAAAGCTTTGCTGGCCTGGGGGTAGGCCATCAATGAAGACAAGGTCCAGGGAGGGCCCTGGCTTATCTGTCAAATTCTTGGGTAGTCAGGTAAGGCAAAAGTAATTCTTGGGCTGGGGATTTAGCTCAGTGGTTCCGCCAGCTGCCTTGCAAGTGCAAGGACCCGAGTTCAATCCCCAGTACCAAAAAAAAAAAAAAAAAAAAGTAATTCCTGATGCAATAATTGATAAGATCCAGGCATACTCCAGACCAACAACTGTATGCCAGTTATGCGGGCTTGCTAGGTTTTTGGCAGACTTTCATGCCACATCTAGCTATCTTGTTGCACCCTCTATATCAGATTACTTAAAAGGGTACAACATGGAACTAGACTGATGTGGCAGAAGTTGCATTCCAGGACTCAAAGAGGGCAGTCATTCAAGTACAGACCCTTTGAGTTGCTGGCTCTACCCTGCCTTTCACCCTAATGGTGAATGTGGATGAGGTTGGGTTTGGCTAGGGTTTGTGGCAAAAAGCAGGGGAAGTGGAAGCATCCTATTGGCTTTTGGTCACAGTAGTGTAAAGGAGCTGAAAGCAGGTATTCCCTGATTGAGAAGAAGTCAGCAGCAGTATATGTTGTTGCTCTTTATGCCTGTGAAGGAATCACAGGGCAGCAGACTGTGGAAGTGCAAACTAAGTACCCAATAGAGGGCTGGGTACACACATGGATGTCTTATCCCAGGAGTGGAGTAATCCAGGTCCCCACCCTGGCATGATGGGGAACATATCCACAGCAGAGAGCCTCTTTCAGCTAGCCCACTAGTGGTCATACTGGCAGCAGTCCTGAGACCCGTGACATACACAGCCCAAGAAACTGTAGAGGATGATGAGTCATGACTCTTAGTCCCTATTTGGAAGGGAAGGAGAGATCCCCAGCTGAGGCCTGGTATACTGATGGCTCTAGTCGTGGCTCAATCCTGCAATGGATGGTGGTCACTGTCCAGCCCAGTACCGAGATACTCTGGTTTGAGGGTGGGACAGGCAACTCAAGTCAATGGGCAGGTTGGTTACTTATCATGCATGAGGACAAACCTCTGCATGTTTACACAGAGAGTTGGTCTGTATTCCAAGGACTGACACTCTGGTTACCAACCTGGGCAGCCCAAGACTGGCAGATAGTACATTGACCCCTATGGGGTGCTGAGTTATGGCGAGACTTATGGGAGCGTAGCCACACTATAACACATGTGATGTACCATGTGTCAGGATACAGGCCTCTCCTCTTACCAGAGAAGGATTTAGCAGACTCCTTGACAATGGTAGCAGCTCTTTGAGGGCCATTCTCAGCACTGGCACCTTGGCTCCATAAGAAATTGGGGCACAAAAAACAAAAGAAAAGAAATTGGGGCACACAGAGCCCTGTACCATGCAAGCTGTAGCACAGCGATGGCACCTGGATCTTACTCCCACAGAGGCAAGAGCAGCAGTGAAGGCGTACCCTCAATGTGCTCAGCTGGCCCTTTGCAGGAGGGGGGTGCCCACACAATTGGGTGCAATACCTCAGGCACCCCATCCCCTGCAACAATGGCAGGTAGACTGTATCAGGCCTCTGCCTCTCTCACAGGGACATAAATATGCTCTAACTGCTGTGGATACTGCCACAAGCATAGGATTTGCCTACCCCATACCCTTAGCTGACCAAGCCCATTCCATTAAGCCATTACACTGGTATGGGATGTGGCTAGGAAGAGCGTCTGACTGAGGAAGCCACTTTAAAGGGGCACAGGTGCAACAGTGGGTCAGAGACAGTGACATTACCTGGCACTTTCATGTGCCCTATGGGCCCCAAGCTGCTGGTATGATTCAGAGATATAATGGGCTCTTGAGAACTAAGATAAACTAAGTTTATCCATTTCATCTGTTAAAAAAAGGGTACTCCAGTGGTGTGAATCCCATAATGATGTGTGAACAAGAAGGAACAGACACAGGACATACAGAACATGTTTGGCACACGGCAAGTGCCATTATGATGCTTCCCAGAGTCTTGGAGCCTGAACACAAGCTACTCCCTCTGCAGGAGCACTCTGCTCCCACTGACTGCTGTGAACCCAGGGCAACTCCATCTAGCCTTTGGAGCTCAGGCTAGGTGCCACTCCCTCCCCTACAAATCAATGCTCAGAGAGAGCCGCTAGGGGACGGAAGGTGCGCAGAGAGGCCCCTTCTCTTCCACACCGCGGACAACTGAGAGGACGCACGAAAGTGGCTCCTGGGTGCTCCAGGAGGGCCTCCAGAGCTGCGGGCCGTGCTGGAGGTGGAGGCGAGTGGATCAGCAGCGGAGTGCACAGCAGGGACCAGCGGGGGCGACAGCCCGAGCGCGCGGGAGTAGGGTGAGTGGGAGCCCCGGGAGAGGCGACAGAGATCAGGAGCCATCGCAGCGGCGCACGGGGACCGCCGAAGGCGCCTGGCGAAGGCGAGGAGCTGCGGTGGCCAGGACCCCAGGGTCCGCAGCTTCCTGCCGATGAATGCGCCCAGCCTCAGGCCAGCGTGGGCACCGGTGCGAAGCCTCCAGAGGGACTGGGGTGCGTGTGGAGCCGGGTGGTACTACCAGCGGGTGACAAAGGCCACACCCGCGGGAGCACAGGTTCCCGCTTTCCCAGAACCGCGTGGGGACGCTGGGTCTCCGAGGCGAGGCCAAAGCTGTGGCCAGCGGAGGGGTGGGGAGCCCAGCAGTCCTGACCACTCCGACGCCTGAACTGCGCGGGGCACCCATCCCCACCCCACCCCGGGCCGCACCCCGGGGCTCCTTCGTCCTTTAGGGGGCGTCGGCTCAGCCCTGGACCCGCCCCCGAGCCCCCATTGGTCCGGCCACCGAGGGCGGTGCAGACAGCGGGCTCGGCTGAGGCTCCTCGCGGGTCCGCCTTGCGAACGCCACCGAGCTCGCCAGCCGCGAAAGCCGCTGCCCGGACTCGGCCTCCGCAGGACTTGCGGCCCGGCAGGGACAGGCAGGTCAGCCGGTCGTCCTCAGGCCCCGCCGTACACCCCGTCCCGCGGCAGTGCCGGCCTCGTCAGCCGTCGGGAGCCCCGACAGGTGCCGCGCGGGGGAGCCGTGGGGATCCCGCCGCGACCCCAGGCGACGCCC